>WEIT01027980.1:125143-164291 GCA_013389985.1 Dryoscopus gambensis | reverse complement strand
CAGGGACAGAGGGAGGGGGCGGCCCGGGCCAGGTGAGCAGGTGTGGGGCCGCCCTGCCGCCCCCGGGGTGGGAGGAGATCGCCGGTCACGTCGGCCCGTGGCGACACGCGTGGTGGCACGTCTCCTGCCCGTGACCTTCGGGCGCTATGGCAGCCCGGCGGAGCGCGCCGCCGCCTCCTCCTCCCCCTCCTCCTCCCATTCCTGCTTGTCGCCGGTGCCGGTGCAAGCTTCGCGTGCACCCGCAGCTATGGTCCCGGTGTCGGGCCCTGCTGTCCACTCTGTGTGTCTGGTAGCTCCAGCCCGGAGGTGATGTTCCGCCGTGAGGAGCGAGGGCACAGCCACCCACCCGCCCCCCTCGCTGCACGGGCACCAAGTGGTGCTTCGTGGCCCCGCTCCTCTCGTGCCACTGCGAGCTGTCACAGAATCATAGAATCACAGAACGGTTTGGGTTGGAAGAGAACCTTGAAGATCACCTAGTTCCAACCCCTATGCCGTGGGCAGGTACACCTTCCACTAGACCAGGTTGCTCAGAGCCCCATCCAACCTGGGCTTAACCTGGCCTTGTATCAGGAGCAGAGCCTGTTCAGGCTGTTGCTGTCGTTTTTCTTTTCAGCATTTGCGAAGTGAATTCTGAAAACAAGAAGGTGGTGAGAACAATGGAGTAAAGCCTCCACGTTGTGGGCTGCCGTCGTAGGGCCTGGCTCCCTGCTCCGTAAGTGCTCACGATTGAAAGTTCTCTTAAACTTAGGGAGCATTATCTTTTGCAATTGGTAACCCAGGAATGAGGAAATCCATGTATGCATCTTTTTTTCCTGTAGTTTAGAAATGCTATCACTTAATTTTTAAAAGATCCATGGCTGACTCATACAACTCTTTCTTCTCACTTTACCCTCCTCCTTCTCAAACATCTTTACATATCAAATATTGCCTTTTGGCTCCAGCCTCAGAAAACTGACAGCTTTGTAAAGCATCCGCTGAGAAGCCAGACTGCGTTCAGTATGCGCTTGGAATTAATAGTTCTTGACTCAAAAGCTTTGAAGTCTTGAACATAATTTCACAGGTGCATTTTTCTGACCATTTTTGTGATGCTGAATAGCAAATCTTCTGTTCTTGCTGTCTTAGGTCTCAGAGTATCAGACCTGGATTACTGCCTTAAAATACTTGCACGGTTCTGCCACGGTAGCAGATGGCGAAGTATAATTAAGGAGTAATGTCACTACTGTCACCTCGTGTGATTTGTTTCCTTGTCCTTGCAGAAGTAAAAGTGCTGTAGTCTGCCATGAGGTGACACGCTTCACCTACGGATGGCCTGGCAAGCCCCTCAGACAGAGGGCCAGCAAGGCCCGGCCAGGATTAGCATGCTGCAGACATATGAGAGCTCCTGTGCCTGCTGCAGCCTTTGAAACAATACTCTCTGTTTTGCTATGTTGATGTGGGCTCAGGGAGTTTGGGGGAGGCGGTGGTGACTCTGCAGCACCACCACCTTCTTCTACATCACGGGCATTTGTGCAGGAGACTGACCCTGGGCACTCCAGGGCTTCGGCTGGACCTGCTTGCCCTGTTTTTTTTTTCTGTGAGAATTTGCTTATTTCTGTCCCCCAGCCCCACAACTGATGACAGGCTCTAAGTTTTGACTGCTTCCTACAAGAAATAATGTAAATAGGCTGCTGGCAGCAGAGATAGTATTCAGTGTACGTTGTATCTTATTGCACATCACCTTTCGGGGTTTTCTTCTGTTGGCTCTCTTTCACACTTGCAGTAACAATTCCAGCAGCATAGCACACTCAAGTCTTACTTTCTTTTCCCTGTACGTTAAACTTACGGATGCTAACTGCACTCAAGAGCTACTTTTGGGTTCCTCTTAACATCCTCCAGGTCTCTTGAGACTACAGTGTTATGTTGTAAGTGGCTATAGGATAGTACATAAGTATAAACTAGTTATTAAAATACTTTCTTTAAATGAGTATTTTGCTATCAACAGATGCTTTGCCCTGAGAAGCTAATGGATTCCTGCTCACTCTGATGGTCTGCAAGCCAGGAGTGTGTGTAAGATGCTGCCCAGAGTGAATTAGAGTGAATCAAGGCCCCTGTGAAGAGTTTCTAATGTTCATTAAGCATTTTCACCTTCTTTGTGAGGCCTACTAAGCACTAAAAACATATTACACCTTTCTTTTCTGTAGATGTAAAGTAATAGCTACTGTTGTGCATATGGTAAACTGTGGCATAAACGTCAGCTGATTCTGTAAGGCAGTAGCATTCCCTCCATTTTGTTGTTTGATGAAAAAGAAGTCTAAATTACTTGCCTGAAGCTACATACTGTAACAGCGGCAGAGTTGGAACTAATATGTATTTCTGCTGCCTTCTCCAGTGTTCTATCCTGTAGCTTACAGGCTCTTGCTACAAGGCATGGCATCTGCTTTATAAAGGACTACTTTACGCAGTTCCAACTTTCTTCAAAATTTTCCCCCTCCTCAGTTATGGTCTGAACTGTTAGAGTAACATTATATTTTTAACATAATGAAAGAGACATTTTAGTATGGATACCTATATATTTTTTTAAGAGATGATCATACCCTGCAGCTGATAGAGACCAGTTGATACTGTGATGACTCAGCTGTGGGAGTATTACATAAAGTAGGTCAATTTTTAAATCTCATAGTCTGAAGCTAAAGAGAATCCACGTTTAAAATTTGTGTTTTGTTTATACACATTACTGTTATTTCCTGGCTTGAATGTACGTGAAAGTTCTTGAGGAGGTGGGAAATGTTTTTGGGGGTTGATCTGGGGTTTGGTTTTCCCCATTTTTATTGTATAGTGACTGAATTCAATCAACTTGACGGAGGGGAAAGACCAGCTGCTTTCATTTCTAAAGTTTCCAGTTTGCAGCAGTCGAGTGAAAGGAAGGCTTTAAAGGCAATTTTAAAGTAGGGAAAGGAAAAGCAGAGACACGTTTATTATTTTTTATTACAAGCACCCAGCTTTTGTGTGATCTAGCAGATGTGGAATTTGCAGAGGAATACATGCTTCTTCGAAATCCGAATTTGCATTTAAAACATTCTGGTTTCCCCCCTTAGTCCTTTGCATGGCTTTCTTCCCAACTGTAAGTGTAAACCAAGTGTAAATGATGCATTGTTTGCCTTAGTGGGCAGACAGTCTGAAAACAATAGTGCTGATGGATTTGACTGCCTCTGTGTAAGATTCACGGGACATTAAAATTCAAGTCTATTAATGCAAATTTCGGTGTTGCCAAACCTGAACTTCCCTTAAGTGTTTCCTGATGCTGATGGCCCTAAATGTCCCTACCCCCCAGGCCAAAACTTCAGCTGACAGTTTTTAACCTGTTGTTAGCACTTTAGAGAAAAGGGTAAAACGTACCTGGACTTTAATGTCCAAGGGAATGATGGGACATGGTACACATAGACTTTTTATACTTAACTACCATTTTTCATTTAAAGCATTTTTAAGTGGTAGGAAGCCACCAGGAAACTTAAAATCTGCAAATCGCTTGTAAAATTCAGGTCTACTATGTGAGGATTACTTGGCACTGAAATACAGATACAGGAAATAAGATGATTGCCAAAATGTATTTGGTGTTCTCTTAGATCTTTGATGGGTTGGTTGTTTTGCTGGCTCATTACTTCTGGGAATATTGGATGCAATCCTTCTTGGTTTTTAACGGGCAGGTTTTATTTGAGAGCTCTTGGTTTTCATTTAGAGGGGCGGGTTTATTTCAGTCTGTCACAAAAACGTTTCCTCAGTGAAGCAGTAGATAGAAGGTTTAAAACCATTTGCTGTTTCGCTTGCTCGGGTTTCACACTTTCCCTTGTGTAATGACATCCTGTTCTGAAGTTGTTCCTTTAGTAATCTGACAGAGGCCTGGTATTTCCAGTAGTGGGCTGTGGGAAAGGAATAAACCTTTTAATTATAGTAGTGAGGTCTTGTTTGAAAATATGCTAGCTTTCCTCCCCCCTGTGTGTCCTGTCTTTTTGTCTGACTCTTCCCTGTGCAGATGAGGGATCTGAAGCTGTAAAATGCTGCTGTTCAGGTTGCTCTGCAAGGGTGGCCATGATCAGTGGCAAAGCCGAGCAGTGGCTGGGACCATTGCCATGCCAAACGCCGTGTCTCCAGGCTCAAGGCTCAGGATCACGGCTCCCTGGTCTGCGAGCAGACGGATGCTGGGAGTGCACCCCATCTGCTCCTGTGCCAAGTTTATTGGCTTAATTTATGCTGCTGCAGGAAGCCGTTCGGAGTGTCCAGCCTGGCTGAGCACGGAAGCAGGGAAAAAGGCCTGGGTGGAAATCATCGTTCCACTGGTACACATAGGGAAGATGTAAAGCTGCTTCAGCATTTCTGCAGCAAACGTCTCATCCTGGACTGATGCGTCACAAACAATATCCGCTATTTTTATCTGGGGCACAAAAACCTCCTTTTATCAGGCAAAAAAGTGGGATTGTGTGATGAAAAATAGGCACTGAAAACAAAATGAGAAAGCTAAACTAAGGTCTCTATATACTTTCTGCATCTAGATCAGGCCTGTGGGGCCAGAGTAGTTTCTGGTCAGGTTCAGTTTAGTGCCTGTAGGATTACTGCAGACGGAATCAGACATTTTGACACTGCTAAAATCAGCTCAGCAGAATCTGCTGATGCCCCCAGAAGAGTTCATAATTGTATCACTTAAGGGGCATGATTTAATCCTTTCTAAATGTCTCTCCTCCGTAATCTGCCTTGTCTTTTCTGCATGGCTTCTTGCCATATTTTCTGCCAGGTTCTTCCCTTGATTTGCTCTGCAAAAAAGGCAGCCTTGGATCTGTGACTGACAAAAAATGCAAATAATAAGAAGTTGAGAAACTGTGGCCTGCTGCTGTACTCCAGGAGGGTTTGTGGTGTTTGAGTCCCTGTGCTATGCTTTCAATTCTTTAGGCTTGCCTTGCTAGTCTGACATCTTTTGGATGACGTGATAGTGGCTGGAGATTAGCGTATTTTGGCACACACGTGCTATGATGACTGGCTGATGATATTTACAGCATTCAAAAATAAACCATGGGAGCTCATTCTGACATAATCTACTAATCTTAGTTTTGCACTTTGATACTGTGTTGTCTGAGCCAAGTTAGGATAACTATATATTGCAAGCAATTCATTTTTAGCTTTGCTTGCAGATGAGTGTTGAAGTAATGCATGCTTTTCAATTAAAAACGATGGGAGTGAACTTGGAGAAATTATCAGTTCTTTCAACTATATGCTTCTTCCATGCCTGTTTTTGAAACAGTTTGATATGAGTGGGCAGAGATACATGCTCTACAGTATTTCTGGATTTGTTGTGTACTGGCATTTTGATGAGGTTATTTTTTTCCTTCACTGCCCGCAAGAACAGCATGGTCTTCTCTGCCCTTTCCCACATTTGTATGTTATGGGAAGGACTTTCTTTTCTCTTAGACGATTGTGCTTTATTCTTTTTCTGGTTTAAAAGATCTGTTACTGCTTCAGGTAAACTTTAGTCCTGTGCTAGGCATCTTTCTAGTCATGCTTCATTCTGGGGAGTCCAGCCAAGAGAGTGAGCTTTTGAGGCTCCTCAGTGACAAGAATTCAGTTTCCCCTGGACCTTGACAGCTCCATTTAAACAGCTAAATAACGATTTTCTAGCTACATTTTTGGCTGGCCTGCATATTTAAGAATTGCAATGAGGAACTTGGTGATATAAAGTCAGCGAATCAAATCAATGGCAATGTACAAATATTTTTTCATGTTGCTGCTATTACAATGGACAGAAACCATGAGTCTTGGACAAGAGTCTGTTCAGTGTCTCACTCTTTGAGATGCTTATCACTATTTTTATTAGTTGTTATATTTAGCATATAATTTCCTGTGCTGTTCTAGAACTGGGAGTCTTTATGCCCACAAAGTATGTAGCCTAGAAATTGCATTTAGATTTTTAAGATGCTACAGGCTACCACCATATGTTTATAGCTTTTTTTTTATTTTTATAAGGTACCCATTAGGCAGACTGAGGGTGACTTAGAGAAGGGATATGTTTCCTTCTTTCTCACCTTTTTTATTTTATGGATATTACTTTCAGCCACTTTGTCCTACAGTTCTTTTTGGCACAGCAAAGTTGTAAGCCAAATCTCTCAGTTGCAGCCTGCATGTTAAAACCCCCAAAACACAAATTTCCAACCCTGCACATATGCCAGATAAATTAACTTCCTAACTCAACTTGAGCTGGAAAAAAACCCAAAAACCCGACCTGCTTTTGTTCTGATTTGAGCCCTGCAAAACTTGGTTCAGACTTTTGAGTTCATAAAACTCAAAACCAAGTGAAAAGAAGGTTTTCTGTTATTGTTATTTGACTGGTAACTAAGCTGGTGTTGCACCTGGTTCTTTTTTGGGTGGTGTTCCAAGTGACTGGTCATAATTTGAGTGTATTTCACATAAGGATGACCTAGATGGACACCTGAGGTGTGGTTTTCTGATTGATAGTCACTTTTTTACCCCCTCTTGAATTGTAGTGATAATGATGATAATTCTCATGGCCTGTTGCCACCTTGCCAACTGGTAAAAGCTCTTCAAATTTAGGATTAAGGCACTAGTAGCAGAAGGACTGCTGTCTTGTTACAATCTTGCTTGGATGTAGTACAGCTTTTAATAGATTATTAGAAGAAATACTACTCCAACTAACTTCTGCTTTATAGCCACAGCTGAAAGGGACATTCTCTGGTCTCAGAAGGCCAATGTTAATTTTTTTGTTGTAGTTATTCAGTTTATAACAGGGACATAGTAATATCACTTTGTAAGACAAGCAACTTCATGTTACTTAAAAGCTGGACTTAGGGCATGTTACAGTAACTGTAACTTGTGAATTATTTATCATTTGGAAGAAATAATGGTTATCCTAATGGCAAATAATTTTGAAGCAGCTTTTTTTTTCCCAAATCCGTGATGACTTAAACTAGTGAAAACAACAAAATAAGAAGCAGCTGCCAAGAGAAACTGTCCTGTCCTGTTGTACTCTCCTCTTTTTCCTAATCTATGGTTGAAATGTCCTGTGTATAGCTTATGCATTTTGCCTTCAATAACAGCATTGTGAATGTGGAGACCAGTGAGGTGCCTAGTCCTGTGTTTCTGTGATTATTCTAAGCCTGCACTGCACTGGAAGAAGTGGTTCAGCTTTCCCTCTGGCTGCTTGTTTCTCTTCCTTTCTGCAGGCTGACGTGTGCCAGATGAAAACTCCCACTGCAGACTGGAGACTTTGCAGGTTAGAACTGAACTGACAAAATGTGGTTGATTCTCAATGTGGATTCATTTAATATTGCAGTTTGTGACGTAGCTGGAAAAATACTTGGTCCCGGGAAGGTGTTACAGGGACACCCAGTGAAGTGGCAAGGGAGGGGTAGGATTGCATCTGTTAGCAATAGAGTGAGTTTAGATGGGCTGTGAAATTATGACTAAATAGGAGTCAAAATACATGTTTTATTTCATACTAAGCAAAATTAGCTGTCCTAGTCTGTTCTAAGGGTTGTTCAGATTTAGATTTTTCTGTACTGCCTTTACTGCTGGAAGCATGGCGAGTATTAAATAACGTTGAAACGAAGTTAGGCCTCACAGGTGAAAATGAAGCTAAAGGTATTTGAGCCTGTGGTGATGGCAGTGCCATAATAATTTCTAAAGTGCTAAAATCAGTTCAAATAGAATTCAAAACATACTGCTGTTACATGTTATGCTTGCTTAGGTAGGATTTGAACAATTTTATACTTCAACAAGGGAAATAAAAAGAGGAAGAAAAGAAAATTAAGATAGCTGTGCTAACTGGAGGCTAAGTTCCACTCCTGAATGTTGTAGAAGAATTACTACTCTTTTCTAGTTCAACAGCCACACACACCCATCCCATATGCAAGAGCTCCACTGTGGAAGTGAAGCCAGTGTACTGTTCTATTTTCTACATGTTAGGATAAGGACCTGCTTACATAAGGGAAGTTCATCCAGGAATTTCCCATGGCTTTATTTGTTTTATTTTGTACCACTGAATAATAACTTCAGATAGCTTCTCTTGTTAAAACTACTCATGTCTACTGAATGTGCACATGAACTGAAGTGCTGATGTATTTTTGCACCAGATTCCCAAGTAGTCTGAGAAGGCCAAACCATGTCAAATCAAAAAGCTACAAAAACCAAGGCTTGCTTTAATTATAGGAACAGCAGGATGTGGCATCACATGCCTTTTTCTCACCATTGAAGCCAGCAGTGGTGACCCTGTGAATCACTCCGTGGTATGGTGCTTTGGCCATATCAATACAGCCAAAGAGCTGCATGTGAAACAGGGTCACTGAAATTATCAGACTTAAGAGTAGTTATGCCTAGGCTCTTTTTTCTTCCACCTTCTCATCTTTAAATGGTCTAGTTTCAGTGCAAGCCTGCAGGACTTTTTAGTGGCACAGTTAAGGGAGCAGCGAGGCACAAGGACCTCTTTGGCTTTGCTGCGGATTAAAAAGACATGGAATTGGCACCCTCAGTTCTGATCCAGCAAGGCACTGGGGCACGTGCCTGTCTTAAATGTATGAATACTCTAACTGACGTCAGTTGAAGTACTTGGAGCTCATGAGTTAAGCACATGCCGAAGTGCTTTTCAGGGCTTGAGATTTTGCTGTTCTTGTGTAAGAGTGTGTGCAAGTATTTGCAGGCAGGAATGTTAGTTTGCTAAGAGGGTGATAGCCATTTAATGGTTTTAATGGCTTTACTAAATGTAATTCTGCTTGGTTTTGGGTTTTTTTCCCTGAAATGTTTCCTTTTTTTTTTCTTTTTCACCCTCTTAATATTTTATTTAGAAGTTATAACTGTTATTTTTCATTCCTTACTCTTCATTATGGTGTGCACAGTATATATGCATGTGTGCATAGGACTGGCATTTTTACAATTCACTCCCCCCTCCCTTCTCGTCTTCCACTTCTGTGCTTTTCTCTCTCATTTATGTGTATTTCTGATTGAGCTCCCCTATCCACTTTTTCCCTGTCTGAGGAAATCAGCTCTTACAAAGTTACTGCCATCTCTTTGCAAGAAAGCAAAATGAACTATTGCTGCAGTATTATTTTCTTTTCCTGAAGGCCAGATGGGGAGATGAGGCAAGGTTCATGCAGCTCATTTGGGAGCCAGCTCTATAAGAAATACTTTGGAAGGGGAGGAATTGTACTGTTGATACTTGTGTCTCAAGCCTGTGGGCAGAATTTGAGTGTTGGTTATAGAAAATACTGGCTGTGTGTTTATGTTTTGCAAAGTTCAACAAACTGTTAGTGCACAAATACTGTGGAGGAAAGTAGAACGTGGCCCTGCTCATTCCCTTTTACAGTCCTTTTAGGGACTTTTGGGAAATCAAATCCTGGTAATGTGTGAGCATTCAAGAAAAGCTAATTTCATATTTCACATACATTAAAGGCTTTTATTTATAAGCCATTAATATTCATACTGTTTCAGTCAAGAGCAGAATTTTGTGACACGACTGACCAATCATAAAAACCATCGCATAGGTTCCATTATTGAAAGGGGCTCTGTAATCTTCATTTGAGTATGATCTTCCAAAATAACTAAAGATGGTCAGATTTCTTCCAGCCTGGGTGAGAGACCAGGTATAATAATTTCTGGACCCTGTTGCTTTGGAGAGCAGGAATACAATTTTCAGGAGAAATATGCTGAGAAAAGTATAGTCTCTTAAAGTCTTCTGGGTAATATAATTTCTTTATCTTATACTTAGTATTTCATTATCATACTACTTGAGCTGGCTCCTGTGAAAGTTGGTTATCTATTGTGCAAAAGAAGGAAATGTGTTTATGATGTAAGTAATTATGTGTGTCTCCATACCCCACACCCCGCCAACATATTTTCTTATATACTTGTTGATTCCTTTTCCTTTCTTGGTGTAATTTTATGCCTGTTACTCTTGCAGTCAGGGATGCAGTGAGATTAATTCCCTGTAGGTGTTTTGGAAATTACTGGTTCTCTAATTTGGATGGAGGAAAGTGAAGAGGTAAACTATTGCTTCCTTTTCTTTATGCTCGCTTTGGTCAGATCCTGCCAGTGGTTAGCCTGTCATTTTTTCCCCTGGAGACTGTCCATCTCTTAAGGCATTGTAACCACTGCTGTCCCCGTGGCTGGTGACTTGTCAGGCCATTCCTGCTGGGCTCTACCTCCTGGCCCAAATGGGACCAGAAGCAGCATTCCTGCACGTGTGCCTATCTGTACGTGTCCTGCTTTCCTCTCTGCAGTAGCACCAAATTGACCACAGGGATTCCTTGGCAAAGTGGTCAGAGACTTTTCTTTTCTTTTTTTTCTTTCTTTTTTTTTGGGGGGGGGGAACTTTTTTTTCTGGGTATGCCTTTGTCTCTTACTTTTTTTCTCTCCTTTTTGTGTCCCTGTTCACTTTGCATAACCACAAGTAGGTGGTACTGACTGAAGGACTGCCTGGTTATCAGCAGTTTCAGAATCTGTCTCCTTCACTTCAGAGGTTCTTCAAATCTTTGTCAGTTTATCTCCTGCACTCTACAAGCGCAACTGCAGCTTCATCTGGGGCTTTGTTGGGAGCAGGAGCGTGCTCAGCTCTCAAGAGCTAACCTGCCCTGCAGCACTGTTCGTGAAACCAAGGTTAGTATAATGAGAGAAAAACAGCCAGGATATTTTATCTGTGGTTGGAGTCCTGCTCATGTGGAGGATGGCTTGTCCTGAGTTAGGTCCTACCAGTGTCCCTGTCTTTAGCCATCTTGTGGTATTTTTGCTGCTTTTACTTGGGTGCTCTCCCTCAGCATTGTGTTGTGGTCATATCTTCAGAAGGTCAGCTTGTCTGATGGACATGATAGCATAGGAGGGATATGTTTCTTCATCTTTTACAATGGAAGAATATATATGAGCACACTACGCTGTTGCCTTTGGAAGAAGACTTTGAAGGTGTCTGTTCAGTCATGCTTTTGAAGGTGTTCTGAAATTGCTCCCAACTATCCTCTGTACAGGGGATTTATCACCATTCTTCTGTTCTCATGGAGCAGTAAATCGCATCTTGGCTGAAAGGTTATCCTTTCTTCCTATCTTCCTCTTTCTTCATGGTCCTGTACTGCTTATTCCTTAATTTCATGCTCTCCAAATGTCCAGGTATTTTTTCCCCACAAGAGAAGACCCAGTATTTTAATGAGAAACCCACAGTGTGGCACTTCAGCTTTGAAAGGTCATTCCTCTGTGGACGAATGCCATTAAGATGGTTTCAGCTGGTTTCCAAATTTTCAATCCACTGACTTTCTCAGTGATTAGATCATGTTCAATAAAAACAAGGATCTGCAGGTGATCTGGGGGATTTAATACATAGTTTATTTCAACATATGTGAATAATGTTAAGCCTATGCATAAACTAGTCTAGTTAAGGAGAACAAAATAATAGGTGATCTCTTGAGGCAATCCTTTAAAACAAGAAGTAATATCTTATAAATTTTTAAGTACGTAAGAAGGAAGATTGAATAGCTGTCATTATTTGAGACAAAGGCTGTAAGAACAATGCTAATACTGGCTGACTGATCTACTGTTCAGCTTAGAAAGCAGGACAACATCTGGGAAGTGAAATCTCGATTATAGTGAACTTCTTATCAGGGCTCCTAATCCTGTCATAGATAAGAGAAAATAAAACTGTCAAAAACAGGGTTTTAAATCTGCATCTCCCAGATTGCTGTAATTTGCATGGCTTTTTTTCCCCCCCTTTTTGTAAATTTGTTTGATTGTTTGTTCATGCAGGAAGTCCCTAGAGAGAAACCAAGAGAATTTCCACAATGATGCAGCCTTTAGGTTCTTGAGGATGCAAGTGTCTGCTCTCAGGGTTACCCATCTCAAAATTGTGTCTTCTTACATTTATGTATTTCCTACTTGGTTCATGCCATAGCATGAGAAAGTTCTCTGGAGCAAAGTATAATGCTATACAGCCTCATTTCATACATTTTTCCAGAGCCTGGCATGTCTAATGTCTATCAAAGTAAACTTGCACAGCTATCGTGTTGGCAAGGTTGGTAATCTCACAGCTCTCTCTGTAGAAGATTCATGTGTCTGGCTCTTCCTGGACTAGGTTGTAGAGTTGCTTTATTGCCATGTCTGAAAAGTTGTTCTGCCCACGTTTTCTCAGTACAGAGAGTCCCTTGTTATTGTCAGTTTGACTTCCTGATGTGGAAGACCAATGCAAATATTACTAGGGCTTAATAACAGTGTACCTTTGGATGAGTATTAGTGTTGTGATAAAAATGATAGGAGGTTGGTTGCTCATTGATTTGTGCTTTTTGGCCATCTTCCAGGATGAGACTAACTTCATTACGCAAGAGTTTCAGAACACTGCAGAGTTGTTCATTTATTTCCTTCAACTGTTATTGAGCTGACAGCTTGCCTTTAGAGGGTCATATGTTCAAAAGCTGCCAATTGGATCTTGCTTCATTTTAGCCACATGTGGCACAGAGTCTGAAGTGAATTTCATCCCTAATATCCCCCCTTCTCCCCCCCCCCCTTTTTTTTTACCTTTTGCGCTCTCTTCCTTTTCCCTCAGTTCCTTCTGCTGAAAATAAAAATGGTGTGGGAACAGAGGCAATGCCACAAATAAAAGGAATTAGGGTTTTTGTTGTTGCTGCCTGTAATTTTGGTTTCTCTTAGTAAGACTTTAGTTTCTCTGGTTAGATAGTTCTGCGTTGTGGAGAAATGCATGCGTTTCAAAAATGGTAAATGGAAGATGTTTTTCATCTTGCTATTTTTGCTAACTGCGCTCCTACGTCTAAGTTGACTGCTTATTTCCAGATTGCTCCCTGTGACTTTGTTTTCCTCTTCCTGCTTCATCAGTGCTCTCTGCTTCTCTTTGGGTACCTTTACTTGGTAAACCTGTATGAAGTTGGCATGGGGGAGTCTATGCACTCGGCTAGACGAAGGAGAAATGTGGGGGGGAAGACAAACCACGTGTAATATCTGCCTATATTCTACTTGAAATCAGAAAGTATATTTCTGTTGTGGCACCCAGAGAAATGGTTTCCTCACATTCAGCAGTTGTGAGGACAGGCTTAAAATTTTTTCATGTCAGTAGGGTAGCACCTTGAATTCTTTTAAGTATTTCATACAACTTAGTTTTGTTTTTTTTAATGTCTCTATGCATACCTGAAAAATAGATGTTTTTGTGGTTCAGTCTTAAGAGACGTTCTTAATAACTAAGCAATATGAGCTGAATAGTCTATTTCACAAAGTAGGCAACTTTTATTTTGATTTCTCTGGCCTCTTAAATACAATGTTAAATGCAATGGAAGAATAGAGTTTCAATTTTGAACCAATGTATTCTCTGTGAAAAATTTTCAGTTAATTACTTTCAAATTTTTTTCCCGAGTAATTCTTTACTCTTTTTTCATTGAATATTTATGTACTTGTAAAGCAGAAAAATAATACCTAAGTATTACTACACAGTGTTAAGCTGCTTGCTTTAGTCCTGAAAGAAACCCCAACAGTTTTAGATGAAAACACATATGTCCATTTCCTCTAAGATTTTGTCTCAAATTCCTTCTCATTTCAAGACTTGTAATTTTGATAGTTGTTTTGAATTCATACATACGTTTATACATTTCTTTTATGAAAGTTTGTCATATATTTTATAACTTTATTGTGGATTATTTCTTAATTTTGTCTTGTTTTCTGCTTAAATGGTATTCTGTAATTACCTGATTCAGTCTGGTTGTGTGTAAATGAAACTATGAAATTTGTTGTCAATTAGCAATCAATTTGGTATCCATATTTTTAAATGTTATAAATTACCTATTAAAGCTAATTTTCCAGGGCATCTCTATCTCTGTTCTTAATGTAATGCAGAATATTTTACAATAATGCCTAGGTTAACAATGATAGTCTTGCTGTATTGTGCGAAAAAGGCTTCTGTGCAGACCCAGCTGGGTTTCAGGCTTAATTCATTGCTCTATGGTGGGATCACCACAGCTGCTGTGGGGCCTTTACAAATGCAAAAAAGCTGTCAGTGTTTGTTTCATCAGATGCATAAGTGATGAGGCCAAGTTGAGGAATCCATTCCAGCGCGGTGTGCATGCTGGAGGCATTATTGTTTACAGAATTAGTGTCTTAATGCTTTAAAATACATAGTGCATGTTTTACCTTAGAGCAAAATATTTTAGGAGTAAGATGGTTTAAAGATCCTTTGCAATTTAGTCCCCGCTTCTAACAGCATTTGCCCTGACTCGTGTAAATGTGCATCTGAATTACTGCACTGTACCTGCCTCGGACATGAGTAATTCAGTCCTCCTGTCTTGTGCATCTTTTTTGCTAGTACTTTGATTATCATAAGCAGTCACTATTAAAAACTGCACAGCTTTAATGCAGATTTTTGCCCCCCCCCTTAGCTGTCAACTGGAGGAATTGTGCTGTCTCCTATGGTCACCAGAAGTCAGAGTACTTCTTTTTGCTGTCAAGGCTTGAGCGAGGTTCCTTCCAGCCAATTAGCAAGTAACGATGATTGGTTTCAGAGAGGGCTGCTTAAGAATGCAAAGCATGCCTCTGTGCTGGGGCCGAGCCCACAGTTCCTCTACCAATTCTCCTTTCCTTTTCTTGCGGCTCCAGAAATGTAACATGAAGTAGGGCTTTTGCTTACATGACGCCAGACTGGCTTTTGGGGGTGAGGGTGATGGAGTTCGGGTCTTAAATTGTTTTTTTGTGGGAGCACTGATGTGATTTTTCAGTCTTTGTTGCAGTCTGTTGGCTGCGTGTGTGAGGTTTCATTAGGGCACGCCACCCTTCCCGTATCATGTAACTCCACCGATAATAGGCATTGCAGGAATTTTAACTAATGCACCGTTTAAGCCGTTGTCGCTATGATTTTATTAAATGTGCTTGCAGCGTGGAATTTTGCTAATGCTGTAGAGTGATCTGTTATGCAAATTGAATGTAAGAATGGGCTAGTGGGGATTTGTTGTCTGTATGTTGGAGACCTGTCTTGTGCATTTGGAAATGAAATGAGCTAAACAGTGTCGGCGCAGACTGCTGCTGAAATGTTCCAGCAGCCTTTGCTTTCCTGGTTGGGAGTGCAATATTGTCACCCCAGGGGCCAAGTTTGGTTTGTAGGGAGGGGTGCATGTCTGGTAGCATGCTTGCTGCTGGCGCATGCTGGCTGTGTATGGGTGAGCTGAACAACGTGAGTGTAGGGTACCTTAGGCACAGCTGTATACAAGTTAGATTATGAGATTTATTCTGGCTGGTTGACATGGCCAGTCAAAGCTGTGTTCTTGCTTAAGCTCTTCTGCCATAATGCAGGCAGATTCCTATGCTGGAGCAAATAATGTTTAATTCAGTGCATGACTGGTGGTATCCATGTTTGTTGGCTAAATTGTTGGCCTGTGGCTAAAGCAGCACTTCTCCAGGTGTGATGTGTGACAAGGATACTCTTGAGCCCTGCCAGGTGAAGTGAGAAGGCAAGGGAGTTCAGCTTCTTTTCCAGATTTGCTGCTTCACTGAGGCACATGAGCTGCTGTAACCCCAGCAGACGTCAGAGAAAGAGTCACCTCCTCCCTGGGCTCGTTGCTGCTCTCGTGGCCTCTATTATCTCTTGCCCAGGCTCCGAAGATGACCAGCTTCTCTTCTCATGCTGTTCCACAGAGCAAGTTGCTTGCAGCTTTCCCTGTGTCAGCACTTTGTAGCTAGAAAAGCAGCAGCAGCCAAAGGAAATCCCTACCTGGCAGTCGGTGGCCTATGTCCCTCCTTTTCCCGCACCTCATTTACAGTCACCGTAAGCCCTGCCATTTATTTCCCTTGGAGTCTCTATTTTATTATTTGCTGCTGGCTGCAGGACTGGCAGTGGCATGGGAGGGTTGCCCTGGGGGTGCTGAGCTGGAGCGTAGCGGCAGCAGGCGCTTAGGCAGGACCTGGAGGAGCTGTGCCAGCAGTGCTGGCTCCGTCCCTATGCCCATAGATCAGGGAAGAAAGGCAGTGGGCTTTGACTGCAGCTGATGGATCCTCAGCATAGTGCTTTCTCTCAACAGAGGTGGAAATGCATGGAATGTTTTGTAAGGAGGCTGTTTTAGGAAAAAGCAAGACCTCCTTGGCAAAAGTCTGCCCATTTTTAAATGTGTAGGCCCTTAGGCCTTGCTTGGTGTCAGGCTGCAGTAGTTTGGCACTGAAATGTGGATGGAAATAAAGTGTTTGAGCACATCGTGGGACACTTATATTTTGGGGGCATGGTGCAGTTACAAGCAGCCTTTCGTGATGCCTGCACAGGAAAGGCTGAGCTGGGAAGCTGCTGGTTTTGGTGTGGGCATGGTGTGGTGGATGGGCAGCTACTTTTATCCCCCAGCAGTGGAAACATGCCTTTGTGAGAGACAGGAAGTCCTCTCAGACAGAAAAGGGTGTTGGAGCACCAGGAGGTGATGTATGTGCCTGCTCCTGGGCCTCATCCCTGCACTGAGCCGACTGAAGTCAAGCAGGGATGTGAATTCTGTGCTGTGGGTAACCCTAATAAGAGGCCAGATTCTGTCCTGAATGCCACAAGCACTCCAGGAGGATATAGGAGTCGTGCAAATTTGTCTGCTAAGGTCTTCCTCCCATTTTCCTCTGGCTCTCTGGTGTTCCATAGGTCATGTGGCAGAAAGAAGGAAATGATTATTAAATTCAAAAGGTGGAAGGAGCAGAACGGGAATGTGACTTTTTCCTCTTTTCCCAGGGCAGGCTTGTTAGCTGCCTGCACTGTTCCAGGAGCAGCTGCTGCTGCATCCCTGTCCTTGCTTCAGCTCTGAGTCCCATCTGACCCTTGAGCTCAAGCTTAGCAATAGAGCTGCTTCATGGGAATATTTTAAAAGTTAAACCAAATTATGTACAGTATAATTTTTCTTTTTTTCACATTTTTAAAAACCAGGCATTGTTGTAGAACCAGGCTTTAGGAAAATACGAATTTTGAGCCAGATCATCTTTGTGGTTTCCTGTTGCCCTTTGGGTTGCTGGTAACATGCCAAATCATGTTGGTAAAGAAAACACTTTAGTAGTTACATAAAAACTTGAATAAATTTAGCTGTCCTGAAAAAGGCAGTAGTAATGTTTTAGGTGTAATAAGCATTTTTATTATTCTTATTAAGTTTGCTCTGCCTACTCTGATGTGTTAAGCCACTAATGAGGAAGCAATGGAAACTGGGATTCCAGTTTTTTATTTTGACTCGTAAATGCATTGGCTTTGGAAAAGTCTTGCAGTGCTAATGGGAATGTTCACTGTGCCAGTGTCAGGAATGTGTTTCATGATAGGAGGCTGTGTTAAGCAATTGTCTCCTTGTTGGTGAATTGGCTCTTGATAGAGATTCAGAAGAGCTTATTTTAATTAGGCTTTGTTTGAAAACATGGCTCAATCTACTAACTGAGGTAGGTGTTACTTGCCGGTGGACTTTTCCCAGTGTTAAAGCAAAATTCCAGGATACTAGCTTTTTAGGCATGATTCTTCCATCCTATTTGTATGAGAAAAAGACAATTGTGCAGTAAGAACATTGTATTTCTTATTATGGAATGAAAAAACCTCAAGAAGCACATGGTTAAAAACAGTATTTCAGAACATTCTACTGGAAAGTTGGGTTTTGGATGAGGAATGTGGAGGTAATGTGCTGTTACCAGCGAAGCACCAAGGCTTTGGAGGTAACGCATTTGCCTTGGGAAAGCAGTGGTGAGCACTGAAATCCCTGACACGAGCTCTCTGAGGAGACGCTGCCTCTCTCTTACTTGATACCCACCCTCGCTGGTGTGCCGAGCTCTTCCTGTGGCAATGTAACGCAGGGGAGAGCTGCTTTCATTCTTCGGTTGGCAGAAGGCATGTTAATATGTGGCTGCCCCATCTGCTTTTCTTTTAAATAGCTTAGCTATCATTCAAGGCTGAGGGAAGTACAAAACAAACTCTGAAAATATTTCAGATGCTTTAATTAAAAGTGGTGGAAGTGGAGAATTAGAGCTGCTGCCGTGTTAGGACAGCTTACTCAAACATGCAGCTTAACCAGTTAGACTGCAAGGTGGAAAATGCTAGAGATTGTGTATCTGAATTAAGCAATTTTAATTTGGTCTTTCATCTCTGTCATTACCGAGGGATATCCTGCAGGCTGGTTTAATGAACTCAATCTAGAGGTGTGTAGAGGCACATCTCTTTGCTTGACAGCAGCAAGATGGCATGCTATGACTGGCAGACATATCTTCAGCTTGTGTAATTGTCTGCTCTTGTCATATGATGACAAATGGAGCGATGATCATATTAAACAACAAAAAAGTTCAAAGTAACACGAAGGCTCTGAATAAACTCTTGGAATCAAAGAGATTCTCACATGACAGCATGTCAGCATGGGTATTTTTAGCCTGAATTAATGCAGCTATAGGAAACTCCCCTCCCCCAGAGAAGTATTACCGTGTGAAGTTAAATGTCAGTCAGAATTTTTAGGTTAAATTCTCCACTTCATACAGGTGTGGGTGCTTGTCTTGTTAGCACTCAGTCTGTGTTGCACACATAGGCAAGGAGAAAAGTGTCTCAGGTCAGGAGTTTAAAAAAATAATAAAGTAGTAACTAGAGTTTGTCTGTAGACTGACAAAGCTGACTTTTTTTAAATGAGTGTCTTCCAAATCCAGATACTATAAGGATGAGATCATGCAGAAAAAAATTCATCAGGAACTGAGCATAGTTGGGAGTTCTGGCAATTATGTTTGAGGGTAATATAAATTCCCTTCCTTCCCTTGTATTTACCCAGTTTTTCATCACATCCTGGGTGAAAGCTAATGCACTTCTCTGCATTATGGTACGAGGTTTCAGGTTTTGGAGAAGAAACTGTCTTTCTGATAAAGTCTGAAGTCAGGTATCGTTTTTCCTTTTGTGAATAAGAGGATTCTGCAGAAGGGAAGTACCATTCTGAAAAACCAGAGAAGTTGGTTTAAAACAAAATGCAATATTAGAGCATTAGGAAACAGGAGCTAAGGGGACAGAAGCTTCTCTCTGTGGCCCCTTCCTCCCCCTTTTCACATTAGAACTGGGACTGAATGTAGTTAACCACAGTGGAAAATGAGTGATACAGATTTCCAATTTCTTGGTGCTTATAGTTTTTCAATTTGGCTGGTTGGTATCTCTGTCACAGTTTTAATTACTATTTCCTTTTTTTGTCCTCCCCCACTAATCTTTTTTTCTTTTCATGGGGAAAAAACAATTTTCAGCTTTTGAAAAAACACATACGCTACCGTATGTGGCCAGATTAAAACTTTCTTCTCTGAATGCTTTATTCATAAACATCATAGAAAATTGTTTTACTTGTGGATTACCATCCTTGTGTGGTATCCCAGCCCTATAAACACATTTTAAGCGCTGTTTTCCAAAAAGGCTTCTTTAGCAGCTACCCTGGTGCTGGATTTTGTTGCCAGAGTGGATGTGGGAAGTACAGAGTGCCCACCAGTACTCACATCAAAATGGGTATGAAATACATCCATTTTCCTTATGCATAAAAACCTTTTTCACTTGTCAGTTGAATCAGTAAAGTATCAGGAAAATGCTTTGTCTTTGTGATACCTGAAATACCCTTAGTTTACTTTTGAATTTGAAAATTTTTACCATGGTGGTCCTGTTGTGGTTTAATTGTAATGAGAATAGAGCTTTGCACATATAGGCCTCAATTCTCAATTTCATCAAGAAAGTAATCTTAGTCAAAAGAGTGCCTGTGTAAAAATAGCCCTGTAGAACTCAACAGTTAAACCTGTGTGAAATATGTCACTTAACGAAGTCTCCGTGTGTCAAGTCTATTAACTGCACAGACAGAGCTAGTTTTTTTAGCTATTTTATTCTTAACATCATGCAACTTCCACCTCCTGCAGAAACTACATGTAGCCACTGCTTTGGTACATGTATGAGTAAGGGCATATCTGTATCAAGAAAATGCGTAACGTTAGAAAGCTTAGGTATGATTCTATACCTAGTTTTGGATGCAGTTCCTTTTCCATTAATTAAAATGTGCCAGTATTTTCCCATACAGATGAGACAGAAAGGAGTAGGTTTCTTTTTTGACTAGTACTCATTTAAGCATTGAATAAGCCTGAATCTTAAAGTTGTTGCAGGAAAACCAGTTGTATTTTCAGTCTGCATAGCTGCAGAAAAATCATTTTACTGTTTTTGTACTAGTATGTTTAGGTATAAGAAGCTATGGAGAGCCATCAAACATGGACTCCACGTTGCTGCCAAAGCTTCCTCCGGAGTATAAACATACCTTAAGAAGATGTATTGCCTTAACCCTATTCTCCTCCTAGTAGAGATTAAAATTCAGGAGTAGAGTTGATGTAGCTTAAAAAAGGCATAAAGCTAATTGGGCCTATTTGCTTGTTTTATGGCTTGAAAAATAGGCAGTAGATTAATCAGAGGTGCAATTCAACATCTGGACTGTTCATGCAAAGATGACAGGGAAGATGGAGATAGATTGTAGAGGGCTTTAAAGTGTGAAACAGCAAAGAAAAGGGAATTAGTTGAGAAATGCAAAGATAGAAGTGACTGAGCCAACACAGTAGTTATAAAAATGATTTCTGTGAAATATTCTGATGGGATTCATCACTGTGGAGTAAAAGAATATTGCAGTAATGGGGAAAGAAAAGAGTGAGAGTCTTTCACAAAGCATTTTGGCTCTGAGGAAGATTTGTGTCTCTGTGACATTTTGCAGGAAGAATTGGCAAGATTCGTCCCTGATATGAGCACTAGTGCCTGCAGAGGGGTGTGAAACACTTGATAGCCATATTGTATTTTGAGTGACGGTTAGTCAGGCAGCAAGTTGAAGCCTTTTACAAAACTATTCATGCAGTTTTGTGCAGAAAGGTGGGGGCTGGTTCTGTTATGAGTCTCTCCAACAGTAAGGGGAAGAGATTGTCAACTCTTAAAACATCTGTCTTCATTTTGACTACAAAAAGTAAATGTTTGGAAGTGATACAGGCAGCATCTTTAGGAACACTAGAAGATAGCATGTTTATTGTGGTAAACAGACTCACATTTCAGTGACCATTTCCATGTTGGTTTTAATGTGAGATTCCTTTATATGCGAGCTGGCAGCTTACTACATGTGGTGGATGCTATTGTTGACTGGCTTGCCAGCATGCAGTCAAATGCTCTTGCATTAGCACCACTCATCAGCCACTTCTGTAATTGCCATGCGTTGAGCAAGATGATTACATAGCATCTTTGGTTGAGCAGAATAAATTTGGAGTTAGCTGTGGTGGAAAGGATGCATCTTCTCTGATCAGCCTCTCCTTTTGCCTATTTCTGTTACTAATAGAATGTGTGTGAGTGAATCTCGCCGATTGTGAAGCCTCCTGTGATGGACCAGGGTGATGTCAATATTTTGTGGAGAATCCATTCTGTAGGCAGCTTTGTTTAATTGGAATCTCAGTAGCTGGTCTGAAGTGGCGGGATTAGTCCTTGCTGTAGCCTACAGTGGAGAGGTTGAGTGCCTGGCGGATGTAAGCAGTACAGCCCAAATGCCTCTGCTACCTATTTCAGTGTCATTTATGGAATTTTGAACTGTGTGCTAAGGAAGAATAAAGTGAATGTAAATGTATTATTGCTCCTATTATAACACTTCAGTAGGATAAAAAGAGAGAGAGAAACTTCAATAGCTCTGATGATAGCCTGCCAGAATAAATGTTGGCTCAGAAGCAACTGTGGTAATGTAGCTTTTTTTCTAAATCCATTTGAGTTAAATGAGAGCGGGGCCAAGCTGAGAAATGAGTTTCTGTGTAGTGCTGGCTGTGCTGCTTCCAGGGTGCTCTGGATCTGCCATTTCCCTGTCCTTACCATCCCTGCCCTGGTCTCAGCAGAGCTGAGTGGGTCGGGTCGGGGCTCATCAGCAGCCACAGGGTTTATGCTGTGCATGACACTGAAGGGAATAAGTGGTATCTGAGCAGGTGTGATTTTGCACTTCAATGTGAAGCTTACTAGCAGCATGGTAAAATAATGTTAATTTAAAAAATAATACAGTGTGAAGAATGCAGGCTGGCATGGGTGTCTGATTCTTTGGTATCTGACTCTGGCTTTCCTTCTGAGTTCATGGGCCCAAGTTCAGCTACATCTGGTCTTACAGCTAAGACACTCTTCTGCTTTTAGGCCTATATGAATAGAGGAGTTGTTTATAGGCAGCTTCTGAAATACATGGGGAAGAGACCATTTTTAAAATTCTAAATTTGAAACGCATATAGATGTGACTTAAAATCTTAGCTATTTAATCTCTTTTGGGATTGAAGGGAGAGAAACGTCTGTAATGAAGGCAAGGGCTGAATTCAGACTCTGTGGAAAGATTTTCTCACTGCCTGTGGTGATGGTGATGGCTTTACCCTCACTGGGCAGGAGGTTTGCTGCTGCTTTTAAGTTCCTTTAAACTGATGGCCAAGGAAGTCTGGGCTAGTCTTAAAAAATGCTTAGTGCCAGTTTTCCTATGTCACAGTTATTAAGTAGGGGAGGGTGTAGTTGAACGGAGAAGCTTTCCTCAAGAGGCTGTCAGATGCGACAGTAAACGTGAAACTGTTTGGTTTTGAGCTAAATATTGTGATTGTCCTAGCAAATGCTCTGGTTGCCTCTATTTGTACTTAGCAACCAAAACACACCTTGGAAATCAACCAGTTACAAACCCAAGCATCTGATTAGAAACAAGCAAAAATTGTAGTAGGCCTTTTAAGGGTAAACCCATAGATGTTGCATTGGGCTTGACCCAGTCCTGGCTAGAAATAAAATGCCAACAGAAATTCCAAAGATGCCTTTGATCTTGCATCCATGTTTGAAAATGATGGCTGTTATTTCCTAATGTCTAAGCCCAGGAAAGCTGCAAGAACCACAGGTGTTGTACTCCTGCTCCATTGTAGTTTTGGTGCACCTTTCTGTCTTAATCCCACTCAAATTTCAGTTAACTGGGAGGTGAGATCTTCAGCTGATAGAAACCGGCAATTGAATTTTAATGGATCTTTCCTGAGTACATTCCTCCTCATGGGATTCTTTGCTTTTAGTTCCCTGTACCAGCTTGTGTACCCAATGCTGGAACATAATTTTGGAGTGGGGGAGGAGAGGAATAAGAATGGAGTGGGCAGCTGAGAGATATATATACATTAAAAAATACCACTTATATTGTGGGATATTTAAGTTGAGGGATACTGAGTAAATATAGAAAATTAGATAATTTACCTTAGCATCATAGAATGTTGCTGTTTAAGAATTAGTTGTGACAGAGAGGATTTGTTGGGGCTGTACTGTTGTGGTATTGTTTAATTTATATACGCTCCTTCCTAATAAAATGTGTCAGTACCATTGTATGTTGGTTTGGTTTCGTGCCTCTCTCTTTCTCTTTACAGTGTTCTAGTTGGAGACAGGATTACAGTCTTGGGAACCTCTGTTTTGCACATGTCTGTGCACTGCTCACAAAGAAGCAATCACTGTAACTCATGTGCGCTCATCCTCCAAAGACATATAAAACATATTTGAGCTATAAGGCTATACAAACACGGAGCAATGCTGATGACGACATGCAAACCACAAGGGGGAAGCTTGACTGGCTCGATCTTTTTAGAACCTGGAAATGTTTGCATAGCCTTGTTGCTTGGCTGCGTTTCTTCCTTCATAGATACATGGGTAGTTGGGTATCAAAGACTTGAGTAAAATGCTTTCTTCAGCTGTGTGATTTGTTAAATCCTATCCTGTTGTCCAGATTTTTAGCCTTAAGTCTGGTTTTCTAGTTTTCTTCCCTTTGCTTCTTACAGCTGCAAAAAACCCCCCAACGTAATGACCCCAGGACCAGAACTCAGAATCTGATTCTTGGTCTGCAACAGTCCTCTTGTTGGAGAGTATGTCTGAGGAGCTGTGTAGCCTGGAAGAGATGCCTCTGTATTATGTGTTGCAAGTCACATGCAGCTTTGTAATCAATGCATTCCTGAACCAGAAGCAGTTTCAGGGAATGCTGGATCATGTGTGGAGTGGAGCTGGACATGATTATGGCCAGAAAATTATTGCTGTGCTGTAAGGAAGACACTGAATGAGCTGCTTTAAAAAAAAAAAGTTAAAATTTCTTTTCTTTCCTTTTATGTAATTTACTCTCTCGGATTTGCTTTCTCAGGTCAGAAGAGGAGAGGAGAGAAGTTATTCTAGTGTCTTTTATACTTTTTCTTTCTATTTTGCATGTTAAAATGATTCAGTAATACTTCAACTGAAAACAGTGATTTTTTTTTTTTCATTTCTTTCTTTCTTCCCCTACCCTCCCCCGTGACTGCAGTAGACGTTTTACTTTGAAAGTGCTGCTTTCCCTACCTGGTGATTCTGGTCTTCTGGTGATGATGGAAAAATTGGTTTTTCATATCCATGACTTCACACAAGTCCAATACAGCAGGAAATGTCACTTTAAAATTTTACAAATTTGAAATTGCGTGTCTTGAAGCTGAGGGCTGTGGTGGGGCTGAGGACTAGCCTGCTTTTTGGACAAAATATGGGTCATTGAGGCAGAATTTGATTTGATTGTGTTGTTTCTACGCCCTGTCAGAAATGACATACATGTAGGTGCTAGTATGTTATCAATTAATGTATGATTAAATACAGGATTTGAGAGTGTATGTTCTATTATGTGTGATTTCCTGTGGTAATGATGCCAAAATTCATGTTGCTTACAGCAGCCAGATGGAGTTAAGGTTGGTCCTGACTATGTCTAAGGTATAAGCCTCTGTCTCAGAAAAATAACAACCGCAGATATTTCCAAACAGCTGCTGTTGCCTGGCTCTGCAATGGGTAGAAAGAGAGGCTTTAGAAGGAATTCCACCATGTGCTGTACAATGAGAGATGACAAGTGTCATGAGTTGGCAAAAATTGTTTATTTGGTTTTGTGGCATGTAAAGGCAGGATGGTTTTCTTTCTGTGAATTTGGAGCAGCATTTGATCTGTTTGTCCTTTCCGAGTCTTGCAGGGAAATGTGACTGCATCTTTAATTTCCCCTGGGCACGACTGCCAGAAATTACTTGTGTAGCACACCAGCACTGGAGCTGCCCCTCTAACCCACTTCCTTCCTCTGCCAGGCTATAGTGAGTGTTGTCTGTCTTGGCTTTCCAAGGAGATGCAGTGGCAGCGACACCTGAACCACAGTAACTTCACCTCTTTTCTCAGTGACCACAAGGTTTCTTGGGTGATGGACTGGACCTAGCTGGACTGGGCTGTCAGCTGCGGTGTTTCTCTTTTAATGATATTTCATAAAGTATTTATTATGATGTTCTATCCCTCCTTGTATTTACGAATGGGGATGAAGCACTGCTTACATGCTTCTCTTGACAGACCTGTTGAATGTCTTAAAATTGATAGCCGATTCCTTTGGAAGTGGTTTTGCTTTTTGAACCATGTGCATCATGAGCTGGTATGGGGTAAAGACAGCTCGTTAATTTTTGCTGAGTATGTTATGTGACCTTTCATTTCTGCAAGTGTTGAAAGCGAGAGCAGAGACAAAATAGCACAAAAAATTGTCAGAACTAGTCAACTGGAGTTGTGAGAAAAGTTATATTGACATTTTCTCTGTGAGTTTAACTGTTTTGGTTGACTTTCTGTGGATGAAATTGAGCATTAGTTGGGATGTTTCTTTCTGTGAGACCTGTACCTTAACCAGATTTTTCCAATTGACACCTAGCACTGCTGAGTAGCTGCTCCTTACTGACAGGGCATTGGGTTCCATCCCTGCAGGGCTTGTACCTAAAGGTTTCAGAGCATGGCAGTTCATGGATGCTGCATTTGTAAAATCAGATTTGAGTAAAAAAAGCTGTGTTATAATGGCTTTGCTAACACCTTACATCGATTTAAAGACAAAATGTTTAAAAGGAAAATAGCTTTATTGTAACAGCTGGATTTGAAAAAGAAGAATTTGACATTGTTCATTTATATTTTGTTTCTGCCTATACTGTGAAACATAGACTAAGTTTGGGTGCAAGCATGTGTTGGGGAACATTTTGCTTGGTGTCACATCCTGTAAATTCAGTCTAGAGAGTTTCTTAAGCAAATAATGGGTAGATTTAAGTGACTAAATCTCTATGTGCTTTTGAACTGAGGCCTTTTGATCTTAAAATACAAAGAATTAATTCCTCAGTCTCTAAAAAGAAGCACATTTGCTCTTCTTTCCAACTTGGCAGCTAAATGAAGGTGGTGCAGTCAAAAGGAAGTGGCTACAAATAGATGAAGCATATTGGTTGTGAATCTGCCAAAGGTGGCCAGCTGTATTGCTATTTTCAGCTAATTCTATGCACTTAATCAGAGTTTTTGCTTAAATTAAAGACTAAAGGTATATTTAGTGATCATTAGGCCCTCCTCTGTAAAAGGGTTTGTTCCATGGTTTAATAGTGGGGATGACAGAGAAACAGAAGGTAGCCAGCTAACCATTATTGTCTCTTTCTATGCTAAAATGTATCAGGCCTCTGTGATCCTTAGAGGTTTTAATTTGTACTTTGACATAAATGCCACTTTTGGTAGAGCCACATCATTGAGATTCTTGACTTTTTCACTTTGGTGGGATGATTTCAGAAAGAGTGAGCTATAAGACAGCACTGTACAAAAGCTTCTGTGAAAACTCCTGCTACCACATGAGCTAAATTAAGCTAAATACCTTGTAAGTGAACCTTTCAGTCTGGGTTTTCCAGCTCTTTCTAGAATGAAGGGTGCCTGAGGTCAAAAAGCTGTTGGTCATGCTCCTAGTTTCCCAAGTTGTTGGAAGTATACTTTGCAAAACTGTTACTGAGGGAAAAAATAAAATGGAAACCAAATATACAGGTTTCTCATCTATATATGCAATATTTTCAAGTTTCTCAGAGACCTAGAGGAATTTAAAAGGCAAGCAAAAAGTGGTGGATTTGAGTTTATAAGGGCTACTAGGAAGGTGTACATAGAGCATTTATATATTAAAAAATGTTGAGTCATTAAAAAATAGTTAGTCAGTAATTCCTGTCTTTTTTGTTCTGTTTTGTTTTTTTGCGCTTGTTTCGTGTTTTAATCTTTGTCTTAAATTTCCTGAAAGGGTACTTATCCACTGCCCTGAGTCTGGAATGTACCTTGTAGGTTTTAAGCCCTACAAACTTTTGGCCATTCTCAGACACAGTGGGGCAGCTTAAAATGCTCTGAAAAAAATTAGTCTTATGTCACAAGCTAGCAAATTCCTTGTAAATGTGAGCAAGGCAGCAACCACAGTGTGTTGGCATCAGTGGGGGTGATTCATGGCACCCTAACCTGGCAGAATGAAGTAACAACTTTTAGCAGTGCCTTTGCATCATTCCTGCTGCTCTCTATTGGATGGACTGTCCTTAGCATTGGGGTCTGCTTTTGACTTCATTCCTGCAAGGGCATGTAAAAAAAGGAACCTACCTCCCCTGTGCAGCAGCACAATAAATATCCTGGAAGGTCTCAGTCCATAAACCCTGTTATAATACCGCAATTTACGATTATGTTGTTATTTGTCAAGAAAACCATGAACAAATCTTTTGTAAAAGAATGCAAGGCACTAGATAGGGAAACTCAAAGGCAACAGTGCATTTCAGAAGGAATTTTTTAGGAGGTTTGTATTGATCGTCTTGCACCAGAAGTTGAAATGGGTGATCTGCGGTGTGCTGGAAGCGTGACTGAGAGCATTTGCACTCTGCTGATTTATTCTGCAGAGGTGCAGGTTTGGTTAGCATGGCCTTAGCACTGTTACAAGCTGTTGTGGTGTGCTGCCTTCTTGGTAAGAAGTCTATAGTTCTCAAGAATGCTCCCTGGACTCTGTGGGGTGGAGAGATGGCCCATGGCTTGTGGGACAGGACTATGGGAATTGTTTGACCTGTGCGTGTTCATGCGTTGGTGCCCAGTGAGGCTGGCATTTGCTAAACAAACACACATCTCTCACCTACATTTTTGATAATGGAAAACATCCCTTGAGGAAATGCAGGCTTTTGACAGCCCTTGCCAGGAGAATGAGTATTATTGGGCTGGTAGTGGGTAAACCTTTGCAGAACAGATGTGCTGAACTACTTAAAATCAGTGAATAAAGTGCATGTATATTCATTTTAACTTACCATGTATTGTATCATGCTAGAATTGAGTGCTAGACAGTTTGGCATTCTCTAATAGTTGGTTAGCAAAGTCTTTTCCTCCCATCAAAAATATTTTTCCAGTTGGATTGCCCTCTGTTTATTTGTTTGCTTGTGTTTTGATCTTGAAAGACAAAATAGCTATTTGCACACAGCAAAATAGCTGGATATAGTTTCTTGAAGCGTGTGCTTAGAGGGTGGTGTATTTGTCTCCCTGAAGTATTTCCTGAGGTTAAAGCATACTGATAACAAAACTGCTCTTGACATGGGCAAGGCAGAGTCTGTGCACAAACTTGTCTGGAGCCGAGGTGGCTCGGGGACAAACATCCTTCTGCGAGGCAGCACTTGAAGCAAATGACCGAATAGGAGAAGATGGGTTTTCTTCCCTTGCTGCAGCAACTGGAACTGAAATTAATTTTAAACAGCTCCCTTGCCTTTCAAATCTGTGATGTGTCTCCCTTTACTTGGAAGATCTAAGAAAGCAGGCTTTAGAAAACAAAAAGCATTGTTCCCTGTAATGAACCGTCAATTGGTCCGTCATGGTTTTCAGTTGTTTCCGTGATTATACTTGTGAAAGAGATTAAAATACTTCTCTTTTATTATCAGCAAAGTGAATTCCCCTGCTGCTAACAAATCGTGCCTGGCCCAGCTCTGCTCTGCCTTGGGCTTCCCTTCCCTCTCTGTTCCCCACGTGCTTATTCCTGTTCGGACTGGTGTGTATGTGACAAAATCTGTTCAAATTCAGTATCTTCGTGGTGGGTTTAAATTTGCAGACTTCTCACTTCTAGACTCACTATAATTGTATGGGGAGCTTAAGAAGAATTCTGCTTCTGTATTTATGAATATTTTTTGAGCATTCTTCACGTTAGTTAAAGCCACAGAGCCTATCAGTGAAACCATGTTCTGAAATGCAGTTTATGGGTTTGGAATTTTTTTTGTCTTTTTGGTTTGTTGGCTTTGTTGTTGTTGCTGTTGTTAATCGATTTCTTCTATCTACTCTATGAACACAACTCTGGTCAGGAATGCTTATTGTTTCATATTTGGGTCTGTCTTAACCAAAAGCTCTAAAGAAGCTCTTTTTTGTGTGTTGTGGGACAGTAGGTGACTGAGTTTTATCACACTTATTTCTCATCTGCCACCTCTTTTTTATACATGCAAAGCAATGTGAAGACAAAATATTGACCTGCTGTCACTTCTAAAATTATTTTGACATACTCACTGCCTATGGTGTAAGTTTATTCCCAAACTGCAGAACAGATGTGCGTAGCTTAGTGAAAACAAGGACTGTGCACATTTTGCATCACTGATTAATTTGTGATTGATCCAGGAATCCTGCATTTGAGCAACCCAGTTTGAAGAGATGCTGGCTACATTTGTCCTGTGTAGAACCATAAACTCTCCCAATCAGGAGACACCCACCATGATGCTCTCAGAAAAGTTACGACAGCATTCAAAATACAGATAAGCTTGGTTTGACACCTTCCTATTTCAAGTTAGGGACAAAATTTGTGGACCATATACGGGATGGAGGAGCCTGCCTCTCCCTGTCCCTAATGGAGCTCAGAGGGATGGTGTTGGGGATGCAAGGTTCTCCCAGCTCTTGCTGGAGGTGCTACCCCAGCATGATGTCAGCGCCTGGGAGTCTGGCAGTTCGTCCTGTAATTAACAGCACAAGGTCCACGTTCTCCGCTTGGGACAATTTTGAGGAAAGGTTAATGCTGCCCAGGCCTGTAAACTTATTGCTAATGAACTGTTTGCAGTAATACAGCAAGCAGTTTAAGTGTGTGGGTTCAGCAAAGTGCAGTGGAAGGTTTATATAATTAGTGTTAATGTTTGGTACAAAACACCCCGTGGACAGTATCAGCTGACTTATCTCATTATGAGCTATAGCTGTTTCATGAATGTAATAAAACATGAATTTTTAAGACAGGGTAGTGAGAGTAAGGGGAAGGCGGGAAATTAGATTAGAGCCTATAAACATAAACTCTGGCTTCTCTGCCCATGTCCAGAGGAGCATTTGGGCTTGTCTTTTACAGCAAGCAAGAGCTTTATATTTGAGCAGTAAGAGCCAGGATACTATCATTCTGGGAAAGTCCTTTTATCAGTCCCTTAAAAATATGAGTGTTTTTCAGTTTCCTTTACTGAGATCTGGAGTTTCTGACTCAACTGTACTGAAAGGTTTAGCTGAGCTATTACTTAGTGTTATGAAATACTGAGAATCCTGCTCTGGAAGGGTAAGTGTGGTTCCGTAACACGTTTCCATGATGTACACTGTGACTGTATGGTCGCTGTCTCCATCTTCTTCCTCTTGTCTTGGAAGGCAAAAGGTCATCTATGGAAAGGAGAGGGGAAGTGATAAGTGCTGACTATTGCAGTGGTAAGAACCACACCTTGGTTTGCAGAAGGATGAGGAAAGTCCAGCAGTCCTGAATTGGGTTGCTCCTGGAGCAGTTGTGGCTTTGGCAGGGTGAGGGATGGGCTGCAGCGTGAAGCTGAGCTGCACGATGTCATTCAAGCTGGTGGTGAAAGAGGTGACGTCACTGTGGTGGCAGCCAGGCAGAACTGAATTGTGAGGAACACTTCCTGACTCTAGTGAAATTTAAAATCCCTCTTGACACAACACCTTTCTTTTTAAAATGGCATTTTTTATTTAGAAAGTGAATAAAACTTCAGGAAGATTAAGCATATTCCTGGAAGAAATAGAGTAACTTCTGAAATCTGGAACATGAAATAAAATCAATGTTAAGGCACAGGGTTGGTAAGCAGGAGGAAGGGCTGGGGCTGGTTTCTGCACTCGTCAGAGCCTTTAAACAAGGCAAGAATGAACAAGCTGTAGAGTTATAGGATGTCTGAGGTTACCTACTGTGAAAGAGCAGATTAGCATGCTGTGGTATTTTGTTTGAGGTTTCGAGAAATTATCATATCTGGATAGAAAATCCTTGTATAGAAATATACTGTTGTTTCTTCATGAGATTGTTTCCTTTATCCTGAGGCATTTTATCCTCCTCAAGATGGAGTTTACTGAAACTGTCTTCATTCAGAAAGTGAAGAAATGTATGGTATGATTTTTTTTTAAGCAGCCCCTTAGTCTGTTAATATGGGATGTTTTCTCAACAGAAGAATTGACAGATGACTAACTGTGTTTTCCTTTTGCCTTTTACAACTTTTCATAAATGCTGAATAATTTCCATAGGATAAATTGTTTTCATGCTGCTGAGTAGTTCAAGTGGGAAAATGCCAGGTATCGGTAACCTACTGGGTATGCACAGTGCCTCGAAGTATCTTCAGTTATATTTAATATAAATACTGTAGGCCAGTCATCATCTTGGTGGTCTTGGCTATCCCTTCTGCCGTGCAAGTGCCTGCAAGCACTCTTAATTCCCACAACCTCACATGTCTTCAGTGTGGAGCCGGAGGCTCTGAGCACCTTACTCTAAAGTGCTGTGAGAAGGACTTGCCCCTTTAAACTCAGCATGACAGTGTGCGTACTCTTGAGCTGGGGTGATGCCTTTAGCTCCCTAGCTTACTATAAAATAAACTTCTCTTGCTTATTTGGAAAAAAGAAATCTATATGGATATTTTATTATTTTTCATTTTGCTGAAGTTCTTTGTTATAATCTTCAACAGAATGATTCATTGTTTTATTCATGATACATCATCTATGCAGAAATGTCTTGATTGCGTTTCATAAGCCCACTAAATTGGCCTCACAATCGGAGAGAGTTACTTTCTCATCATTAGCAATGTAGACCCTCACCAGCTGGGGCATTTTTGTTATTACTTCAGCAGCAGTGTTGCAGTGGCATGGTAGTGCTCTGTGTTACATGTGGAGAACATGCAGAGAAACTTTCATTTTCTCCTCTGCCAGTACTTGGCTGGGGGGAATAACAGAGTTTGTTTGCCACATTTTGCTAGTAGTTGCTAGCTAACTTTTGTGCTCAGTGCTTTTCTCCTGTGGGTGTAGGTAGTCTTGGGGGATGCTGACAGTCAAAAAAATCTTCCTAGGGAAGGATACCCATAGTAACTGAAGGTGTAAAACAAACGCAAGGCACAGTTGTAGCTGGTCGAGCATCATCCCTGCAATGTTTTGCAGAGGTAAGGTATGTGCACATCTCTTTGCTTGCTTTTTAGCGCTTGGGTTTTCTAAATGTGTTACAATGAAAAGATTAAATATATTAACTTTGGGGTTTGTTTTTTATTTTAATTCTGAAAGCTTATGTTATTGAGTGAAAGTTAAGTAAGTTACTGTGTTTTGGGATATTTGGAAAGCGTTATATGTACTGTGGAGCCTCCAGGCTTTTAGGAATAAGCTACTTTCCAGGACCTCTGATGACATCCAGATAATACACGATATTGGCCAGAGGTAAAGCTGCTTCTTTTTAATAAACTGTTGCAAATTTCCACTACTTGCCTTGGAGAAAACCTGTCTTTTGGGAAATGGAAATTTATTTGGGACTTATTCCAAGATAAGGTTATGTTCAAACCTTTTCTTGAGTCTGGAATGAAACACAGACAAGAAGAATATAATTTTAATGAGTACAAGATGCCTGCAAAGGGCTGCTCTGAATTCATCAGTAAATGAACTATCCCAATCCCAAGAGCAGTGTTTGGTGGTTTTAACTCCATTGAAGGGCTGTGTGGGACCAGCAGGTTTTCTGATGGATAAATGTGCTGAAGTGGCTGAGGGCAGGAGCCAGGGAGGGTGCACAGGTGAGAAGGAGACTTTTGCTGCTGTTGGGAAAGATGTGGTGATTTGATGTATTTTGCTGCTATGAAAATGGGTATTGTGGGTCAGATTAATCAGTTGCTGTGGTCCACAGAGATGTCTGGTGAGACCAGAACCAGTGGAGAAGGAGTGGTGGGATGCGTGGCATGACTCTTGGGCTCAGTGGAAGGGGAAGCAAAGGAAGGAGAAGGGTAAGAGCAAACAGAAGTGGACCTCCCCAGTTGGCAGCAGGGCATTACAGCCTTGAGGAGCTTCATCTTAGGGCTTTTTTTGAGCCAGACATTTGTGGTATGGCTCATCAGGTCCCTCAGTTTGAAGGTGCTCACTGGACTTGGTGGACAGCCCATGGCTGTGTCCTTGCCTGCCAGCTCTTCCTGAAATCCGTGCTACATCCTGCAGCCTGAGAGGCAGGAGGGGGAAGAATGCCATGGGAGCACTAGCCATTTCCAGTCATTGGTAAGAAGGGGTAAGCAGACTGAGGATGGGGGGGAAAGTAAAAAAAATTTTTTGTCGTCACCTGCTTGCAATAATGAGAGGGGTTGTGAGGTGCCTGTGTATGAGTTTAGATTTTGTTAATCCAACTGATCTGTAAAAGCAGAGAGTAAATCCATTTTCCCCCCACTACTTTCGTAATTGGCAGAAGGCAGAAAGTCATTGTTGACTGAGAATAAACAGATTTCAGGCATTCCTAGACTGAGAAACCTGCTTAGCTTTCTAAAATCGGTCTCCCTGGTGCTCTGCTAAAAGCTTAATTGGCTGACATTTTGTATGTGAGAGATTTGCTCTGCTGGCCTAAATTGAGTTATTTTGTATAAATGTTTTTGTGGGGTTTATAAAATATTCTCCTCAGAACATACATGTGTGTAAACTCTGGACTGTTTCTTTTGAAAGAGTAATAACGAGTACTAGATGTTGTGGCTTTGGCATACAGGGGATAATTTAACATGGAATTCAGTTTACACTTCTAGTTAACCTTGTGAGGGATAAATACCTATTTTTTTCCCCCTGCAAAACCAGCTGCTAAGATACAGTCTGCCTGTAATTACGATAAAGGATGGCTGTGCTGGTCATGCCAAATATTGGGGATGGAGAGCCACTCTTTTTAAGCATTCCTTTCTTAACTGTGTAAGTGCTGCAGCCTCATCATAACAGGTACAACACAAAGCTTTGCAAGCACTTGAATCCTTTACAAGTTGTCAGGTTTCATTAGGAAGGAGTTAATGTTGTTGCAGGGCCACTCTTACTGCGTGTCTCTGGCTTCAACAGTGACCGAACTGTCTCCTCCTCTCTTCCTTACAGTGCTCCAAAGTCATCTCGCACACTTCCTCGCTCTGTTTTTAGTACATTGTAATTAGTATTTTCATTCAAGCTTTAAAATTCCTTGGAGATTTGCCTAGGAGAGGGCTCTGCACTTTTAACCCAACTGCAGAAAAGGGATCTGCATCGTATTAACCGTGAAATTTGCAGGTCAGCGCTGGAATTTCAATATTTGGTGTTTATAACTTGCTGCCTGGTTTGGTCTTTTTTATTTCGCATTAATTTCCACCTCTTGTGCTCCCAAATGTGACTGTGTTTCTCTCCTTTTTAATTTTTTTTTTCCCATTGGAATCGAGCGCTTGCTCCATCCAAATAGATGAACTTTCTTGGCAGGGATCAGCAGAGCTGCAGAGTTGCTGCTTAGGGCTTTGTTTGTTGGTGATCTGGAATGAGTTTAAACATTAAAGTTTGTTTAGTTTTGGATATGACAAAGGCTCCCCTTGAATCTTTCTTTTTGCATGCTGTTAGTACAGTAAACATGTGTTGAACAATAAACACCCCCCACCCCCGATTTAGGTGTCCAGCAGTCCATGCTGCGGATGGAGGAGCCTAATTTCTTAAGGAAACAGGGCATGTACAGTAGCTTTGTTTCTGTCATCCTGCTTTGAAAACTTGTCTTCTAGCTCCTAACCAGAGGAGGATTAGGAGTATTTGAAATAATGTGCCCATTCTATCTTTTTAACATGGAAGTGAGCTAGAGTGCTCCTGAACTGGTGGCCCTGGGAGCAGAAAGGCAGGCAAAGCTCAGCAGTTGTCTGTGTGTTGCAGTGTGTCCGTGCCTCATGCCCAGAGGCTGGGAGAGCTGGCAGGAATGGAGGAAAGATGTCATTGCTGCAGCCAGAGAAGCAGAAGAGCTTTGATAGCAAAGGCTATGCAGCCAGGGAAGAGCCCCACTCCTCCTGTCCAGCAACTCCAGCTCAGTTCTCCCTTTCTGTTCCCCCCCTATTAAACTTTGACTAGACTTCATTCTATTCAGATGTCATGGTCAGGGGGATTGAAAACAAAAGGCATGGTTGAAATGCTGGTCATTTTATGTAAGATTGAGACTATTTCAGGAAAACGCCAATGTCTCGGAAATTGTTGAAGGTGCCAGCTGTGTAAAAGAGGGCTGGTTGAGTCAGAGAGGCTGGGCTGNGGGGGGAAGGCTGTGGTGCATCATCAGTGAGGGGGAAAGAAGAACTTAAGCCAAAGGTTGTTTTGCTGCAGGTTTTGATTGTGTGTGTATTAAGAAGGTGGCTACAACAGGCACTTTTAATAAACATTTAATGGCGGGTATTCATGCTCTCTGTGTGTTGCTCTGTGCACTAGGAGGGTGTGCTGGTCTCCCATGCCTTCAACCTTACCTCAGCCTCGGAGTGATACAGCCTTTCCCTGTAGCTCAGTTCTGTCAGGAAATGCTTTGGTGTTGCAATGTGCAGGAAAGAAGGAATCCTGAACACAGTCCTTGCTTGTCTAACAAGGCAGCACCAAAAAAACCTCTGAGAATCGTTGTGGGGCACTGGTCTTCCTGCTTTGTTTTAAAAGAGTCTTGTGGTGCCTACCCTGCATGGCAGCCACCTCTGGAGTAGGTGCTCATGAACATTGTGAGTTTGTGGCTGCTGTCGCTTAGATCAGGAAATAACACATGTGCCTAAAACAGTTCATTGTTCTGGGGTGCATGCTGTACTATTCACTCCAAAGGGTAAGTAATTGGAAATACAGTTTTTGAAGTAAAATTGTATGGTCTGAGCCAGACTGGTAGCTTGCTTCTGCCTAAAGGGGTGAGTTGTGCTCCCTCCTCCTTCCTCATCAGCTTCCAGTTGCTGGCTCTTGCTCTGCCCTTTGTATCATCTCAGCCCGTCATCTGTTTGCACAGCAAACATGATCAGTTTGCTGATTTGTTAGACCCAATAAAAGAAACAAACGATGAGGGAGGAGTGCGGATGGAGAGGAGGGTGTTGGACTGGCCGGCAAGGGCAGGAGCTTGCTCAATTACATTATCTAACCACACCCTTGGACAAACACAGTCTCTCTGGTTGCCAGAAGTCATCCCTTGGCCTTTCACTGTAAAGGCAGCAGAGCCCTTCTGAGAAGCAGTGGGCACATGGGCTGGCTGGAAGTAGGGAATGCTGAAGTGAAACATCTTCCTCTCTTTGACACTGATGCGTGGCTGTGCACGCAAATGTGATTTTACTCAGTTTGCCTTTCTAGACTCTTTCTATGAGCCATGGCTGCATTGCAGCTTCAGGGACTGGGCATCGAACCCAACATCCTGGATGTGTGTGAGGTGTGAAGGTGAAATCTGTGCCAAAGTGGTCATTGCTCTGTAGGTGTTCCAAAGGTGAGAAATATATAGGAGAGAATATTAATGACCTGATGTAGTAGAGAATGTAATTTATTCTAGGACTGATAGCTGGATATTTCCCATCAAAACTGGAGTGGTTTATATTATGGAAATAATGCCAAAGTCTGAAGACTTAAGTATGTTCACCCTGTAAAAACTACCACATTTTGTGTTGTTTCCTAGAGGGTATTTTGACGAGGGTTATGTTCAGTTACAGCAAATAGGAGTAGACAGGGTCATCCACTGAGCTGATCAGTCACGAGCCTCAGAAAGTGCTGTTAAGTCTTTGACAGCCTCTCCATGTCAAGAATTGGTTGACTTAAGTGCAGGCTGGAGAAGAGTCTAAGGGAAGGCTGCAGGACTGCCCTAACTGGTTGCAAATGTGGTGTTACTGTAGTTGTTATAAGGGCTTCCTTTGTATCCAGAAAGTACAGCTTGTGTCGGTACGTTTTGATAACACACTACTTAAGAAAATGAGTGAGCTGGGATTTTGCCAATGTGAGCAGGCTTATTTTCTTGATAAGCCCCTGGAAGCAGTAACTGCATAAAAAGAGAAAAACAAGAAAAGTTCATAGCAGAAGAAAGTTTTACTCCATTCACATGATGTTGAGGAACTTCTAAAAACTTTATTCTGTAATTTTGGTGGTTTTTGTTACTTTACAAAGCTTGTGTTGTGTTGCCTTTTGAGACCCAGTATAAGCCCACTGTAAGTGCTCTGGTGCCCATTTTATGGGAGGCAGACCCATAGCTGGCAGCCTGAGGTCGGTATGTGCAGCAGGGACATTGCTTACTGGGGAGGGATGGCAACAGTAGATGGAAATTGCAGGATAATTCAGGTGAGTTTAAGTGTATGGGTTAAGGTGCCTGCACTTTGGTGGTGAGGGCCCAGCAGGAGTGGACTTTCCCAGATAAGATGTATAGGAACAGCAGTTCACTTGTTACCAGCTTTCTTGGAGGGCTTTTTGGTTGTGATTGTGGTGTTTGGGAATGGTTGGTGCCAGGAACAGGCTCCCACCACCCCAGCAAATTACCTGGTTGGCAGCCTGCTCGTAGCCCTTTACAGGAGATACCCTGGGGCAAGGGAGCAGCCAAAAAAGTGGCAGATTGAGTTATTCTGGCAACTTCACTTTCCCTTGGCTGGCTGGTACCCCGAGAGATCTCTGGGTGGGTGGGAACTTATTCTGGTACCTGTGTGTGTGCTGCAAACAAAACTTCGGTGATTTATGTGCCACCTAAGTGTGATGCTTCCAGCACATCCACATGTGTAGGTTTGATGGGGTGGGTGGGCTTGGCGAGCTGGGTGGCTTCCCCATCACCAAAATAAGGTCTCATAGCCTGCCAGAAGGAGGATTCAATAGGGGTAAGGATTAGCTGTGGAGTTCTTGTTTGGTTTAGCGTTTTGAACTGAATGGTTTCTGCCAGCTCCTCCCTTCAAAGTGTTCAATACTTGTGCAGTGTCTGCCATGAAAAGATCTTCAAAGGTTTTGCAGACATTTAAGTCCTTCCGCAAGTGTTGGCAAGTAGGAAGGAGTGTGACCATGTTTCTGTAAATAGGGAGTCCTGCATGCACAGCAACTTGCAGGGAGTTGTATGCAAACAAGGCAAGAACTTTTCCTGGACCTGCTCCTTGTTCCAGGGGTTTTTGTGCAGGACCTTCTCTTACAGCAGTCCCTCTTGGCTGCCCCACTTACGCCAGTAGTCCTCTTCTGGGCAGAGCCAGCTGGCTGGGTATACTGGCTTTTGAAATACAAGGTGTTTTCGTTCCTTGCACAGTTGACAAGCCGTGTTGCAAGTAGCAGACCTGTCATGGCAGTGTCGCTCTCCCCACCCTGTTCAGCATGCACAGAAAGTATTTCCTCCAAGCATCCTCCATCTCAGCCCCTTTCTCTTCACTCAATGCCTTGTATTAATCATAAGTGGCGATGTCACAGTAGCTAACAAATTAGATGCATCCTCCTTCTACTTCCTCCATGGTTCCTGGAATAGACTGTGAATGGCGTCTTGTCTCAAACTGCGGTAAATCAGCCCAGAACAAAGGCGTTATGAACGGGACTACCCACAGATGTCATGGGAAGAAACGAAAAATTGCAAGGCTTTACTTTTGTGCTGTTGTCGCAGAACTTCTTCTTTTTCTCTTTTCTTCGTAAATGATTCAAAGCTCTAAGGAGGGTAACATCCTCTTTTTAAAACCTGCTGTCAAAACAGAAAGGAAATGTACAATGCAAACAAAAAAGCAAATTCTGTTTAGGTAACAATGACCTGTCTAAGTTGTCCACGGTGTGTGGTCCACAGAGCCAAAGTAGCTTCTGTTTAATTTCTAAAACGTATGTGCTCTGCAGAGTGCATCAGGAAAAGGAAAAAAAAAAAGAAAAAAACACCCTTATGGAAGAGGGGGGATTAGAAGCAAACTGACAGACTGTTTATTACGCAGCATATAACTTACCAAATGGCTTCATTTTTCTTAGTGGTCCAGACTTGTCACTTCCATTTGGCAAACTCCAACGCTGCAGATTCTGAAAGCAGCTATTATTGGCTTCTGCCCGAACTGTGCTCAGCTCATATAAATTTGGTGTCTGATCTTTTATATTGAGATTAATAAACATTTATTTAAGCAGACCAAATATCGCCAGGCTTTTCCTACAAAATGTGAATTTGAATGTAGTGCAGGATTTTCAGGTAGGCATGTGATTGCTTAAATATGTACAATTTAGCTT
>WEIT01027980.1:31330-125093 GCA_013389985.1 Dryoscopus gambensis | reverse complement strand
TGTGTTCTGCAGTGGTATATTTAAAATGCACAGCCAAACATATAGGCAGGGACTGTTACTAGATAATCATGTTAAAAATGTGCAAAACTGGGTGGTTTAATGTGGAGGAGAACAGACAAAGTAACTCTTGTTCAACACAGCATGTGCCTTTTTCTTAGTTACGACCATTACTCTGGCATATTAGGTGTATTAAGAGTTTATATTGTCTGTGTACAATTTGGACAGTCCTGCTGAATTGATCTAAAGAGCCTTCTTTTAATTCAAATTCATCCTCTCCTTTTGATTGTTTTTCTACATAGACCAGTCATCACATAGGATGGTGTCATCATTTTACCAAAAAGCATCTGTAGAAAAGACTGTCAGGGTACTGTTGGAGGGGCACTGTGGGTTGCTCTGATGCTATGTCACTTCCAGTTCTCAGATTTAAGATTGGCTCCCATCATTTTACGTGTGTGGAAGTACATGGGAAGTAACTGGGGGACTACATGGCAGCTATCTGTGCAGCCAAGCCTGGGGCTTTTCCAAGGGTATTTGGTGTGGCAGGCTGGCAAAATGTCCTGTGACAGGCCTGCTGCCCTGTTGCCAGTCCTATCTCCTGCAGCACCAGAGTGGCCTGTCCTGTCCTTCTCCTCACCAGAGGTGTTACCACTGCTTGGTTTAGAAAGAGGGTAAGAGGATATGTGTGAAAGAAGTGTGTGTTGGCAGAGAAATAGGAAAAATACTCTGGATCTTCAGAGGTCATTGAGCACTGCGTTGCATTTTGCTTGCAGTTTTCTTCTGCCTTCCAGGAGGTTGCAATTAACCCTCTGCCCTTTGCCATGAACCTCCTAAAGCCATTCCCTTTCATTCCCAGCCGTGTCTTCCTGGTGCTTGTTCACTGAGTATTGGGCAAATCCAGTGTTGGAGATGCTGTTCCTGGAAAGGCTGTGTGCCTCATTCTCTCTGTAGAGCACCTCAGGTTGGAGCTTGGGAGCGGAAGTTGGGAAGGGAGCACATGCACGGTCCTACCTTTCCCAGGCTCCCATCCAGGAGGTATTACACTTTGTCTCGATGGAGGTTTCAGCAGGCGGTGAATCACATCATTGCTTAATACCTTAGAAGCTGAAATTTTCTGCTGCCAGTTTTCAGGCATCCATCAGCCTCGCTGATTGATTCATCTTTCCTGTAGAATGGCTGGAGACATTTATATGATTCTTTCCCATGTTACTATCAGAATTAGCAGGGAGATTCAGAGTGTACCGAGCACTAGTAATTTCCCATTCTTTTTTTATTTCTTGCTTTTAAGATATCTGTCCCATTGCCTGATAAGAGAATTTATCTGTAACACCAGTTCTAGCTGTATTCATAGTTCTCCTCTGTGGTTGTCCCCTGTTGCTTGTGAATTTTCAAAGATTCTCCTTTAAAGCCCAGGAAAGCTTTTATTTTAAAAATGCTCTGAAGAGCTCAGAAAGGGTAAACCTTGTGGTCCACATTCATAGGCTATTAAACTTGTCCCTTATACTTTATGCAGGAAGATTTTGTTTTGATCTTCTGCACACCATTCTTCCCATTCTCCCTTGTATCTGGCGTTAAGGGAGTTGTATTTGGCTTTTTCATTTATTTTTTCCTAGGGAAAAAAAAAGCTAATGAACAACAATAACAAAATAGTCCCCAAACCATCAAGTCAAAACAGATTCTTCATTATTTTTACTTCAGAAAATTGTGGTAGGAACTTAAATGTGTATTGAAACCTCTCAAACATTTTACAATAGTGGGAGGGATATGGAGCCTTCACTGAAGGCATTTATACTCCTACGCCTTCATCAGTCACCAGTGGAGGGGGAAAAAGAAGCACGCAGCTGTAGATTAAACTCCTCTCTCCTAGTTCCTGCAGCTTTAGTCCCACAGGATAGGCTGCCGTTACTGCGCTCTGTAATCACCAGGAGCCTTTTAGGGAGAACAAGACCTCACATTTTGTGTGTACTTAAACACAAATCCACCCTCCAGATTTTTTTAACAAGTTTTCTTTCTGTATTGCAAAGAAACAAAAGGCATAATTTAATTTTTCTGTAGATGCTGCCAATTTTCTTTTTCTATGCATGCTACCTTAAAGGTAGATTTAGAGGGGAAGGCATTTTGGCATCAGTTGATGTGAGTCAGCGAACCTTTCCATCGATTCACAAGTTCTGACAAAACCTGCTTTTCAGACACTGCTTTTGATGCACACCAGGGCTCTGGTAAAGTGGATTTCTTTCTGTCTGGCCATCTCTGTCATTAGATGAACCTGTTGGGAGAAAGAGGTTTTTCTGTTGCTTCAGGACAAAATGCAAAACTGACTTCTTTAATTTGTCCCTATAGATAATGTGGAACTTCAAACTGACCCAGAACATTTCTTCCATTTTTATTTCTTCACTTCTGGGCAAGCCCTATGTCTCTGCAGAGCAGGATTTACATAATCTGGATATTAGGGCAGATGTCAATTTATTTTGAATGTAACTTTAAAGAATGGGAATGACAGAATGTTCTTTCCTCTATTTCATAGCTAAAAATATTTATTGCATCTTGGAGGTTCTTTTTTTTTTTTTTTTTTAATGAAATCAGAATATTTAATCTTTTGGTTGGCAGCACTCCTGGCATTATTGGAGACAATTTGATCAAATGCATGTTCAGTCTAGGTCAGAAAAGAGTTTTGTGCAGTATAACAGCTGTTACCTGCCATTTATTCACTGAATGCAGGAGATTGTTGTGCTTTATTGGGGCAGCACAGCTCTCGATTGCAATGTCCTTTAAGTTACTTTCCACAGAATTTGATTTAAAATATGCATAACTAATAAAAGAGCTCTTGTAACAGGGTATGTATTGAAAACCCTGTAATAATTTATGCTTCTGGTTGAAATGAAAGCACCTGGCTGGTTTATTATGACCCATTACTGGCTGCTCCTGTTAGAGACATTCCCACAGCACTGGGTAGATTATGCAAGAGCAGGGAAGTAACTATGGGAGGGGTGGAAAAAGTTTTAAATTCTGTCCTCTGTGTCCTGATTTCTTTTGCTAATGCTTGTTGCAAAGGGAGGCTGCAGTGTGAATACAGAGGATTTGATTCTGTACAAATATCTTTATCAGTTTTTGTATGTTTTCGAATTTCTGTTAACTAATGTGCTGCTAATGGAGAAACCATCTTTTGCCATTAGGAGACACTGTATGGACATTACCTGATTTTCCTCTGGCATGAATAGCAGGATTAGGACAGACTTTTCCCCCTTTTTCCCCTACTCTATTTCTGGTTGTGCCAACTGGACACGTATTCCTTTTAAAATCCTTTTGCAATGGAAACATCCATGTTTTGCAGCAATTCGGAAACAAATACCCCTGCTCTTACACTTCTGTGTCTTGGCAGTAATCCTTAGAGGCCAGTACCGTTGTAGTCCTAAGTGGCCTTTCCACTCTTGTAGCCAGGGGCAGCACTGGTGTAACTAAGCTTGGTACTGAACTCCAGAGCTTTGGAGCAGATGCATTGGCCATTGCTTGGCTGTCTGGCTGCCTGGTCTTACTTTACCACTCAAGCTGGAAAATACTTACCTTTTGGGAAGACTACATCTCTGGCCATAATAGCAACTTACAACCCCAGCTCCAGCATTTGTTCCCCATGAAGGTTTGGTGCCCGGGTTGGCAGTAACTGCCCTGGGCAAGGCTGCTCTGCAGTTCTGGTGTCACACACAGGGTGGATGCAGAGCATGGTGTGGAGTGGCCGGGGAGGTGGTGGTGGGCAGAGCAGAAGTGCTGTCATGCGGTATTGTCATGGAGAGCTGTGTGGACCTTTTCACACTGGTTTCTTTTCACTGCACTATGAATTAGGGGGGAAAAAAAAAAAAGTATCAATTCTCCTACCAAGACATTGTCATGATCTTCCCAAGACAGAGCTGTGCTTTCATCGGCTTTTAGGAAGCCTCGGCCCTTGCTGGTGCAGGTGGATTTGAGGAAGAAGTGTGTGGCTTTGAGAGCTGGAGGAGGCTTAGGCTCAATCGTAAAACTTTTTATTTTAAATTTAAAATGCTGAACCTCAATAATCAGCCTTTTAGGCTTGTTTTCTTGAACTAATGGAAAGAATAAATTGTTAAAGCAAATTGTAAAGAAGACCAGGACCATGCACGTTAGCCAGACAAAGTGCTTCTTTCTCTGCTGACTTTAAAAGCAGTGCTTTCCTTTCCCATGGTACAGCTGGATTTGTAGCAACTGGCTCCAAGTTTCTATTGTATGCCTTTTAATTTTTAAGCAATTTGTTTTCACCACAAGTCTGTTTCTGGAGCAGCTTGCATGGCAGAGTGGGAGACTTTTTTAATGGAAAGGTATGAGCTGTCATTTCTTTCTACATTCTGTGAGGTATGGAAATATAATTATTGGTGTTTACATGGGAGGAAGTGGAAGCACAGAGCCGTTCTGTGTGAGGCTGGCCAGGAAAGCCAGGGCAGGCTCGGATGAGAAACACCAGCACCCGGTGCCCCTCTCTGGCCCTTGGGAATGGTTTGGCGTGTCATGCTGGGCTGGCTGCCTTGGTGGGGAGACTGAGGCGGGGGGATGACAAAGGTGACTGGGACAGAGCACATTTGGTCAGAAATTGTTATTGTTCAGAGTCAGTGGCATCACTTATCTAATGCAGTATTTCGGTTCAGTCTGGGTCCCATTTTCTTTTTTGCAAAGGCACTTCAGAGGAAGTTTGTAGATGTGGGAGATCGTGTAGTACCTGCTTCAAACCAAATTTACCCGAACACAAAGGCGTCACCCCTGCTTTAAAAATCTGTGTACGTAGGGCTTTTCACGTTCAAACACTTACTAACTTTAATGCTGAGAAACCTCAGCCTGAAAGGAAACCTTTTTATAGTCGCCATGTGAAGGAATATAAATAGATCTGTAGATTGAAGGGCTCTTTCATCCCGTGTCTGGAGTAGCTGGGACAGCGGCTGCTTGTGCTGTGGAGCTGGTGGGTTTTCAGATTCCTTGGGATCTGCAGAAGCCAATTTAGGGAAAAGTAGTTAGGGCTTTAAAGTACAATGCAGTATGTAAGTTTTCAGATGTCTGCTCCTTTCTTCCCCAACACATTTTTTTGGTGCGTTTAATGAACAAGTCCCACACTTTCAACAAATTCATCACCATTGTCCTTTTTTTGTTTTGCCTTTTTTAAAATGGAAACTGTGACTCAAGAAATATTTTCATCCCTGTTATTGAGCATCATTAAAATGAAGATTGTTTCCCAACAGTGTGTTTTTGATTTAAGAACTCTTCATACTGTGAGTGCTCTCTGCATTGAAGAATGACATATAATAAGTTGATGAAATTAGAAGTTTTGTAAGACACTGTAATCATAACTTTTTCTTATGTAAATTAAAATACTTTGTGTTTTTTAAGTCTCTTTGCTTTTATACGTGCAGACACATCTTACTTGACAATATATAAAGCACATTAAACTACTAGTTAAGGTAGAAGAGAGGATGAGAAAAACAAATTACATTCGTAAAGTAAGATTGTCTTTTCAAAAATGTCCAGTGAAGATTGTCTTTTAAAAAGTGTCCAATGCTTACAGCAGACGTGACTGATGATGAGGAAAATGTGTTTCTGGAGAACCATGGGTATGTTCCTTTGCCCCTCTGCTTGATGTATTCTGGTTAAAAGGGGAGAGATGAGCATCCGGCTTTTACATATGTTCGGTAGCTGTGTTACAGGGGATCATGGGCTGGGAGGGGCTTGGTGGCTTTGGGCTTTGGTGCCATGTCCCAGCCTTTTGGGCTGGCCCTGCCTTTGGGCACAGGTTTGTGCCCTCGGTCTTGAGATCCCCTGTTTTACTGGGAGAGAAGAGTGGTGTGCACATGGCTTGTTAGCACATGGCTTGTTAACACCTGCATGCTGTATTTTGGGAAATTTCATTCTTCCAGGGGACTACTTAGCATGTGCATATCTTCCTTCCTTCCTTCCCTAATGGGGCCTGTCCCTTAACAGTGACAGGCATAAAGTGGCCCTAAATTTTTAAATACAGGCTGTGAAAAAAGCAAACAAAAAAGAAGCACAAAAAAAGGGGAGGGAGAAAGAAGGTGCAAATAAAGCAGATGCTTGCAACATCCTGTGCATTTACCCAACGCTTAATTTTTAAAGGGTTTTTTCCTTACCCATAAATGCCTCTTCCCTTAAAGAGAGCTACTTTAGAAGCTGCACACTCACAAGTACCGGACACATCACTGGGAAGTAGAGATAGACCGTAAAATGCATAACAGCATAAATCATTCAAGTTAGTAATTTAAAAAATGCCAGGCAGGTTTTTTTTTCCCATTTCATGCGCTACCATTTTGTGTGCAGCAAGGTTAAGATGGAGAAATTTTTATTAATTTCTTTTAAAATTGTCTGCGTGGGACTCCTTGGCTCACCATGGCTATAAACTTATAAAGGGTAGAGGTTTCATTTAGAAACCATCCAATTTAAAAGGGAACTGGGCGGGAGGTAGGAAACAATGCTGAGTGGGATGCCTAAATTGCTCAGGATGTTGTAAATAGAGCTGCTGCCTTTTGATCTTGTGAAGGGCCGCGGAGATGCCTTTGCTTTGACCAAAGGATGTTGGAAGCAAGTGGCAAGAAATCACCCACCTTCCATCCTGTTTTCCACTGCTGTTACTTGGCTTAGGGCTGGTGTTATTAAGGAGGTGTAAGGAAGCAGCTCAGACAAGGCTTCCCTTTAGGGTCTTGTTGCCGCTCGAGAATTAGAAAGAGCATGTTTGTTTCTGGTCTGTTCAGATGTTTTATGGCAGCCCGTTGTTGCTTGCTGCTTGCTCAGGCTGGCTGCTGGCTCTCATTAGGTGTAATATCAGGCTGTTGCTTGGAAGGAAAAAAGATGAAAGCTCCTGCATAACTGGAGAGCCTGAATGAAAAGTTAATATTGGGAGATTGCCCATATGTTGTGCAGAGAAGAAAGTAACTTGTACATAAAGACCTTGCATGGCTGAAGAAGGGAACTCTATGTTGTATATGTATTTCTATATATAGAGAGAAAAAATGATAACAAAATATAATACATGCATAGCATTCTTTTTTAAAGAAATGTTTTCATTTTCCCTTTTTAATTTTTTAATAAGGATTTAGATGCAGGCAATATTTCAAGGATGTAAATTATCTGAAGCCTCAGAGAGAGAGGCATCTCTGGCTTTTGGTGAAGAAATTTAGTGGTGAACAAAGAACACCCTGTCTCAGCGTGCTGCTGCCTGCTGTGCATTGGGGAGGCAGAAGTGGCTTTTTAATGTCACCCATACATACAGCCTTGTCCTGTGTAGAAACTGTGGCTTCCCTGCTCCTGTGGACCAGTCCTTGCTTCTTCAGCCTCCTGTCCCACTGGAGGAGAGCACCATCAATAAACATATGGACCCTTGCTGCTGAATGGTTACCTTGCCTTATGTCACAGCGGTTTGAAACCACAGCCTGTGCCTTCTCTGAGGAGCAACGGCAGCCAATTTTGCTTGCACCAGCTTCAGCTGGGGACAGGTGGCTTCTCAAGATGCAGTGCTGCAATTGGTCAAAGATGCTTTTAATTCTCATAAATTAGAATTGCTGTATCTTGCCTTATACAGCGCAATGTCTGCGCTGTTGAACTAGTTGAACTAATAGTTGGACTATTAGTTGTTTGGATGTTTTTTATATACAAGAGATTTCCTGCATTGTTTAGACAACTGGATATGGGGGAATTAGTTTATGAAAAAACATCTCTTCCTGTTGAGATAATATCATGTCTTTACAACAAATATAGTAACCTGGTTTCTTAAACATTCCTGGTTATTTACAGAAGCAATCTTTTCAAGTATCAGAGAGGTTGTAAACTAGAAGACCTGATGCTAACCTGCACTAAATTCCAGTGAAGTTAGGGACAGAGAATATTTTCAAGCGTTTACTAGAAAGATACATATTGGATGTGAATAATTACATTCTAACAATAACCTTGGGTTTTGCAAGCTACTGTATTTTAACTTGTCTGGGGTCCATTATGGTGCGGTTCATAAACAAGATGAAACTATGTGGCTAATAACATGAAATGTTTCCTACTTTGATCTAATCAGAAGCCTGTCTCAAGCTGCTGGTTTAGATCTTCATCAGAGGAGAGGATGTCGGAAATAAGTTCTTTAGAGTGTTTCTGTCTTGGCGATTAGCCACAGGAGCTCCATTATTACTTTTAGCCTGGGTCAAATGAGGTCAATGGCATGAGCTTCCTGCGTGAGGTCCTTCTTAGAAGCAGCAGCAGATGGTGATTGTGAACATCTCCATCCTACAGGTCTGTGTCCTGACAGCAGCCACGGGATGCAGTCTAGAACCTCAGAGGGTAGGAAAAGTAGACAATTGGCTGTGAGGCCTCTGAGGAAAACAGCCATTTGACCGTATTGCTCTGCCTTAAGATAAATATTAATACCTTTCAGAAAGTTGTGATGATGGTGGTGAAAGAACAAGACTTGCATAAGTGGGAGGCCTGTCCACTTTAAGATTAAGATTACAGTAGCAACCACCTGGAATTCAACTTAATTTTTACTGCACCATTTTAAGGAAAAGAAAACTGCTTCAATGTTGATTAAAAAAAAAAAAAGGCATTAAAAGTAGTGCCTCCACGCCTGTATGCAAATATACAGATACAAGGCTTTTTTCTTCTACGTTATGATGAATTTCCACTATGTTTATGAATCAAAAGAAAATTATTTAGGTTTGTAATCTTAATGGTTAATTTGTGTGGAAAATATTCCTTTGAAGTGTCTGTAGGAGCTCCCACAGCACCAGACAGTGTCCTGATGGGGGATCCTGGTCAGATGAATGAGCCACTGTCATCTTTGGCAAATGTATTTGTTCAGTTTTAGTAGTGGTGTAATCCATTGACTTGCAGCTCTCTAGAATAAACAGTAGAAATGAGAAAATTGTATATTTGATAATGAAATGTTGATGGAGCAGCTCTAACCCTGTGACCTGTCATGCAGTTTCTGCTATGCAATATAATTAAGTTGCCTTGTCAAGTGAGGAAATAGTCTTATTTAAAAATAATACTCAAGTAGGCAATACTTTGTGATAGTAAACAGTGAATTTCATGAGTATGTGTACAAATAATTTGATTTGTTGAGGTTTTTGGTGGGGGGGGTTGGGTATTTTTGTAGAAGATCCTGATCAAACTTGAAGGAGTCCATCCGTTGAGTCCTTCCCCCTCAAATTTAAGTGCATTTAATGACAAGAGTGAGTTGAGTGTTCTTCCTTTAAAAGCCAGAGGTTTTTAGTTGTGTCGTTCTTTTTGGACATACTACTCAGAGTTCTTTCCTCACCCCTGTCATTGTCTTCTCTAAATGCGGCTGGAGACAGGCATTTGGAGTTGGACTCCAGCATATTCTCTAAGTTGGTACATTCCCGTCCAGTTAGATTGCGCGAATGGTTTTATTGGCCTTTATTCGTTCTCTTCTCAGAGAGAGATGTGCCCTGCTGCAGTGGCTCGGGAGAGGATCCTGGAGTTTCTCTTAAGTGCAAGAGATGTGCCCTGGGATGCAGGAGAGGGTAGCAAAGAAGATGCTTGGGTTTAGCTAAGAGAATTCCTCAGACATGGCACCCACCCTTGCAGCTTGGTACACCCTAACAAGGTTTTTCTGGGCCAAGTTGAGGAAAGAAGCAAAATCACTTAGTGGGAATACAGTTTCAACTATTTGCATGGCATTTGTGTTTTTAGATTCTTCTGGGTCCCAAAACTATTCACTTGCATGGGAAAATCAGATTTCATTTTGAAATCAGTATTACCAGATCTTGCAATTATAGAGGGAAGTTTGGAGGATGTGAACTCTGTGGCTGAACAAAAAGGTGGAAAAAACAACACACACACATACAGAGCAGAGCCCAGAATATTTTCAGTTTTTCAGTCTTTGTGCAATCTAGAGATACAGTATTGGTTTGTGAACCTTGTGCATAGTTCAGGAACCCTTTGAACACGTGAACTGGTGTAATGAAAAAACATTGAAAAAAGAAAGGCGGAGAAGTCCGTCAGAGAAGAGAAATGTCTAATAATATCTCAGTGAGGCAATAAAATTACTTCAGTCTTTCAGTATGCTGATGCTGGTGGCTAAAGATAATCTAACACTTGTTGCTGAGGAGTGTGGTTTTCTGATGAGCTGATTTTAAGAAATGAGGGTATGAAATACTTAGAGGATATTGTCTTCTGTCTCTGAAAGGAAAGATACCATCTCACTCATATAGGCTGGTTGAAATTTTAATTAAACTTGAGCCAAAAAGCATTGCTGAATAGACGAAAGCAAATTCATTTAGAGGCTGAAGAGACTGAGGGTGAGGGATTTCTATGTGAGAAAGATAAGGAAACATTATTTAATATGTTTATGCCGTGTCTGTAGTAGAAATATTTCTATGCCAAAATCTTTCAATAAAAACTGAATTTCAGTTTGGGTGTCCTTGTCAGGGATGTAGTATGCAAAGGAGTCGGAAGACAAGGAAGGAATACGGTCACTACAGGAAGGAAAATACTCGTGAGAGGAAGAAGAATAATTGTCTCTCCTCCTGTCATGCCTTGTTTTCCTCCTGCTCCTTCAGCTGACTGAGTTGGCAGACGTGTACAAGCAAATGCTCTTTAATTTTTGTTTTGGTAATCCCTCTTTCCCACCCACAGCTTTCTGTCATACATGGCTCCAGCCTCTGATTAATACTGCATGGCAGCCTCTGGGAGGGGGGCACAGCGGCTGGCACTGGCCAGGCTCAGTGGAGCACAGGATGGAGCGTGGTGGCTGCGGGAGCCTTGGCACCTCCCAGATAGGCGTTAGAGGGATAACTGACAGCATGCCTGCTCCAGTACAAAGAACAACGTTTAGGCATGGTTGTGATGATGTGTTGAAATCAACTCTGTTATGATTATGCTGCTACATTCTTGGCAGGCTTACCGTAAACCATAGTGTGCTTTTTGGTGTGTATATGGCTTTTTTTCTTTTTTTTCCCCCCCTTTCGTATGGGTAAGCAGATTAGTTAGTGCCTGCCTTTCATGAGCCTAGGCTTTCATCCTTAATGCTGGGGTTAAACTGCATTCAAGCTGTCTATAGCCTGTGAAGGTCACACTACCATTTTGATTTCCTCTCCCTACATTATGAGCCTTCTGCAGGAGCGGGTACGGAAGGGTGACGCAGCCCTGATGCAAAGGCTGAGCCTGACCCCACTCGTCCTGCTCTGCTCCAGGGATACTCTTCTACTCTTAAGTGGTTTTTCAGAATGAGCAGGGGTTTTTGTTCTGAAAACCACCCCCAACTCCTTTGTTGTACTTACCTGTATGCCATTAAATACTCAGCTCTAAAGGCACCAACTCAGAAGTAGAACATGCATTTCTCTCCCCACTTTAAGACATTGTGGCTTGGCTTTAACAGGCAGTCAGCTCCCACCTGGCATGTGTGAGTGAAATGGATTGCCCTGAAATAGTCTTCTGCTCCAAGGTTTTCTGCTCAGGAGGACATTGCTTCCTTCAGCCTATCCATATTTACATATGCCCAGCCTGGACTAGGCTACCTTTCCTCTTCCCTGCCCTGTCGCAGCATCACTGCTGTCTCACCCACTGGCTGCCCAAGCATCTGCCATCTGGTCCCAAAAACCAAGTGAGAGCAGTGCGTTGTTTTAATTATTTTCTACTTGTGTGGTCAGGAGGTTCTTTGGTCTGGTGAGCTCTACTTCAGACCCTTGTTCTCATTAATACCACCTTGCGTACATCCTGCACAAGTACAGAAATGGTTGAGTTATCCACTTGTGTGGCCAGCTCTTGATATGACACAGTGGCCAGTATTTACTATTAAAAGAGGAAACTGTTAGATGTGAATTATCCTGTATTTTTCTCCAGTGATGGTAATTACCTACATAAATTTCAATTTAATCCCAGGACCAAAGTCTCGCTAAAAATATACACATAGAAATTCCATTATCCAGAAGTAAATTTGGCTCATTTAGATTTTGAAATTGTATTTATTAAAGAGCCTCTTTTCTGATTTGGAGGAATCCTGCACAAGTCTTTGTAAAACACAACAGGCTTATGAAAAGGTGTGAAACTTGATGGAAGAAGAAAGCAAAAGCTAAAAGTAAGAAAAATAGTTTTGTCAGATTCTCAGACAAGGGGTCATTTTTCATTTGAACAGACAGGGCAAACGCTTGCAGCTGAACTGAAGCTGGAAATGCCTCTGCAGGACATTCTGCAGGACTTTAAATTTTTATGCATCCTTGATGGAGTCCTGTGGTAAGGGTAACCCATCAGACAGTCACAGGCGAATTCCTGCCTCCAAATCTAAACGGGTAAGTGACAGCTTAAAAAATACTGTTGGCGTCCAATTACTGATATGCACTTCACTGCAGCAGCTTGGTATGGTGCAGAAACAGGGCTGGACAGGGTTTTGTTTCAGTCTGGTTCCCATTGTGTTTCTTGATTTCAGAAAAACAAACCCTAAGGGGATATAGCTGGAGGGAAACCGTGGTGATTAGGGGCACTGTGCCCTGAATTTGACTGGGACTGCTGAAACTGGCTCTACTTCCAGCTGCTGCTGCAGCAGAGATAGCTCCTTGCGTTCATGCTGGGGATCATGAAAGGACTTGTTGCACCTTGAGAGCAAGAATAGCTGCTCGTGTTGTTGCAGTATTAAGCTGCGCAGGATTATGCCTGTCTCAGGATTATGCCTCCAAGTCACTTCATGGCTTCTGAGTCACTGTTTAGATGGCACATTTAGCGAAGGCCCTTTCGAAAGAAATAAATCCTCTGGATATGTCTGTGAGAGCTCAGTATTGTCAAATTACAGTTTGAAATGGTGGAGATTTCTTTTATCTCTTGGGAAGCTAAATAGCTCAGATTCCTGGGGCATCTCTAATGAAGATACCTTAAATTTTTATATTTTTCATTTTTTATTTAATAGCAGAGTTTTTCTCAAGTATGCTGTTCATATGCCCCATATTCAGAAATGTGGAAGGGGAAAAAATGAAGTGAAAAGAATGCAACATCTTTACGTGTAAAAAAAGAATGTTCTCCACGTCATCAGCATGTTGTAGAGCCCTTGGACATTTTGTGGTTGATGGTGCAACATGAAGGAAATTCAGACTTTTGCATCTGAGTTAGGCAGCCCAGGTTGTGCAGTGAGCTAATACATAGCTAGTCCTGTGAGAACTGTGTGAATGGTGTAATGCACAAATCTGTGTTATAAGGAAACTCCAAAACATGTTCTCAGTAAATTAAAGAGGAGGTTTAGTGTAGGCTTCAGCATGCATTTCAGAAAAAAGCCCCACCCATCCCAAAGTGTTTGTGGTTTCTGAGTTCTCTCACACCGCCTCTGCAGATCCCTGTGATGCAAACCAGGTTTTGGTGAATTAATCTTCCTTCTGTCCATGTGTGCGCCACCTTGCTCAGAAACAGGATACAGCTGGGGGAGAGGGGCTGTGCCTGAGCAGAAAGGATGGGTAGAGAAGTGGGAGCTCATGGGGTCATGAATAATTGTTCAGAATTGTTCAGAATCACAGAATAATTCAAGTGTGGTTTTGGATGAAAAGGGTATTTCATGGCATTTATTGAGTTGGTATAAGTCATGTATGTATCATTATGTTAAGGGTCCTCATCTGTGTTTTTGTTTGTTGGTTCAGTCTTTTTGTTTGGGGTTTGTTTTAGGGCATTTTTAGGTGGTTGGTTGGTTTGTTTGTTTGTTTTAAATACTGTAATTTGAATGCATGCTTCCTGTTGTGCAATTTTTTACTGAATTCAGCAGAAGCTACCTCCTGCCATTTCCCTTTGAAACCGATATATTTGACATAACTTTCTCCAATTTTCTCCTACCAGCTTAATTTTTAACTTTTCATTTTTTCTTTAAAAGAGGCTGCAATATACGTAAGTTATTTAGAAAAAGCATAGGCTAATTTTAAAGGTCCTGGGATGTCTCATTTTGAGAGAACTACTACAACTTCTTCATGATCTTGTTTGTAGGCTCCAGACCTCTGACTTCAATAGCTGGTGCAAGTGTATACTGACTGAAGGGAGAAGTACTTGGAGAGAAGTATTTTGAGTATTTCAGAAACTTCCTTCTGTATGGTGCTAGATAAATGTTAGATGGGAAAATTTTGTGTCCTCAGTAAATTCCTCTTTTAAAATATTTGATAGATCTGACAATATAAATCCTGCATGTTGTTTTGTCAGAACATGGCAAATGTTTCCACTTTTCAGGTATTAAAAAAGAAAGTTATGAAAATAGCAAGGATTATCTCGTCTTATTATACCAGAAGATACTACTATTTCTTGGAGTATTGCTCATTTGTTCTCATGTATCTTTCCAGATGGACTAAAATTACTATTTTGCCTTTTCAACAGTTTGCTACTGGCCAAGTAGTGTAGTATCACAACAGCTGATCTGCAGATTTAGCCTCCGATGAAAATAGTTACGTTTCAAAAGTAGACAAGTTGCTATCCTTAAACCTTAATTTTGAGATCAAATTTCAGCTCTGAAGATATTGTGGCAACTGTAGTTAAAGTTAAATAGTGAAAATTTGGGCATTCAGAAAAGGTAGTAAGGATTATTAATTTTTTTTTAAAACTGGAAAATATTTATTTCTTGCTACCCTGAAGCTGAGTGTGTCATTGCTAGATGCACTGCGGTCTGAAATCGTGAACGATGTGCTTGACATGGAACACAGCCCTGAAAATACAAGTTTTATAAGGGGAATATTGGCATGACACAAACTTTATTAGTTCTTGTGGTCAGTCTGCTCTAATGTTTAAAATCCCTGGTTTCCATGTTACTTTGTAAATACAGCTTTGCTTAGTTTGCTTGAAGAGTGACCCTTCGTGGCTTTTGTATTTGTGCACACTTCTACTTTCACTCAGGCTTTTTTCTCCTAGGGAAAACTTGGGGACATTGTCTAAGATTTGAGATGACAAACGCTAGTTTTGCCTTGTCTAAAGAGAATTTGGATATACAGTAAGAAAGCTCTAAAAGAGCTTTTTGTTTTGAGCCTCTTCAATAAGTACAGCAAGCATTTGCAAGTCAGTCTGGGCAGGAGACAAGATGTTGAAACTCACACTTGAATTAATCTCTGTTGAGAAAATATTGCATCTTTTGAAAGGTAAAGCGTGTCATTAAGATGCTGTGTTCTGGTTATAAATACCTTCTGGGGCGCAGGTAGGCAGATGAGATGGTTTGGCTGTGGTGGTCTCCACTGGAAGACTCCTGCATTGCTTCTGGCAGCTCCTGCATCATAAGGTGTGGAGGTGTGGGTAGGCCAACTCACTCAAGAGCAAGAAGTTAGTAGGGGTTCATGCCCAGGGCAGCTAAGGTGACATCTTTCACTCTTTGTTGGATATGAGTGAATTAACATGCCTGTATTTCTCTGTGTTACAAGTACACAAGTGAATTGAATTCTTCCTGATACTAATCCCAGTTGATGGTAAAATGTTGGGGATGCTGTTGCCTTTGCTCTCCTTCAAATATGGTCCTTTCTGTTCTGCTGGAGGATGCCTTCTGTGTAAGGTCAAGCCCACATCTTATCTGTAAGTCCTCCTTCCCTTCAGGGTATCATCAGGCATTCAACTTACAAATCCTCTAAATCTTCTGAGGTGTTTTCCTATGTGCGTTTTAAAAAGTTTACGTAATCTCAGTGAAGAGCAGCTTCCACTAAACTGGCACACTTCATATTTGATTAAACCTTTGCTTCATGTTTGAAGGACAGCTTGGCTCGCTTCACAAACCCGCTGGGTTTCCCTGTTGGAGACACAGCAGTCAACTACAGCGATTTCCCCCCCCCCTTCTGATTTATGGTGTGGTGGAAAAGGAGTTGCAATATATGTACTGGAGAGGGCAGGTCATGCCCTCTGTTTCCAGCTGATTGCAAAAAGTAATTTTGGCAGAGCATTTGGTAGCATCTGCCATTTGACATGTCGTCAGTGTTTCCTATTTTTCACTTTTCTTTATTTTGCCTTCTTACTTAGCCAAGCAGTTTATGCCTAGTAATCATTGCTTTAGAAACCCAGGTCACTTTTGGTATGGTTTTACGTCCTTGAAGCAATCCCTGCATCAGTTCATATCTTAGTATTTACCTGCAAGTACATTCCTTCTGACTGCAAAATGATTTGGCTTCTTTCTTCTGACCCTCTCTCACATACTCTGCAGGGGGCTGCATCTGCCCAGCATGGGTTTTTTCCCCATCTTTCTTGTGACTTGGGGATTTAGCATCTGTCTCTAGTTGTATTGCCACTTCCTATTCTGGCTGCAGTTTTTGTGTTAGAGGTCTGGGCTTTTATGGGCTAATAAGTGGTGGTGTTAACTGCTCTGATCAGGAGGTGGCCAGGGAATGGTGCTTCCCTCACTCACTGGCTTAAATCCAGGGCTGAAACTCTGGAGCTTCATTCCTTTGAGTGCAGGAAGTCCATGCTGAACAGTAAAGGCTTTGGGGTCAGTATCCAATTCATACAGCTCAGTCTCATTTAAATGTTTTTGTGTTTGTTTTTGTTTTTGTTTTTGTTTTTGTTTTTGTGCGTGTGGACTGCAATGCCTCTCCATTTTGTTGTCCTTCTCCAAAGAACCATCACATGAAGTTTGTGTTGTAGGGCTGGTGGCTTGGCCTGCCTGTTCTTCCAGTTAGGCAGTGAAAGAGCTCCTGCATCTTGTCTTATGGTATTGCAACAGTAAAACAGCAGTGTTTGGTCCCTGCACTGTCTGGTGAAGCATTGGCTTAGAGGCAATGAAATCCAGGACAATCTACAGTTTTTTGTATGTTCTGCATTCTAATATAGAGGAAGGTAACGGAAATACCATAAAACCAATGGCTACTTCTGTGTGTTGACTTCATAATTGATTTTTGCTGTGATACTATTTGAAATTCATATTAGAAATGATTTCTGGCCTCATACATAAAATTACCTTTTGGAAACTAAAGTTTGACACACAGTTAGAAGGAATTTATTCACCACTGACTAATTTTAAAATTGTGAGTTACATTTTTGATTCTCATGGCAAAGAACTCTGCTTGTTTTGTGTGTCCAGAGTTGGAGAAGTTTGTTTAAAATCTGGATATATAACTGCTATTTTAATTCCTGCTCTGCTGTTGATGAAAATGTTAATAGCAGGCTGCTGTGGTTATTTTTCCCCATAATCTGAAAGAGAGCCTATTGAGCAGATAACTGTGTGTATGTACCGGCATTTGTAGGGAGACGTTTTCAGATGTACATTGCACATGCTTCTTCTTTGTCTGCTTTTTCTCAACAGTTACGTGGTTCTGCAACCCATATCCAGCCTCCCAAATTTCTTCCTTTCAACAGGGTGTCCCTGCAGGATGGGTCAGCTGGTGGAACACTGCCTGCCCCACATACTCCAGCTCTAAATTTTCCTGTGTGCTGCTTTCCCTGCACGATTGCAGGTTATAAAAGCCAGGGCCTTGAGGAAAACACTGTTGCCTCTGTGGCAGTTTGGTACTGGGGATTTGATCTAGAAAACACCTGCCTGCTGCTGGAGGTAAAATAAGCAGAGGCGGCATGGAGGTGCTGTATGACTTGTTAGGAGTCTCATTTTGGTTGGTGCATGGATGGGGGAACCAAAGGGAAGAGGTGCAAGGATTGCGTTGTAGGATTTGGGATGCAGTATCCCGACTGATATATGCTAGCCTGAGATCTGCTTCTCCCCTCCTCACTGGTAGTTTGTCCCTCCTTCCTGTGCTGTAGTCAGCATTTGGCTACAGATAAATCTAGGAATATTTCAGTCGAGAGCAGGAGTGCCCCTGTCATTGACAGCCTGCTTTTACATCAGCTGAAGTGAAGCATGAAACCATACCCGCAAGTTTTAGCATCACTGGAAGTTTTCCTTCCAAAGGTGTTTATGTAAATGAATGAATTAATGGCGGGGGTGGGGTGGGGGACCCAGCTGCAAGCAACAACTGTAAACAAGTGGAGTTTAAGCATGTTGATTTCTGGAACACTGTTTGGTATTTTGTTCTGTTCTTCAGTGGGGGTGGCTAGTTTGAACTGATAGAGAGGACTTGATAAGAGCTAAGGACACTCATAAAACAGACGGGCAGACAATGCATAAATATGCTGCATCCTGATGCCTCTTAAATTTGTTCATTAATATTTGGGAATTGGTATGTGCTCAGTGACAGGACCTAATTGGGCTAATGTTAAGGTGACCAAAGGAACAAAGCTTGTGTGTTGGGGAAGTGCCTCAAAGATGGATTATTTGTATTCACATTGCAGTCAGGTGAGTGTTTTTCTATTGATATACTTCAGTAATGTGAGGTTTGTGTTATCTAGAGGTCCAGACTGTAAAGAATGAAGGAGTTATAGCGGGGTTTATGTCTGATCTGCAGGATGTTGTAGATGTCTTGTTTTTACATTTCGCTGATAGCATAGCTGGCAAAGGAACGGCTTTTTTGTATGTGTTATTTTTGTGGAGTTTGTCCCCTCCCCCCCCATTTTTTTTCCTGATCTTGCAAGTGATGTTTCATCCAACCCTTTAAATGATGGAATTTGGGAGTTAAACTTTATGCCTTGTTTTTCATTTGTCCCTCCAGTATTGAGCAGATGTTTCTAAGAGTTAATGTCGCTTCTCAGTTATCTCTGACAGAACTAGAGTCTGCTCTACATCAGAGAGTTTAGACTAATGCACATTGATCTTGGCAGGGAGAACACAGGCTCCTTGAGCTCACTAGGCAGTACAGGCCTGCAAATTGTTGTATTAACAAGCCAATTAATTAATAAGCAGGAAATTGATGTAAACCCCGAGGCAGTATGCACTGATAGTATATTCTTAGGTTTTGGAAAATAGACGTTGCTTTAGTACATAACATGAAGCACTCTCCATGCCGTTAAGGTTCAAGTGGGGAAAAGCTTTTACTATTTCTTTTCAAACCAAACTCCCTCTGACTGTTGTCACTGCCAAAAATTGCTCTCCCTGTGCTTTTCCTCCTCTCAGCTTTGCATGTTTTTCCAAGGAAGCAAGTGGAAGAGATAAGATCGTTTACCTGCTAAGTGGAGTGGTGTAATGGGCTGTTTCTTTGCAGCTTAACTACTTGCTGCCGTTTAATGGACTTGCATAGGTTTAATTTTGGTGCTTTACAGGTGCAGCACAGGCAGCTGCACAGAGGTGTCCAGGTGTGCCAGGGGTGAGTGGGTTTAGATCAGTTGGCCTTTGGGAAGCAGAGTCCATCCCATGCCACAGCTGGGACAGACAGGGCTTTCTTTTCTGGCTTGAGACATAGCAATACTTGGGTGGGAGAGAGAGCAAAATACCAGATTTGGGGTTGAGTTCATTTATGTTTCTCATCAGTGACTTTGTACAGCCCAGGAATCTGTTGGATTGATCTAATCTGGTTTTCATTCAGTAGCTCAAAGCCTCCTCTGTGCTACTCATTTCTCGATGGGCACTGTGCATCTGTAAGAAGTACAACTCAAGTTGTGCTGCACCTTGAATTAAGAATATTTCTCTACAGATGGCCCATACAGATGGCCTCAAGAAAATTTGATCCTCAGCATTAAAGAAGCAAATGTAAATATCATGCACTTGAGAAATAAATCACCTGAGTTTATAAATGAGGTTCATTTCTACAGTCTTGATAATTTGCTTTGAAAGAGTTATTTAAAGTTGGGACATTAGCCCTTAGAGGTTTTTATATACCTCTCCAAAGGAAATAAACTTTTGTTTGCAGTTGGCTGCCTTTTTCAGTGTTTTAACTTGCTATCCCAGAATTTCATATGCTCAATTTAGTCAATTGCTTTTCTAAGGAATAAGGTGTAATTTTTCTGTGAGAAAGAGTGATGTTGAGACGATTACTTTCATGTTTTTTCTCACTGAAACTGAACCACAGTGACAGGGCAGGAGGAGAGGAGTAAGAGCACCAGGGTGTTGCAACTGTGGCTCTTCCATCACTGTGCCATCTACCGGTGTTGCAAGATGGGTTTGGGTTTTTTTTCCTGGAACGTTTAACGTGGAAAGCCATGCTCTTGGCACATGCATCTCTCCAGGCTGACTAGGCCTTCAGAGCACTGCAGAAATGCCACATTCAAAAAGAGGGGTTTTTCCCCACCATCAGGATATTACTTGCTGTGCTTCCTCTCTTTCTCCATGGTGGTGGTGGTAAATCACAAACTCTAAATCAAAGGCAGGTTTTGATGCAACGAAGTGATGTGTGAGGGGCTTCAGTGTCTCCCCAAGGCTAGGTGGGTGACGTCCATCCGTGTCTATCCAGCCCCAAGTCTGCTGCTTCCCACTTGCACCCGCAAATTACTTCTTGGGCTGCTCTGTGGAACAGAGCATTGCATTGGCCTGGCTTAAAAAGAAGCATTGCAAAAAAAAAAAAGCCCCTCAGAGCAAGAAGTGTTGAGGTGAGGAGGAGGAAAAAATCCCCTGCCCTGCAGGTGTGCAGAGTGCTAGTTCCTCTGGCATTACAGTCTGAAGGTGGGCTGGGGTTTCCCAATCTCCCTTCCTAGGCTGTGCCTAAAGCAGCGAGATAGAGAAGAGTCATCCTAAATAATTGGGCTTTGAGACTGAAAGTCAAAAGTTACACATTGGACCACAGCAGAAACACCTTAAATACAAGGTGGCTTTAAGAATTAGTTTTGGAGCCAGCCTAGATGAAAAAGGAGCAGAATTTCTTATTCTGCTGAAATGCTGGGGGAACCACCTCACAGTTAACACCAGTGATAAATGTCAGACTGGTTTGTATTAAAAATGCTTTAATCTGATTTGGCCCCATTAATTTTTAAACTAGCAGAGGAGGTCATTAAATCACAAGTCCCTTTTTTGTTATAAATGCTTGCACCTTCGTGTTCCCTCTGCTTCCACAGATTTGGCTTCTAATTAAAGTGGTGATGTGGTTCATGGCTTGTCAAGCAGATTAATGTGCTTTTCAAATCAGGATTTTCCTTTTTTCCCCCCTTCCCCTATACTGCTTATCTTCCTGGTGGTTTTTTGGGGGGAGGGGCATTGCTACTGCACCTGTATACAGAGCCTACAAAAAGGTTTTGGCTCTTACTGTGCAGGCTTGGGTGAAGCATCGAAGAGCTGGGGGTGGAGAGTTCTGCTCGTTACAGAATAACACATTCAGTCACGTTTTCCCTTGCATTTGAGTGACGTGCATTCTTTTTCTGACGGCATGGATGCGCTGCGTTCGGAGGTTTCGAAAGCCACAGTCCCTCCTGGTTGTGTCCTCCCCTGGATGGGCCCATCCGTGCTTGCCTTCTCCTGGCTAAACTCGTAAGTGGCAGGTCACATCCCACCGGTGGTGCGCAATTTGCTGTACCAGGGGCTGAGCTGAACTGGCACCTCGCCAGTAGCCTGAGGCACTTAATTTGCATATAAATTTACATAGGAGTTTAATTGGAGATAAATGCACATGTTTTTTATTTATAGAGCTCTGCAAGTGTATACACAGATTTACTTAAAAAAATTAACCAGAAGAACAACACACCAAGCTTGCCTGCTTTAAAGCTGAGTGGGATTAAGGTTATAAATGGGGCTCGGACCCCATCACATCAGCAAGCCCCTGACAGCTTGTGGCCTCTTTGGCCAGGGGCTATTCATCTGTGAGGTTCCTGCCAGCCTGCGGCCCCATCTCCACAGTGGACCTTCCTCCATCCCTGCTTCCGCCGAAAAGAGGTGGAGGGACCGTCTGCCATAAAGCATGCCTGTTTCGGAGCGGCTTTGGAGTGCGCCCCACTCTGCTTATCTGCAGGCATCCTGTGCTGATGCTGGATTCTGTAGACATGCAGTTACAAGCTGTAGCCCAGAGACCAAATAAGTGTCTTCCCTCCTCTCTTACATGGTATACAGCCCCGGTAGGCTTCGTGGGCAGCTTGCTGGAAGATAAAATTAATTTTTGAGTAATGCACGTTGGAAAGAATAATCTGAACGAGACATGCACGTTACTGGGTTATAAATTAACTGTAACTACTGAGGAAAAAAGACACGAGCATCACCCAGCCTGGCTCTCACAAACCTTTTCATGTTCTGTTACAGCGTGACGATAGTTTGGCAGAAATAAAATAAAATGATGCAGAACAGAATGAAATACAATTATGAAACTTCTCTGCTGTTCTTACAGAATTTGGTGGACTGACGTCAGCTCTAAAACTGTCTAATTTTGCTCATCTCAGAATACTGACGGAATAAAAAGCTGGCCGGAAATGAATCATACAATGAATAGAGGGATAGAATTTTTTTTTTTTTTAAGTAGTTGGGGAGGTGGAATTGAAGAGATTGAGATGAAAAGGTAAAATGCTTGCGAAGTGTAGGCAGGTGGATTTAATGAAGGAATGCGTAAGCCACTTACGTATGGGTAGAAATTAAATGGCAGAAGTGTGCAACATAATAAGCAGTAGAGAAGTAAATGGAGCACTGCTGTCTTTAACCTTGCTGTGCAATAGGTCATCCTGCTTCTCTCGTGGCTCCAGCAAGACTTCTGACATGATCCTTTAACCAGGGCAGGGGCAAATGCAATGCATGGAGGCATTTAAGTCAAATGAAAAGGCCCTATTTGAAATGTTAAAGGGAATTCTGTTTTCACAGTGAATAATTAAACTGGGAACTGATTGCCTTCTGTGCAGGAACATCCGTGTGTCTTTATAAATCAGCCTTCATCCCCTGCAATGCACTGTTCATTAAAATAGACAAACAAAAGCTCATAAGGCATGTTAAGCCATTTTTTCTAAATCAGGTTCCCTGTTTTCTTGGGGGTTTGTGGGTTTTTTTAAGCGCTATGGATTTTGTGCTGCCTAAAATGGCTGTGATAACTCCGTGATCTTGTGCACTGAGCTGTTAATGGGCAGCAGAAGCTCACATCGAGAAATTTAGTATGGCTGAGAGTGTGCAGAGGAAAAGGAGGAAGATGAAAACATTGAGTCTGAAAATGCAGGTCTACTTAATGCTTAAATATATAGATTAGAATCTAAATAATACGAAGGCTTTGACAGTGAAATATGCTTTAAAATATTTTTTTAAGTTTATGTTTATGGATTTATCAAGTAAATTACCTTAATCTTCATCAGATCACTCTGAAAAATGTTCACTCTCAGACAATCCACATATGCGGCTGTAATAAGTACGTGCAAATCAGTAACAGTATCAATTCTTAGGTTAAACAGAATTTAATTTGCCGCATCAGAGGTAAAAAGAGAGAACAAAGCTGCAGCACAAAAAACGATTTAGGCTGATCTTGCAGCTCCTTTCAGGTTTCTGATGCAGGGCTGATGTGTCTGTGTGGGTTAGAGCAATCTACAATGTCAGATAGCCCAGTATAGGGCAGGGTAGAAACTGCAGAAATCTAATGAGCAAAAACTGAACAAAGCCTTGCCTTCAGCAGAATTTTTTAAAGTACAATAAAAGTTCCAGCAGCAAATTTATAAAATATTTCTCTCTGTCATCATGGCCAGTTTGACTCATGTTTGGCTACAGATACCTCCCTCCCTTGCACTCTTAATTTTCTTCTAAAATCTATGAAGTACTTTCCGCAACCCATTTTTCTGTCAGCTTCTGGGGAGGAGGGGAGGAGGAAAATTTGTTCTTTCTAAAGCCACCGCTCTGTGTAACCTAATTTAGGAGCACACACACTGGCTCTCTGTTGTGTAGCTGACTGGATTGCCGAGGAGCTACGAAGAGCGACCCCGGTGAGGAGGGACCAGAGTGTCGCGGGGCTGGGGCCTGGGGGCTGCTCTGGCTCCCCTAAAGCTCACGGGGAGACTGTGCTGCCCACTCGTTCCTTACGTGTCTCCAGATCTTAGCCTGGAAATGAAATGCAGGCTTCCTGGGCAGTGCCCTTGTACTCTGTGTGTGCCATCCCATCTCAGCACAGGTGAGGGATGGCAAGACCCTTGGGAAAGAGGATGAGTAGGCTGTCTCTTCTTTGTGCTTGGAAGACTCCTGCTGTCCTCCGTCTTTGGGAGAGGGAGAGCAAACAGTTCGTTTTGGCGAGCTATGTCTCGATAGATGTCTTCTGTAGGCAGTCTGGGATGGCTGCCTGCCATTCGCCTGTTTGAATTACGATAGAACGGATTCCTTTTTTCTTTCTTTAAGATCCCAGATCATCTGAACACATCATCCAAGATGCTTTATGGTTTTGATTTTCAAAGGTGTTTCTTCTTTGGCTTGTGCAGTGCTGTGGTTTGCTGGCACTGTGAGATGCCCCCGTGCTGTCAAGGCTGGTTTTGTTCTGCTCTGTGAAATATTGACATTCCCGGTGCTGGCTTTTGCTGGTGTTAGCATGCGTAGAAAAAATGCCTGATTAAAGGTTTGCCACATGTTGCTCATCTGCGTGAGTTTTCTTTGTTCTGTGACTTTGGGCAATCCTGTGTATCTGGCAGTATTTTTGCTGTGTGAGAACAGGGTCTGTCTGTCTTTCTTGATTCTCTTGGAAATGTGTGTGGTTTCTTTAATGTAGTAATTTTATTGAACAATTTTAAATGCAGTTCATACGTGTATATTATATGTGTATACTTGTTAAAAAGAAAAAAAAGTAGTAATTCTTTCCAGAAGGGGAAAGAAATACGAAGAAACACATTCAAACCGAAATACTATTTTCCCAAGGGATTTTTGTAGCTGTTGAAGTAATTCTTTCTTTGTGTTTTCCCTCTATGTAACATACATTGCCTTCTTTCTTTTAACTCCAAAATGTAATTTGCTGCCATTATGTTCTGTGTTCCATAAGATTCTTGAAACATTTTTCTCAACTTTAATGGTAAGAACCTCGTAGTGTCTGAAGCCTACAAGAAATTGTGACTGTTTTCCCCAACTTTTCAGTCATTATTTTCATAAGCAGTCATTTTTTGGCTTTATTTAATCTAAGTACATTTTAGCAACCTTAACCATGTAGTGAATTTTCCATCACAGAAGCTTACTGAAAACAGATAAATTTGATAATATTTTAAGAAATTACCTGTAGCTGCTCCCTGTTACTTGGTGACTTTAGAAATTGCCTGATAAAGTTCTGCAGTCTTTTAACCTCTTCAGGCAAAAATTTTGGTCTTGAAAATTTGTAAAATTCTACAAAGAGCTATTCTTCAATCAGCATTTTTGAAGAAAGATGCAAAGGATCATTCCAGTCTGGTATTTTATGTGTACTGGAAAAAAAAAAATCTCAAACCCGTGTGTTAAAAAATAAATATTTCTAAGCTTTTCCAGACCTGAGCATCATGTTGCAGCTCTGAGGAAAGTACAGCTGGAGTGATAAGAGAACCAGCTGTGCTGAAAGGAAAATGGAGTGGAAAGGTTTAGCTTCATTAATCAGGGTGAGAGGGCTTTTTTGGACTTGAAAGACACAGTTGACCACTTTCAGGCTGAGTGAAAAGTAGTCATCTACAGAATATATCTCTTTGGGAATGGAAAAATAACCTCAAGTATATGTGTCACGGACAGATGCAATGATGTGAATATTTGAAACCAGTTCTTGTAGAGAGCAAAAAAATTTTAAAGTGTAAAAATTATGTGTGATCCTAAGGGGTCCCTTTCAACTGGATATATTCTATTCTGTCATCCCCAAGGTTTTTCTAGTAATAAATTGATTATATTTGTCCTGCTTGTTTCATGGGCTGCTAAGTAAAGCTAACCTTGTCAAAGAGGGTACGTACTGTGGTGCCCCAAATGAGTAACCTTTCTGGTTGGCTGGATCTGGCTGGGGGCCGTAAGCTGTGAATAATTAGATTGTAATTAAAATCTATTTATCACCTTTTCTCTTTCCAACTAATTTAGGCAGTGATGCTAGGTAGATTATTTTGTTCTTTCTGGTGTCAAAAATACAATGTGTCAGTTGCAAATACTGCAGGCTTTTTAAAATGTTCCCTCCATGCAATGCTAAGAATTCTTTTACAAAAAAAATTTCTTTTCCTGTATTTTCTGTTTCACAGATCAGTTATGAAAGTATTTGTAAAAATCAAGACTAGCCAGTCTTTTCAGAGGAAATACGTTCTACACTGGGATTTTCCCCAGTACATGTTGTGGTCTGGCTTAGGGGACAGTTACACATCAGTGTGAGAGTCCCAGCCTCCTGTCTGTAACGTGGAGTAGTGCCACCACTTCCCAGCCTGCCTGTTGGGATCTCTAGTTGTGTGTCCTACACAGTTACTGACCCCCCGACGTGCCAACAGAAACAGTGTGAGTGGGTCTTCCTGCGGTCCTTCTTGTGGCATTATGCTGTTGCACAAAACTCTTGATGGAAGGTAAAGACATTTGAGGATTGATTTGTACTCTTTTAATAAACCAGTATCTGGAGGTACTGAAGCCTGAGGGGATATTCAGAATACTTCTGGAAGAACCAGACTGATTCCAGATGTCTTTCTTTTTAACCCTTATCTCTAGCTGACCATGCTTTTCTGGTTAACTCCTCATAATAAGCTATCTAATTTGGTGGATTTGTGAAGAAAGACCTTGAGATGAAATGTATCCTTTTTAGAATTACTTGTCTATTTCCAGCAAGTAGTCTAATGTAAAGGCTAGACTTAAAATAAATTTTTTAAAAAGTAAAAAGAGTAAAGTTGTCATAGAAATAAAGTAGGATTCTGGCACCAGTTGTCTTTAGAAGTGTGGTTTTGGACAAAGCTTATAGGTCTTATAGGTCAGACCTAAGAGTATCTCCTGTGGAACAGCTGAATGAAAGGAACGATACCATAAAGGGAAATAAAGCCTGAGAAGAAAATGCCAACGCCTTTTTTTTACCCCCATGCAGACAGCAGTTCTGGATCAGCTAAACAAAGGGGGAAGAATATGCAAGGGACTCAAAAAAGCAATCTTCAACTTCCAGCTCTGGTTTTAATCTTGTGCATCCTTCTGTGTTTCCTTGCCAACACCTAGAGGCCTCACAAGTGCTGAAGCGTGCGGGGTTTCCAGTGGCAGTAATCACATGTAACAAAGTTCGCTTGATGAAGTCACACTCGCCAAGGCAAAAAAGCTTTAGCAGCTTCCCCTGAGCTGAACTCCTCCCTGCTTCTCTTGCTTCCCGTGCAGACCTAGGGAAATGCTGCTCTGGGATGTGAACGCCGTACAGCCATATGATAAACATCCTCAGGGATCATTAAGGTGCAGCGTGTAGCAATCAGTGTGCTGTCCTGGATAGGTGTGCAGATTCCTTGGAGCTGCCTGGCTGAGGAGACAGCTGGCCAGGCTGCCTTCTGCAATGACTATTTCTGAATGCAGCATTTGTAACAGGCTGTTTCCTGCCAGTTTGGTTACTGGGCAGATAAAAAGCATTTGATATCCTCTTAATTTATTACTGCTTTTGGTTGGTTTTTTTTTTTTAAAGTCAGCTCTATTGCTTCCAAGTAGCAAGTGTATAGTAAGAGGAGTGTAATTTTTTTAACCTTCCCAAGAAGTCAGCGTGACTTCTTGCTGAACTACTTAAATATAACTACCGTATCGGCTTCCCCTGACTTTGTAGCGATATTATATATATGCATCTCAGTGAGATCCCCAACAGATGAAAATCTCTTTGACATCTGCCTTTGACTTCCAAAGAATCTATAATTTTATACTGTGCATCTTTTTGGATGTATATGTCTTCGATTTTAGGAAAGTGCAAAACATCTCCTCCCACCCCCAGCTGTCAAGGTGGTTAATGTGTGTGTGGTATTTGGTGTGTCTGTGAGTTTTTTAATTTTACACCATGTGTAAGGATTTGCAGATGGATTGAAGTGTAACAACAGAGAATTTGTTGCACTCTACTTTATGGACTTCTGCTTTTGTCTGTCTGTCTGTTCTAGCAGTGCCACTCATCATTCAGCAGTAAGGTAGTACAGGACTGTCATAACCACACTGCAAAATCCTGAAATTGATTCTCTACTTCCCAGGCTCCTCCTTTGTTCTTAACCACGCTGTTTCCACAGTAAGAAATCTCTTTGCATTGCTATTCATGGGAGCAGGAACATTAATCAGATTTGTAGATATGTGTCTACCTCCATCATTTTTCTTGCCACTCCTGTGGCTCCAGCTCCTCTCCAGCATACCTTGGTGTATTTTGAGCATCTCTGTAGCCCATCTGGTTTCCACATTCTTGTGAGAAGCAACCTTCATGCTGCAGCCATCGTGCCAGGGCTGGAGAGTCCCCAGTCTGCATGGAACCACAGTTCCAAGCAAGCCCTAGATGGGATCATAAAAAACATTTTCCCAAACACAAGGTGGATTACAGGGGCTGATTTACAGTTCTGTTTACGTGAGGGGTTGGGCTGTTATGCCTGCATTTCCAGACTGGATTGCATTTGTAATGACGTGTCTGTGTAGTAACAGGAAGGTGCAATTTCAGCTCAGGTGGCTGTTGCCCACTCTGGCTTCAGCCTACCAGCAGAGGTGTAAATATGGGAAAGAAAATAAAATGCATGAGGATGCAGCAGTGTGAGTTTGAGCCTGGGTGAGCAACTGGAATGAGCCTTCTGGGTATGCCCAAAACATGTGATGGTGGTTTGGTAGCTGAGGCTGAAGCCCATGCTGTCACATCTCTAATGCCACTTTTAGTTAAATTAGTTAAAAACCTTTACAAAATCAGACAGACATAGTGAGGATCTGTTTCAAAGGTTCTTTTAGTTAGGAGCATGAGAAAATAGTTGATAGTTGCGTACTGTAAGAGAAGTTTTCCATACATCTGGGTTTGAAGGGAGTTCATTCTGTGTCTAAAAGAGAAATCAACTCAGCTCTCAGCCCCTGCATGGATGCAGGACTCAGTCCTCAGGTTAGATTGGAATGATGGTCTGCATTTTCTTACAAGTCAACACTTTCCAACATGGAAGGAAAAAAAAAAATGTTTGTCATGAACTTCTCTTGAGTTCTGCCAGTAGTAGCAGCATGAAATCAATTTTAGTACTTTGTTATTAAAAAACCCCCAACCAACCAAACAGCAAACCCCCTAGAGTTGCTGTTTGAGATCAGCCGAAGCAAAGGGTTGGGAACTGGGGACAGAAGGGAAGGAGATCTTGAAACAGGTTATACTTCTTCTCTCTGGCCTTGATAGATGCCCTCATTTCCCCAGAGCTTTTACTTCTCTCTCCAAGCACACTACCCAGTTGATTCCTGATCTTGCTATTGAGCTGTTAATACTGCTTAAGGCTCTTAATGCCTAAGCTGTGCTGTTTACCTGTAATGCTGAATTGGGGTGGGGAGGTGAGGGGGAAGGCATTTTTTAGATGATTTGATAATTTATTCTTGGTAAAAGGATTGGGAAGAGACTTCTGTTTTACAGAAATAAAACCTTATATTTCAGCTAGCCATGGTGGTTCTTGATTTAAATTCTCATGCAATAATTTTAAAAATCTTTTTCATATACTTAAGGTGTACCTTTGAAAACAGTAAGTTTTTACAGCATGGAAAAGACTTATTTTTAGGTAGCTGACTGTTTGCTTGCTTGAGTTTTTAGTAAATCGTTCCTGGTGAATTTGCAGTGTTTGTTGTTGATGTCAAATTTCTAGTATGACTGCTTGAGATGTGCCTCCCTACGTTTCCAGTGTTGCGGAATTGAAATCTGTGTGGACCTGTCATAACTGAAAGATGAATCCAGGTTTTGTTACAAAGGCCTTCAGAATTTCCACAGTGCCTATGGGAAGGGAAAATTTATTGAATTGTGGTAGGTGCTGGAAAGCAGGTAATGAGCTCTGCACACCAATTGTGATGTCACTTGTCACTCTTCTAATCAGTGCACTGAAAGCCACCTCATGCATCCTCCCTTTTGGAGACCACAATTTGATGAAAACAATTTATTTTATATTTCCTTTCCTACCTCATGCATCCTCCCTTTTGGAGACCACAATTTGATGAAAACAATTTATTTTATATTTCCTTTCCTACCTCATGCATCCTCCCTTTTGGAGACCACAATTTGATGAAAACAATTTATTTTATATTTCCTTCCAGAAGGTCATTTTCATGTGTGCCACACACACATTGTTCAGTTTTGTGTTAGTTGACTTTCTTAGATGATCCTGTCCAGAAACTGTCTTGTCACAACAGCTCTGAAACCTTAAACGAAAGTATATGAAAAGTAATAGGACTATGATAGTTGTCGCAAGACAGAATGGACATCAGTTCCCTTATGTATAGTATTTATGAACTCCACCTTACAGATGTCCTGGTATTTTGATTTAATTTTCCATTTCATCTGGATTCAAGAATAAGAGTCCCCTCTCTCTGACCTGTTTCTTTGACCTCAGCACTGTGATGCATTTTAAAGCGGATATGGTTGTGGTGGATTTCTTGTATGTTCAGTTTATTAGGGAATATCTAAGCATCTGTCCTCTTAGATGGACTAAGATGCCTCTAATACTTGCACTTTGTCCATAAAGGTGAGTCAGATGATATGGAATATGCAGGACACATTTGAAAAAGGAGCACTGGTTTTAAGTACTTGATTTGTAGGATTAGGTCACCTTGCTCATAAATTTGGGCTGATATTTTAAACGTTGTATTTTCCCCTTCTGTTGAGAAGGAGAAGAAAGTTGGACCTTACACAAGCTGAAAGTAAAAAAGCAACAACCATAAATTGCATTTAGACAAATATACACCAAAAAGAAGGTAAAGTTATTGGAAATTTGTGGCCTCTATTCATAAAATTATAACATCTCTGACTTAGTTTGCAGGTATTTGCAAGGATACACAGGGGCAGGTATTGTTTGCAGTTGTGCTATTGGATTCCTTTAGGCTGGACCAAGAATCTGTTCTGTAGGGGCGAGATAATGCTGAGATCAGCCGAGCTGATGTAATTTCATTGGTTTTGTGAGCTTTCTAGCAATTGCATGCTTTTCCTCTCTTCGTTTCCTCCTCCTTCCTGGAGGTGTAATGCTGGTAGATGCCTGCCAAGCCTTGGGAAGAAAATCTGTGAAAATTACAATGAAGTGTAAGCTGCTTCACAGACATCTTGAATGTTGTTCTCAGTGGAGACTGTAAGTGCACGTGCAGAAATCCAGTGTGCTGTGTTAGCAAGGAGGAAAGCTGGTGTAGCGCCTGAGGAGCTGACAGCCAGTGTGAGGGCTTGGGCCATGCTGAATGCATGGAGCAGCAAGGCAAGGATACCATGAAGGGAAGAGGGCACCAGGCACTGGGAGTAGACTAGTATGCTCCCATCACCCTTCTGCCCTTCACCAGCAGGTTTGTAATCTATCAGCATACGTCCAGGAAATTGCGAAGAGGGGTAGGATTCTGAAAGGTAACTCCTGCAAGTGGTGTAGCTGAACTGAGGAGTGGAAGGAAGGCTGATGGCCCTTCCTGACCACTGGGTGCTTCATGCTGGCCGGCAGGGAGCACAGTGCTGGGGAAGCTGAGCACATGGTTAATTCAGCTGCTCACAAAGCAACTTGTTTGAATAGCTCAGATTTATGTTTGTGAACACAGTGAGTAAGATGAATTTTTTCTTGTGTTTCACTTCATGTGGCAGCTGGGGAAGATCTTCTGAGAGCATCATCCTGCCTTTTCCCTGCTAGTGAATGGGAGAGTGCCCATGTTTCCAGAGCAGTGCCCAAACCTCATTCTGATAAACGAGTGATTAAACAGCCACACCTTTATTGCTTAAATGCAGCAGCTGGGCCCTGTAAAATGCTTGGCTAAAATGGAGACATGGTCATTTCGTTTACTAATTGGTTTTGCATTTGAACTCCCTTTATTCTCAGCTACGTGTAGCAATAGAGATAAGAGGGAGAGTGGAGAAAACAAAAATAAAAATCAAGCGAAGCCATTTTGTCTCCTCCCTTCTGGGCCGGTTCCCCATGTGCCAGTTTGGGCTTCTCTGCAAGCAGGTTCTTCTGTGCGTAGGTCAGGGTTGTGTGAGCCCTTCTCCCTGATAGCAGGTGCCTCAGTGGGATGGGTGCCCTGCCTCTCCTTGCCCCACGCAACTGGGCTTGGGAGCGGAGCAGTGTTGGGGTTGGGTAGTGGGATTTGTTTTCAGTACCCAGACACAATGGCCTTTTGGGCATGGTGGCCCTTGGACCGCTTGCTGCAGAGTTTGTGTGGAAACACGCATTTGGCTGAGGAGATAAGCAAGTTTCTGTCCCTGAGAAGTGAAATTGCACTGCCCTGGTCCCAAGGTGATTTGGCATCTTGAGTTACTGCTCAAGCAGAAACATGCCTTTCTCTCTTTCATATAAGAGAAATTCTGTAACATAAATTTGAGGGAATGAACCCATTTGAGATGTTTCAGATGCACCATAGGGAAAAATGGTGAAAACCTTTTCTACATGGGTCTCCTTCTTCTCAATATCCCTCTGTGCTTAACGTTTTCTCATGCTGGTCCAGGACCACTCCTGTGGCTACAGCCTCACCACGCTCTGTACCCAGTCCTGTGGACAGTTTGGTAGCCTTTTCTATATATCCCATTTCAGTGTCTGTGCTTCCTTCCTTCCCTGGCCATGGCACTTTACAATATGAACAAACATAAGCAGTCATGCTGACTACCTCCAGCTGTGCCAGTGTCTATCATAAACTCATCCCACTGCCTGGGTGGCTACTGATCCCCCCTGAACTTGGCCCATTTGCCCCCCAGTCAGTGTGCAGAGTCTTCTTGTGCAGGTGCCAATGCCTGCAGCCACAGCGGGCGGGTCTCTCTCCCTGAGCATCGCCTCCTCACAGTAATTCACGTGTCCAGCATCTTAAAACTGTTTCCTAAATTAAAATAAGATTATTACAGAACCAGGTCATGATGCCATCTGCATCATAGATGGTGCTGCGTCCTTGAGTGCTTATCCTGGGCCAGCCATGTTTCTACTTATGCATGTCTGCAGTGCAAAGAAAAGGACTGATTTCAGCAATAGCAGACAAGCATGTGTTGCTTCCTGGAAATTCCACGTAAAAGCGATTTATTTGTGGGTGAAATTGGGCATGGCATTCAGCAATGGCATACTTGTTGCAAGTCTGCAATATTAAATAGTTTGAAGTCTGTGAATGCTTCATTTTTTAGGCTTGGTTCTGGACACTCAGACTCATGCTGGGAATTTCCCAACACTGCACTGGCCTTTCACCCAGCCTTGTTTTCCTGCTCTTCCCCTCTCCATGGGTCTCCACATACAGCACACTGTAAACCGAAGGCTGGTTATTGTCCAGAGGTAAAAATTGTTCCTCAGGTTGGTGTTTTGCCTCTAAAGTGAAGACTCTGGTCAGCCTTCTCTCACTGCCAGGTTTTTTGTCCTATTTCTCTTAACTGTGTATTTTAAATTAGTATTTCATGTTTCTTTCCTGACTAAGGCAAAATATATTAATTTTGCACCCGGCACTTTGTTTGTTTGTTTTCCTCGTACTGCTCTTCTCAGTCCTTCTGGAGATGAATTTTGAGCTTTTTGTTTTCCCTGTCCATTTTCCAAGTTCCAGTAGTTTTCAGCTCAGAACCTATTCTGCAACAGGAAGAAGAGGATTTATTATTACAGGAAGTAGGGGTTGTTTTGTGAGAATTGTACCAGATTGCCATCCCTGGCAAGTGTTACAGGGCAGAAACACAGAAAAAAGGTGCAAATGGAATGACTGCTTTCAAACTTTGTGATTTATGGTTTTTTAATCTTCCTTTTCATTGCCTTAGTCTTGTGTGTATTTTTGGTCATGAATCCAGATTTTTACTCGATGAAGTTTGCTGTAAAGTGCACTAGATTGTTTAACTGTTAAGTAACTTTCACAGCATTTTGATTTGCTGCCTTTTTCATTTGCATTTCAAAATGCTTCCAATCTGCAAATCTTCTTCTAGCTCCTCATGCTTCTGGCACCATACTTTTTTGGTGAGGTAGCTTGAGCAAAAGGATCTCTAACCTGAGAAGTAAATATTTTCTCATTCCACATTTGAAATGTCCCAGCTTTATTCTTGCATGGTTTTATTTTTTTCCCCTGCTATCCAAGACTGGCTGTAGAAGGTAAACACTGAGAGAGCTAAATGAGATTACAGCATCACTTTGGTAACCTTCCTTAGTGAATGGGCAGTTGATCTGTCCAGAATGCAAAGCACTTAATGTATTGAAGTGTCTAAGAAGGCAAGCTGCTAGTTCACCACTCAGGGTTAAATTTACGGATAATAACATTCATTTGTAAGGAAAAAAGAGTTAGTTCTGTGATGGCAAAGTAGATATTGTCACTCAAAGCACGGTCTTTTTATTAACCTCAGATTTATATGGTTAAGTAATTGTTGTATTAGTAGCATTTCTTGAGTGGTAAGGTGGAAAAAAAAAGACAGATGTCTGTGTACAATTTGCTCCTTCTTTATTTATCTGTAGTAGGCTGGGGCAAGTGAATTGGCCCACTGTCAGGGGGCTGTGAGCGACCGAGAGCTTCAGCTCAGCTGGCTGAGGCTTGAGACACAGCGGCTCATAGGCAATACGTGTCATGTACTTCTCTGTGTGTACATCTGTCTGTCCTTTCCTGTGCATAGCAAAAGGTAGGGTAAAGACTTGTGTGAAAGTGACACGTACTGAATTTTGTTTTCCGTGAATAAACCAGTTGACAAAAAACTTTCCGCTATTTGTTTACATGTGCCTGTGACTTTTTGTGAAGGCAGAACATATTTCTCCAGAACAGAAATGTACATATATTGAATGAATGCACAGAATGTTTGGAGGTACTTCTTTTTTTCTTAGTACAATTCTGTTCAGATTTTGAAACTAAGGAAAATTCTTCTAATACATCCATTTCTACTTTGTTCTTCCCATTTCCATAACAATTTAGATTAGAAATGTCATAAATTTGGTCTGAAAGTAAAAGCTTGTTTCTAAGAAAGACAGAAGGATGTTTGTAAAAGGAAAAATATTTAATGTATCTCCTTCCTGGCCGTTTTCTTAAACCTGAAGTAAACAAGGTGAAATTGAATGAATTTCTATTAAGCAGACTCGTCTGCTTTCGAGTCACGTAGGGAACAGACAACTGATGGCATATTTCCAGCTGGCAGAGCTGTTGAAAGGTAGCATGTAACTTCAACTCCATTTTTTTTCCTTTTCAATATATGATTGTGCAAGTCTAACTAAGTTCATCAGACGATAAATATTCCTTCAGTATGTAAAATAAAGAACAATTCTGTGAGTTGGATTCAGTGAGTAAACAGATTATTATCGTACTACAGGGTTTTCTTCAATACTGCGAGTGCTTTAGACACTCAGATTTTTCAATGATGATGTGATGATCAACTTGATATCAACTGTTGGAGTTGATATAAAGTCCCATAAGTCTTCTTTTGCTTTTTAGGGTTTTTTGTGGGGGAGAAGGGGAGGGACAGGATAAGGGGTTTGCACAGTATTTCCTAAAGCTTCCTAAACCTGTGGAAAACCAGGCCATTTAAATCTGCCATCTTTTTCAGAAATAGAAAAAAATCTTTTTTGATAGCTGTTATTTTTTCCACGTAAGGTACTTTGGGACTAATGCCTTTGCATTTGCTGTTGGTTGCGTCTTGATCATGTTTTGCCAAGCAGTCACTGCTTGTCTGAGCGTTAGCAGCTTCTCATGGCCTTCCCTTCTTGTGAAATAGTGGGAGGTGATAATCTGACCCAAAGAAATAAGTGACAAACTCTGCTTGCCTCCACATGTAACTGGTGGCTGAAATCCTGCTTCTCCCCTCTGGTACCCTGGGACTACTTTGGTGCCTGAGGACTTTGTAGCATCCTGGGAGCGCTTCAGAGGGCTAAAGCAACTGCAGCAGTGCTCTGGATGTAAGGTCAGTGGGCACCAGCAGCTTCCCAAGTTTTGAGCTGAGATTCTCTGTTGGGAGTACATTGCTCTCAGTGTAGACTGTGCTGGTTGCATCATATTTTAAGAGCAAGGTGCATTTGTGCAATGCTTTCCCTGGGAGCATTGTTGCCTAGCGAAAACAGTTAAAGTCAAGCCAAAACAAGCCGCGTGAGTGCTTATGGTTTAGTTTGGTCACATAGCAGAGACAGAAAATCATTGGATTGCTCTTTCCTGACAAGTACTCCTTCAGTGGAGTTGGTGTAAATTTAGTCAGTTCACTTTGTTGAGTATCGAGAGCAGTGTGATATGTAAATAAAGCTTTATCAGACGAGATAGATTTAAAATTCCACAGTTGGCGAGGAAGCATTAGCAGTATAATATAATACAAATATTTACACAGTAACTTCTAAGTCTTCAATAAGTGCTTAATATTTGAAATATGTGTTGTGAAAACATTGACTGATTAAGCCGTACCATTGCTGCTACATCTGTATGCAGTGACTTGCAATGGCTAGGATGCAGGAGTCACGGGGAGGAGTAGGTCACCCAGCAATGCAAAGGCATATAAACAAGTTACACCTTTTTTTTTTTTTAGTTTGGTTAAACAGCACGATCTGTTCTCCCAGGGCACACATAGCTCCATCTCTTCATCTTGTTGGAGCCACTGCTCTCAGAGGGTGTTGCATTCATGTAACGTGCCGGGGTGTGATCATATGCCCAGTGCATCTGAGACTGCTCCACTAGCGAAATTGAGCTACCAAACTTGGGCCTGCCTACAATGTGGAGTGTAATCAACACTAGTCTGTACCTCCTCTTTATATCTGTCGTGGCCTTTTGATAAGGAATTGCAGTGGGCTGAAATGATGGATTGTTAATCTTTTGTCTGCCCATAGCATCACAGGAATGGTGCTGAGCTCTAACAGGTCTACCTGTTTTGTGGGGAGTGAAGGCTGGTGGCCGAGGAGGTTTCCTCTTTGGATGGATGTATCTGCCTTGCCCAGTCTATCATTGCAATCAGCCTCCAGTTCCAGCATTACTCATGAATGAGCTAACAAAACAGTAGAATCAATAGACTGCAAATTAAAATAAACAGAAACACAGCTCCTAAACTTCCCTGGATGATTCTCTGTGGTCACCTCATTTCCCAAGAGACTGCAAGAGCTGATCCCTGCCTGAAAATGTAGGGCTCCTCTAATCCACACTTAGTTTATTTCCTTCCCTTTTCTGGCTACCCTGTTTTGCCCTCTGCAAGCACACAGCTAAGCTGAAAACCAGAGTGGTTAGTTGTGTGCTTAAAGTGTGAAGTTCGGGTTGAGTTTATTGTCAGTGCTGTGGGTATGGTCAAATCACAGACTTGATCGCAAATGGCCTTCATAACCATCACTGTGGTGTTAGCCAGTTCCTGGAATGTTTTGGCAGAAACGTGTTTTTGATAAGCCCTGCTCTGTATAGACCCCCATGACAATTTCATTCCACTAAAACCGTCCTTTTCTACAGAGAAAAAACCGACAGCTTCCATCAAGCCCACAGTCTTTTCCCTTGGGAGGGTTGAAATGATGTGGCTGGTCATGCAGGAAATCCAGCCCACATAACGAAGTGGCCTCTCTTTTCCTACAGCGGGCTAATGCAAACAACCAGCACCTGATGTGTGGGGAGGTGTCTATCAGCCTGTGCTTCTGCCCACTCCCTGGGCAGCTGCAGTGGTGCCTGGCTCAGCCTTTGGGAGGGCTGGAGGTAGGCATTGCTACATGGGGCCTCACAGAGTTGTCCCAAAATCTCAACTTGGCATTTGCTCCTGCTGCAGTTGCAGAAGGTTTTCTTGGTCAGTTGTGGTGGTAATATGCAAAGCTAGATTTTGCAAGAGAAGGGTGAAGTAGCAGGTGATTTCAGAAGCTGATATTGTGGATGTTGCTGTGGATGGTTTAGCAGGCAAGTGATGCGTTGTGAAAATCACCTGCAAAGGCCTGTCTCTGCCCATCCATTTGCTTGATGCAGATGAAGGGTTGGAGAGTTTGCAGAGAAATGATGCAATTCTTAAACTGCTCATGATGTTTTTGCAAGGCTGAGAGCAAATAATCTTGAAATGAGCTGGCAGGTTTATGATTGGGTTTTATGAGTTTTTACGATGTTTATAATCTGACATTGAACTTGCAGTTTAAGAGGTGAAAGGTTTAAAGGATCACAGTAGCAAAGGTGTACTGCTGAATTTCTTCTGGGTATAATTTCAACATACATCTTAGACGCTTCTCTGATGTGGCAGGTTTGTTGAAGTATGGCCTGTGCAGTTCATAGTGAGTGTGTCACTGAGTAAAATGGACTCCATCCATATCACATGTTCCACAGTGGGAAGAATTGAAGAGAAAATGTGATTTTGCCTTCCGTAAGGAAGGACATGGACTAGAATCAACTGCCTTGTGTGGTGTAACTGCCTAGGCCCCAAAATGCAACCTTTGCCGTTTCCATTTAAATCGCAGCCTCAGAAAGACTGCACCTGGTCCATGCTGCCTGCTTCTTTTCTTTGCTGTTCTTCTGGTACCAGTAAAAATCTGAAGTCCCCTGCAATCTTTAAACTGGAATTCTTAAATTGTGGCCTTTCTCTATGGTACTTTTGGAGAAAATTAATACATTTTTTCCTACTCCTTTTCTTGTGATTCTGCATCCACTTCTTTTGATGGATGTGTGCTTCAGAGGCCCTGCCTGCAGATGTTTGCATATGTATAGCACAAGCCTGTTCTTACTTAACTATCCATTTCTGTTTTCCTGTGTTATCTCGTATTGCTCCATGGGGCTCAGTGAGCAGCAGGTTTGCTGCTGGCTAGATTTTTGAGGTTTCTCTTACGCACTGTACTGTATTTGTCCCCTGGTTCTTTGATTTGTAATATTTTGCCTTTGATTGCTGCGAAAGGTATAAACAAGCCTGTCAAAAGCCTTGTTTAGCGCACAGATTCTGTGGGGGTGGCTGGCAGCCTCAGACCCTAAAATAGATCTAGCAATGAACTGAACGGCTTAAAACCCTGGGAATTTAATTTGATCTTTCTTGTTGCCTTAAATATTGGGACTGAACGAGGATTTCTCTAACAGAACAGAAGGTGAACATGTTGGCATGTGATAGTAATAGAAGAAGGGTCCAGACCTGCTGTCATTGAGATGCTCTTGTGTAGTCAGAGGCTGGGCTTGGCCCTGGGTAGCGGCTTGCCTGCTGAAAGTCACCATACCTGGGGAGGGGAGTGCTGTATCCTCTGATGTTACAGCATCCATGGGGACTGTTGTTTGGAAATGCTTCCCTGGATCCTGTTGTGGGATAGTCATTGTAGGAAAACCTAAAGCAGTCCCTCCTGGTTTTAGCATCTGTTTTATGCTGGCTTTGTGAAGGAAGAAAGAAGGAGCTGCAAAATCACGCAGGGGTTCCTTTTTTCCCTCCTCTTTTTCATGTAGCACCATGCAGTTAGTAATATCATAGCTGGGGTTTTCAGTTGTGGTGGTGTGAAGGTAACAATGATTTGGCTTCGACGTGCCGCAACAGCTGCAGAATTCATTGGAGCTTAGAAGCCTGTGAGTTATAGCTGTGATGCCATTTACAGCTTTTATGGAAGAGCTCTTAAATTTGTGAAATGTGTTACTTTTTGAAGTGCATTCTATTTGTAATTTGAATTCTCTAAAATCCTGTGTGAGGGGAAAAAATAGCTTTGAAAATACCCCTCTACCCACTAAAAACACAGGGAACTCTTACCAGGCTGGGTAGCAAGTCTCTTAAATTGAGTGATAGAACACATAAATGGATTTGTAAATGCTGAAATGTCAATTAGTGCACTTAAAAGCTTAATGGTTGTCTTTGATGTACTTCTAAAATCTCCAGTAAAGTTTGACTGTTGCCATTGATCAGGGAATGGAGGAGGGATGAGGGAATTGAACACCAACCCAAACAGGTCTCATGGAGCTTGCATGTGGCAAAGCAGCTCTTTGGTCTTGCTTGGTCTGAAATACTTGACTTGGGTACTCTTTAAGTGATCTGCTGCAACTTGTATTCTGGGTAATGGTCTTTTACCCTCCTTGGAATTGGTTATTTTGAGAAATGTTTCACAGGGCTTCTGGGAAGATACTTGGATACATTCATCTGATTTGTTATTGAGCGATGGCCTCACAGAGTAAATGTCAGTTTTATTATTTGCTTCCCTGTGCTACTACAAAACCATCATTTGTTTGTTGGGTAGTATTTTGGAAGTCAGATGTATTTAATACAGCAAGAGTGGAAGAGCTTCAGAGTGTAGATGTTCATTGCTTATATAGCTTATCTTTGTGCAGAAAATTTGCTGGTATAACTTCACTGACCTGAAAATCCATTTAGAGTAGCTTTAGAGTCTCCTCATACATGTCCTTTAATTGGCTTAGGAGCAAAGAGTATAGGTTTAGTTTACATCTCCCAGCTTCAAAGGATATTTCCCTCCCAGCTTTAAAGGATATTCTGCCAGTCAGAAACATAAACAAGGACAAAATTATTCTGATAGAGATCTCCCTTTTTGGGTATTACATCAAGCAAAATCAACACGTCACACTTTCAGTGCAGTATCAGTGTGTCCCTCCCAGGAGCCTGTGTCAATTCAATTTGGTTCCCCATCAGGCTCAGTAAATTTGATTCAGGCCCCAGTATCCTGAGGCTTCCCAGCAATAGGTTCAGCATATTTGATTGTCATTACCCCTCCCTGGGTTTAAAGATTAACCAGATTTTTTTCTTTTTTCCTTTAAATCTTTTTTTAAATCTGATGATTGCCTGAATGAGGGACATCCTGTAGACTGACATGAAAGAGGAAGAAATCAAGTTAAACATTTCCAAGCTAAGACAAGGGACTCCTTGCATTACCCAGACCTGCTTTGGCTCACATTTATGCGAACTTGCAGGTCCATCACAGTGCAAGTTACTTTGTGGGTAGAGTTTGCCATGCTCCAGCTTTGGCAATGCCATACTCTTCACTGCTGGCCATGATCCTATTGCAGGGCTTTGGTGGTGGAGCTGCTCATGTAGACATGAGCTGCTGCAGTGCCAAAGTGAGTCAGGTGAGCTAAAATTTCCTCTTTGGGTGCTTTAAATCAGTGAAACCCATTCATACTGGAAAGGTTTAAATAGGGGTGAGTACACAGTCTTCCAGCAGGAATATGGTGTCCTTCCCAAATTTTCAAGGGGACCCCCATCTGCAGCCTCAAGCCTGGAAGGCATCACGTTCCTGGTGGGCACAGTTATATCAAACAATGTAGCTAAACTATATAGGCTTTGAGCTGGTGTACTTACTTCACTGAGGGAGCAATCTGAGTTCTGTATTCCCAGATCCACATTTTTGCTGATTGGTGTATATCTGCATATGTGTGTATATGTGCATATACGTACTGCTATAGTCCTAGAAAGCAGATAGAGGAGCAGATCTTTTCCTGTGTTATAGGCAAGGCTTTGGCGTCCAGGTAGCAGAGTCCTACGAAAGCAATGGTGTAAACACTGACCTCCTGTTGTACGTGTGAGGATAGATGCTAAACACATCAACAGTTCTTCAGCTTCTCTAAAATATCGATACCACTGACCAACCTTTCAGACACTGTAAGACACCAAAAAAATTAGATCTCTTTAAATTCCCATTGAAGTACTGAAGGCAAATTTATAACATATCAGTTTTATCTTTCTTCTCTACTACCTATACACTATTTTGGCATGCAAAAGTGGTTAGTATTTTCAAGTTGAGGATCAGGCTTTACGGTTGAGGGTGGAAAAAAGCCTTAATATAATTAGCAATATGCAGCAGGATTGGATTAGCCATACACATCTGTAGGTCTTATTAGCAGACATTTAAACTGCAGAAAATGCTTTTTATTGGACTGTATTCATATGACTCCATACTGGAGCTCGAACACCTTTATAAAAATATGAACTGAATCAAAATGAAATTAATTAGAAAGAATATATTTGAATTTATTATCTTGATCTGCTGAATACTCTTTGCATACTGGGTGTCTATCTGAAGTGTACTTGGTGGAGAGCTTTAATTAGAACTGGAGACAGAGTAAGAATATTTGGAATGTGAAATTTATAAATGGCAGTGATTTTCAGCTAGGAGCGTAGAGGTTTTTCGGAGCTTGCTACCCTTCTTGCTTCTCTCTCCCCCCTCTTCTTAAGCTACTTTTATGTTCAAATTAATACCAGATCATGAAAAAGAAGAAATCCTGTTGTGGCTCTTGGTGTTCTGCAGCATGATCAGAGTTGTCAGATCACAGCTGCAGGAGATTTTTTTACCTTTGTGTGTTTAATGGCTCATACTACTCTGTTCTTTGACGGTACCATTTAACCGTAAAAGCACGGGGCTGTGGATGGCACGGGACATGTGGCTGCCTTGACTACTGTCTCAGATGTCGGACATGCCAAGGCTCAAAGAGCTGATTTGGCAGCTGCCCAGCAGATTTTTATAAAGGCTCAGTTGGTGGCCAGAAACCCAGGCTGTCAGAGTTATGTTATGCAATAAATTGTTTTTCAGCAGAAGTTTCTAATCCAATTTCAGCTGTACTTTTTTTTTTTTTTTTTGTTCTATGTAATCAAAGATAAATATACATTATTTCATGGTGTTTCAGAGAAGTGAAGACATGTAATGTAAACATCACCCATCAGGTTGGTTTGTTTGTTTTTCTTTTGAGAAAGATTTAGACCTGCTCACCAACACAGGAAATGATGCTTAAATTACTTTGATTTCTGCCTGGGAGGCATGTATTTGTATACAGCATACCTTTTCAAAGATCATTCAATGTACCTTTTAGGAGACATTCCCTTTATTTGAAGCAAGCAGCAGGTAAGGAACCTATTTATCAAGTCACAGCTTTTGCTCGGGCATAAATTGTCTACAAGTGATGACAGACAGAAAATTGTACCATGTCAGGATGTGACCTACCTGAATCCTTGCAGGCCCTGCCCCTATAACAGATGCCCTGCCACCCCCTTATATTTCCCTTCCACTTCTCTAAAGTACATAATTCATTTTGGAAAAAGTGGGTAAGGTTCATCAGAACGCAGTGAGGTATTTGGGGTTCAGAGTAGTTACATTACAGCAAGGTGGCTTTCATTTCCTGAATACCATCTGTGATGCCTTCTCTTACCATGACTGTCATGTTTTGGTGCCGTGATGGGTTTGCATCCCTCCAAGCATGAGTTGCTGTGTAGAGGGACAATCCCACTTTTTTCTCTGCCCTAGCAGTAGTCGTCATTTGGTCATATAGTTAGGAATAAGGAAGCTGATTTGGATGAAAACAATTATTTTTCTTGTCTTGGGATGAGATTTTGACTCTTCTGATCAAGCTGGTCAAATGGGCACATAGCTGGCGTTGGGTTTGGAGCAGGTGCATCCCATGTGGTGCCAGGTGAATTAAGCTGGTTATGAAAACCACTCCCTCAGTCTGAATAATTATCTTACACCTCCATACCTCTTTCATTCAGTACTCTACCACCCTCAGCTCTCGTCAGATCCCAAAGCTCAGATGCTCTGGGTGCAAAATGGCAGTTTAGATTCCTAATGTGGCCTAAGAAAGTCATAGCTGTGGAGTTGTTGCTATCAGTGAGATGGTTTGAGTTGAAGTTGTGCTGCAAGTTGATAAACTAAAAACTTTAGACCTGTCTTTACTCTGGATTTGTTTGGGCTTAGCCTGTTTTTCTTTTTTTTTAAAGTATTTATCTTGGCGGACCAGTATGGGAAACAGTTGACAGCTTGTAAGCTTTCACTAGTTTCATATTGAGTAATAGTTTTCTAGAGGTGCAGAAACATCATCAAGGCCTCTTAAGTTTATGTAAAAGAAACAATTAACACATGAACCGACCGTTTTTAAATATTTCATTATTAGGTGTAAGATAAATTTAGGAACTATATTTTATGCCTCACTTCTGGGAGTAACTTGTATTTGGAGATTTTTACTGTAACTCTTCTACCATAATGCATTTTTGCAAGAGCAGGTTGAAGCTCGCTGGGCTTAAAAGTGCCTGAGGCCTTTAGTGACCCAAAAACCAGAGCGTTTCTCTCCTATGCTGCTCTTCAGAATTCATCTGAAAGGAGGAGATGCAGTCCCTGGTGCAGCAGAAGGCAGTGAAAGAGTGCAAACCAATGGGAGATTGCAGGGAATGAAAGTTGTGGGAGAAGTGCTAAAGTAGAAGAAGAGAGATTTTTATTTTCTTCCACTGTTTCTTTGCTGTGATAACATTTGTTCTTCAAGTCCGGAGCTATAATGTATCGTGAGTTCTTTGGGGAAGTTTTCTGGAAGTGCAAGGGGAAAACGTAGCTATATTTACCAGATAGACTTAAATGCTAAACCAGAGCCATTAATAAAGGAAATTTCCCCTTTCTTCATGTTAGTTAGCACATTTTTAAAACATGACCTATTTTCCTAAACTAGACAGAACAGATTACATTTTCCAGAAGGCATGAGTCACTCTACTATAAAGTCTCCAAGCTGTATCAATCTTCATCAACTTAAGCCATTCATGAGGTTTTATTTTTTCTCACTGAATATAAGCAGTTTGTTTTAAATGAGAAACTGCTACATCCTCTCTGGATAGTTAAACTTGATTAAAGGTTAAATATTAAATAAGTGTGAACTTTATTCTGAGAGGAGAAGGGAGTGGAGGGACCTTGATAGTAAGCGAAAGACTACAAGGATATTACTGTGGGTATATATAACTAGTTTGCACCATGCTCTGCTTGGCTGTAAGAAGTCCAAGCAGCATGATATCTGCCAGAAGGAGCCACAAATCTTTATTTATGGAGCTTCAGTTGAATTTATTACAGTCTGGTTTGAAGTTGTTACCCTGGAAGTTTAAACTTTTGCTAGGAGTTTGTGCCGAGAAGAGCTTCTGCCGTCTGGTCATGGAACAGCCCACTGGGTCCTGCAGGTTACTTAGAGAGGGAGGTTACACCGATGGGCCAACATGGGGTTTCCTTCTGCAATGTGAATTTGGGGTGGTGAGGACGTTGATGGAGCTTTGCGATACGGTGGAGATCTTAGCTAACACAGCTGAAGAAGTACATATATTGATACAGCACCTTCTCATGAGGTTCGCTCTGTGCCATACAGATGCCGAGAAATAAGGCTTTGTAAATGAGTAAGATAATTGCTAATAAGTGCTAATCACACTTAGTAGCAGTAACTCGCCCAAGACTGCACGGAAGGATCGCTTTCAGCCTCGGAAGGTGAATCTGGGTCTTCCACCAATTCCTGTTTGGTCTGACTTTTAGAGAAAAACAGGTATAACTGTTTTCCATTGATAATATACAGCCAAAAGGCAAAAATCTGTTGCAAGTCTTGAATGTAGTAAACAAACATTTCCATCTTGGGCCTTTAGCTGAAAAGTAATTTGTATGATCTATGAAAATGTGTTGTCTGTTTTTCATGCAAAAGACATTTTTATGTTGTTATGAACACAGTAAAAACCACCCTTTGAAATAGTTCTCCTTCAAAAATATCCTTGAGGAAAGGGTAGAAACTTGTGGTTTATTTTTCCCGTTGCTTCAAAATGACCTTCTTACATCTGCAGGAAAGACTCTCTGGGGGCTGTTGAACCATGAAAGCATACTCATTTAGGGCATTGGGTGCCACAGTGATTTTAACTGAGTGTTGGATGCAGTGCTGGAAAAAGAAAAAAGAGGGAGTTTGTGTTTTGTTGTTTTGCTTTTTGCAACCTGGCATGAAGAATGAGGTCAGGAGATGCATGCTTGGGAAAGACCCAAAGAGAGAGCTGGAAACATGCCAGCCACACTGAGTTTGTAAGTATCTTTGTACCTTACAAAGTCCTGACTTTTCAAATAAAACCACCACTGCTGTAAAAGTATTTACATAAAAATTTAGGCAAATAGCATGGAGTGCTGCATCCATTCTCCCTTGTTCCAGCTTTGTTTTACCCTCTGAACTATGACTCCTGTTTGCTTAAGGCAAGGCTGGGCCAGGGTAAAGAATCCTATATCTGCAGTGAATGAAGGGAGAAGCTTGAGCCATGCTTCTGCTGCTGCTGCTGCCTGCAGAGCACAGCAGCTCTCATGATTTCAGGCTGACATTTCACCTGCCCGGGAGGTGGTGTGACGTCTGCCCCTCACTTCTGCTTTTTCAAAACTAGCATTTGAGTATAGTTTTGGAAATAGGAAGGCTGTGTGCAGGCCACTTGTGCACCCCAGGCAACTGGACTGCAGGGAGCAAGCACCTAAGCTGTAGGTGAATGGTGAAAGGTACTTGATTTCTTTGCAAATATATACACATTATGTATTGAAGTGTATTATGTATATCATTATTATTATCTATTGATTAAACATTAATATGTATTTTAGTTGGTGTATACACATTATTAGAGATACATTTTATATTTCATGTATTACATACATTTAGTGTGTATTATATGCATTAAATGTGCATATAGCAAAACACGTGCATGTGTAGCTATACATACACACACACACACACAGACACACACACACACATGCACGTATCTTCCCAAATTAACAGTAAGCTGTAGTACCCTGTTCAGCCATATAGTGCAACAGAAAGTTGTTCTCCAATCTGTGAGGTAACATCCTGAGCAGGAATGTACTGTGTAGGTAAAGGGAAGTTGTGCTCCTCTTCCCTGTCCCCGTGGGCTGAACTTGCCAAACCCTTGCTTGACTGTCCTGGTAGCTGAAGTTCAGACATAAATGTACAATGTGTGATTCCCTGAAATGGCATAGCAAAGAAGGTGGCATGATTTTATTTTTTTTTTTTTAAAGGAAATGATGCAGTTGCATTTCTTAATTCTGCCTCAGGGTTTCCCTGGTTGTTTGCATCTGTTAGATTTATTCTGAGTTCATAAGATAATCTTACTGTCATACTGGGAGGCAGAAATCATCTCAGCAAACCTGCACATTGAAGGTTGTGGGCCTGTGGTAATGAACCTACAGTTTAACATGTTACTCAGTCCTTTCTTGAGTCTGAATCAATAATGGACAATCCATTGGTTCCCCATAAGTCGTTTCAATGGCTAATTACTTGCACAGTTGCAGAAATTGTTCTTTAATTCTGTCTTACATTTTTCTGAATCAAGTTCCAGCTGTTGGATGATATTATACCCCTCTCTGCCAGCCTTGAGAGCCATCTATTAACAAATCTCTGCTCCCTGTGGAAATATTTAAGGGCAGCAATTGAGTCAGTCCCTTTGAGCTTGAGGAGGGGGAAGGGGCGGCAGGATGGGACGCGGGGGTGGTGTTGAGAAGTTACATAGACTAAATTTCTCAAGGCTTTCACTTGACCATATTTCTAAGCAGTTCTGGGTGTGTGTATGTTTTGCTAACGTGAAATAACTCTTGCAGTTGGTGGTAGTGTGAGTGTGGAGCAGTCACACGAGCACACAGTGGCTCTCCCTCCACTGGGGTGATGAGGCAGAGGCGATCTGACCCATGTAATTATGGTTAAATGTGTCGGGAGCTGGAGCTGCAGCTCAGCTGGGCTCTGAATCAGCTGCTCTCCAGCATGCGGCTGCTTTTGCGCCAAAGGCTCCAGGGAAGATGCGCCTGGCGATTGTGAAACCTTTTTACTGCTCCTGCAATATGGAGCCATGTGAATACAGGTGTTGGAAGTGATTTAGCCGCTCATTTTGCTGCCCTTGGATAGCACATGATGTTGGAGAACTTGAGGACCTTTTTTCAGGCTGGGTGGTGTGTGCAGGGGAAGCCCACAGCAGAGCAGCCCAGGCAGGACAGTGGCTGCAGCCTGGACACAACTGGGCTGGTGTGGAGAGACTCTCCAAGTGCATTTCTGGAGGCAGCACTGCTATTTCACAGGGCGGATGAAACCAAGACAGTTCGTCTGGAGTTTTACAGCTCCAGGAATTGAATGTGATGTGAAGTTGTTTCAGGGGGTGCTGAGGTGTTTGTGCCCACCTTCTGGGATCCATCTCTTGTGGTGGCACTAATGCCCAGGCAGCCCCCAGGCTGGTGGGACAGTGTCCTGCATGGTGCTGGGGCTTCCAGCTGGCACCATGGAGACACCTTGGCTGCCAGAAGATTGGGTGTCAGGTTGCACGAACTCCTTTTTCGTCCAACACATTGCCTGGGGAGAGGGAGATGACTCCAGGCTCTTAGCGGGAGGGTGGCCTAGACCAGAGGCCGCTGCTGTGTGGTGGTGACTGCCCTCCCTTCCACAAGAGGGACTATAGCCAGCTGGTGCCAGGGCACAGGTCCTGTGGGTCAGCACATGCCAATTTACAGACCAATCCTATCAGCAAGTTTCACCCTGTCACTATTGAAGCAGCAAACGCTGCCATGTGCTCCTTGCCGTGAGATGGTGTGACAGTGGATTTAATTTCTTTCAGGTTTAATTTTTATTTTAATTTAATTTATTTTAATTTAATTTTTCTGTGTTTTTATCGGGGTAAATTGGCCAGTGAGATCAGGAACTGGTAGGTGTTGCTGTGCAGCTTCAAGTACAAGTGCCAGTCAAGGGAGTGAGGGGTGTCCACAGGCCTGTGTCCATAACATGGACAGGGGCTGAAGGTGCTTATGACTGTTTCCTAACTGAGCCTGACTCCCTTAAGGATTTATTAAGTAGTTCCCGTGAAAACAGAAACATGTGATGTCTCACTGGACCCTTGTTGGTGGGAATGTAAATGGAGGTGTCCTTGGGCAAGCTTTGTTAAAACTGAGCTGCAGCTGTCTCCTGTTTAGTGTTGCTTCTGGTTAGGCCTGAAGCTGCGTTGGCAGCAAAATGGTAAGCCAGAGTTGTTTGTGTAAACCTTTGTTGACAAAATAACTGGATGTACTAGTCGTTTTAAAATGCTTGCTGAGAGATTTTTTTTGTCTTTTTTTGGTTGCTCTGGGTGTTGGGTTACAAAGTTTGCTTTCTTGGGCCAGAGCTGCCTGTTCTCTAAAACTTTCTGGGCATAGCTCAGCCTTCTTCAAAGTGTAGTAGCTTGTCCCTCGTGCGAAATGCACATCCTGCTGCCAAAATGCTGGCTGCTTTCAGTGCACTCATTGTGTTGGTTTTTTTGTTGTTGGGGTTTTTTTTTTTTAGGTTTGGTTTGGTTTGGTTTTTAACCCCTGCCAAGTAATTTGTCCTAGAATTTTTAGGGGGGAGGGTGAGGGGTGGAAGTGTTTTTGATCACAATTCAGCAGCTGAACGCCAATACGTCACTAGAGTAGCAAAGAAAAAGTTATCGCTGGCCACCCTAAGCTGTGCTTAATTTTTTGGAAGTTGGCAGTATCTCTTTTCTTTGGCACATGGATGGTCTAAGCTCTCCCGCCTCCTGATGGGGATCGCTGATGGCGCTTGTGGAGTTTCCTGTGTAAGGTGGCAGTGACAGTACACTGTGGTACACTTTACCACTTAAGGTCTGCCTAGAAATGTTAATCCTTTGTTTTGGCAATGATGTAGCCCCTGAGGAATTCAAGGGCAAGAATGCTCAAATAGTAATTTCCAAAGACCCCAAGACAATTATAGGGCTTATGAAAATACAGTGACTTACCGATCTCACTTATGTCTTTATATCAGTTTGCTGGCTTACTTTATTTGAATGCTAAAGGCTTTCAGGGAAATGCTAAAAGGGAAATACTTTTCCAGGGAGTTAATCTTTTAACTAAAGCTAGTACTAAATTTGACATAGACTAGTATTCCTTTTGACAAAATAGCATTTGTCTCCTAAAAATAAAGTAGAAAACATATGCCTCATGAGCCAAATTCCACTTGGCTTTATACTGAGATAAATTCAGAATAACTTTATTGTTATCAATATACAACTTCATTGTAACACTGCAATAAATGCAAATCACTAAACCTGGAAAGAAAAATAACCTGAGCCAAGAGGCGCAAACGAAAGCCAAAATGGCAGCAAGAGTTGGTTCACCAAACTTGCCTCTTCAGTTTCTGCAACATTCATTTTAGTGTTTTGTTGGGGGTTTTTTTCCCTCCTCTTATTTACCTGGGAGAGCACTTCCTGGCTGTGATAAATTTTTCCATGAGGAATTTATTATAAGGATTTTAACAATTACATTTTACCTCCTACCTAACACATGGTACATGCCTACTGCTGTTTGCAGAATAAAGGATTAGAGGGACTAATGCTCTGATTTGATGATAATACTTACGTTTCTGTTCTCTGTTAGAGCTGATCAGGTTGCATTTTCTTGCATAGTATTTTTCTTAAGTTTTAATTTTTTTTTTCTGAATTAAAAATAATCTGTGTAGCCCTAGGCTTCAGGGGTTTGTTTCGTTTGGTTTGCTTTTTGTTTTGTTTCAGGTGCATGCAACTAATGTCTCCTTTCTATTTCCATCTCCTTTAGGATGACAGTGATGGGATTCCCTGGTCAGAGGAGAGAGTGGTGCGGAAGGTCCTTTATTTATCTCTGAAGGAATTCAAGAATGCACAGAAGCGGCAGCACAGCGATGGCATTAGCGGGAGCCTCAAGGCAGTGAATGGTGAGACGCTTCTGTGGTGCTGCTGGAAGGACTCAGTCCTTTTTCCATGCTGTAGCAGGGAGGGAGACCAGTGCAGCATCTGGCATACACTGTGCCCTTTTGATCTGCACAGAGGAACTTGTTTCTGGGGTGCTTGAAATGCCTGGGTTGAACAATCTACATGTTTTGGTTTCTGGCTAACTGATTTATATTGGGATCAGGGTGGAGGGCAGGTGCCAGGTGGGAGGACAGGGACGGGCTGCCAGTCCAGAGGAAAGGAGCCCTTCTAGTCAGTCTGCTTCCTGATGTGCTGAGTATGTCAGCAGAGAAGGTAACCATTTAGAGGTGATTGGCTTCAGTAACCTTGAGGAAGTGCACTTGGACAGAATTTACATACTGTCACTTAGATGTAAGAAACTGGCTTACTAGCATCTGTCTCCAGAGTGATCCAAGTCCACAGGTGAAGGAGCATAGGATCTACATGCAGAGTTAAAGGGCTGAGAGGACACAAACGCTGTGACATTGGACTCCCTTAGTTTAGTAGTTCACAGAGCAGTTGTTTAAAGGTATGAAAAGGAGATGCAGACAAGCTTAGATGACAGGAGCTTGAAAGGAATTGAATTTTATTTCTTTAATGCTCTAGTCAGTTATTATCTGTTGCTTCCCCTTCCCTTAAAGCCTGCTTAAAAAAGCTGTGGTGTCCTGAGAGGTGAATATAAAGTGTGTCTCTTTCAGATTCAGTTAGACCCTTACTTGAAAAGGCTTTGTCATGCTGGCTTGAGCCTTGAAAGTGATGACTAGCAAGATTCGGATTTCTGGGCAGGCTTACAGTTTTCACTCACAAGAGCTTATTTATTTCTTTATGGAGGTTTATGGCAGTTCCTTTTAGGCATGTGCGTAACTATACATGTGGTAATGCATTAAAGCAGCAGCTGGGTGCTTGCTTGGTAGGTTATCCATATTTATATGTAGCTTGTGTTGTTGACATGGTGAGTCAGATTCTACTGAGTGTTATTGCCGACAAGGCAAAATCTAGGGGAATGGCTGGATAACTACAGGCAGCATGATAAAGTCACTGTATTGCGTAAGAAATTGCAAACTCCTTAATGTGATTAAAGAAGACCTCAGACTTCCGAGTTCAGTAATAATATCAAATACTGATCTGATGGGAAGGTGCATCTAGCTTTAAGAGCAAGCCATTTTTAAGCTTGGAGGTGTACACAAAACAGCGTTGGCTTTTTTCCCTCCAACACCTCTGCATCATTGATCTTCTGTCAAACACAATTTCTCTTGGAAAGTTTCTTATTCCATTGTGGGGGTTTTGTTTAGTCAAAGGAAAAAAGTCTAAAGGCATGAAGCACAGCAATTGTGTGTTAGGAGGCTTTGATGATGTGCCAGGTTACAGGATGACTGAGGTTTTCATCGTGTCTAGTTTCTCCAAAGGCATCTTCGATAAAAAGTGAGTTGGCTGGAAATGCTGTGTCAATGCAGATATGAGACATGGAGTATGCCACTGGCTTCCCCTGGCAGCAGCAGAGCTCACATCTTCAGAGCTTTTCTCCTTCACAGAAGTAGATGACCAGTTATTTGGGGGTTGGGTTTTTTTTATTTGAGCCAGAATGATATTCCATGTTGCTCTTTCTTTTTGCTAAATGATTTTTTTTAAAGTGCTGTCTCGGCACTGCTCTGTTTCAACATCTCTGTCCAAAAGCATTTTTTTTTAGCCATTGATATTTGGAAGAATTTTTCAAATGAGAATTGAGAGAAAAATCAGCAAAAGGGAGGAGGATTGATACTCTGCAGTGACATCAAGAAAATCAATTTAAACATGCAATTTGTTCATTACATTAAAAAAAAAAAAGTAGCCATGCATTTTCAAATCCGTGGGTCTCTATGGACTGAGGAAAAAGCAGGTCATCCTGAGAAATTACTGAGCTATTTTGAATTCAGGGAAAGTGTAGTATTTTAAGGATGAATCTTAGATCCCAGATTTCACACTGTTGGGAATAAAAAATGTTTCCTTGTATGTGTCCTTCATTCAACTTTCAGGCCACATCCATTGCTTCTTACATGTTACTCCAAAGGGTAGCATGCAGTTAAATATAGTTTTATGTGAATCACCCATTTTTTTATTAATTTATTTATGTAAGTGTTGAAAATCAAATCGGTCACCTTTCAGTACTTGGTGAATGTAACCCTTTTCAAAAGTGGAAAGGAAGGGTGTGAGGAGGAATCAGGCTCTCTGAACTTCCTGCTCTGTGCAGGAGTATGGATTGGTCTTGTGGGCTTCTGATGCCTGAGGGGACTGCAAACAACTGGGTAGCAGGATTTGATCATGGTGTCACCTTCTGTAATGCTGAGAGACTTTCTCTGGTCTGGTTTAATAATTGTTGTTCCTTAAATTTATTAATTCGTAGACTTGCAATCTGTAATTTGTTTTAGTAGAAAGTATTTACTTGTAGCAATAGAGGAAGGTAAAAGGTACATCAGCCCCTTGCAGCTTGTGTCTTTAAGAAGCTTTTATGAATATGGACTGGCTGAAGTTTGATGAACATGCTGCAAAAGTTCCTTTGCCAGTGTTTGTGAAGCTGTGGCTAAACTTGAATGAAAATGATTGTCAGTGGTATTTCATCTGGTGAGTTCAGCAGTATCATTAATGATTTGGTAGCTGGAATACTGGTACCTCTTTGATTGATTGTGTGAAAAGCAAATTAATTTCAAATGTGGAAGATGAACCCATCAACAGGAATCTTTTCTGTTTTCAAGTTTCTGCAAGCTCTGATGTGCTGGTGGTGGCACAGAGACAATTAACTTCTGTGACTCTCTGAATAGTAAAAATAAAATTTAAAATAAATAAAGATTCAAATTACTTTTGGCAATTTTATGTATTATAATACCTTAGCCGTCCCTGTCTCACTATTACATGTACTTGTTATCCTGAAAATAATCCTGCCATTTTCAGTTTGTGTCTGAAACCCTGTTACTTAAGTGGTTCCAATGAAAGAGAAAGGTGAGTGGGTATATTTTGGTTGTTTTATCAGTGGTTATATTGCATGTGAGTTTATGTTGACTCTGGATATTTGCAGAGTATAGGACAACACCTTACAGTATGCCTTTGTTTCCTACATGTTCCTCTTCAGCACTTGGGAATATAAAATTTGAAGGAGGTGCTTGTGCTGGTTGTCAAGAAACTCTCTGCAGCCCTAAAAGGGATACTGGAACTCTGATTATGGAAACAAGGTCGTGCGCTGGAAAAACCCAGAGGGACCTCTTCAGTGATTTTGATTACTGCTGCCTGTCATTTGCATTAGGATTTTAGGAATAGGGAGTGGTATTTGGAATCATGATGCCAATTTTCAGAGATCCTCATCTAAAGGGAGAACTAAATCCTTTGGGAAATTGTTTTCTTCTTGTGTAACTTAGAATGTGAAATAAGGCTATAAAAAAGGCAATGAAAGATGTAATAATGGCTTGCATTCTGTTGATGAGAGTAAACCCAGTGCCCTCAAAAGACAGTATCATAAAGCAAACTTTTACGACCTAAGATTTTAAGTTCTGCTTTTCAAAACTTGCAATAAAGAAATTTGTGATGCAGAAGTGCGTTTCTTGAATGGAAAAAGTGACAAAGTTTCCTTTTTTGTTTAAGATGGTTAGTTAATCTACAGAGATGACAAACCAGGCGTTAGAATTATTCAAGCAGATAGTTTGTTTTCACCAGCTATACTTTGTCCTAGAAAGGTATCATGGCAGTTTCCAAACACGTCATCTAGGTTAAACTCACAGCAGGCATAATCTGTTCAGGAAATCAAATGTATGTGAGGGAATGCTTTGGTTCAAGGCAGAAGTTGAAGTCTTGTTCATTAAGTTAATAAAGAGATGAGTAAAAGAATGTAATTTTGCTATTCTGAGAGATTTCACCTTACATTTAAGCTTGTTAAAGGAAATTACTTATTTTATGTATGATCTTTAAATGGAGTGGGAACCATGTCAGCACGTGGATGGAGGTGGTTGTTGAACTGTAAAGTCTCTGGTGCCCCTTTCTTCTGTCACAGAATCATTTTGGTTGGAAAAGACTTCCAGCCATTGTCTGATCACTACCTTGTTAACTTGACCATAGCAGTAAGTACTACATCCACTTGTTTCTTGAACACCTCCAGGGTTGGGGACTCTACCACTTTGTGCAGGTCTGCTACTGCCCTCAGCCATTCCCACACAAAATTTCACATGACTTTTGTTGGAGAACTATTATTTCCACAAATGATATGTCTCCACACTGAGAGGCGGGAGCCTCTGAGACAGTTCTTGGTGCAACTGTGGTGCCAGACCTAGAGGCAGCACCAACCTCTGATTCCTGGGTCTGCGCATTGCTTGGCTTTCACATTGGCTGTTCAAGCCAGCTGGGGCAGGCAGCAGTGCAATCTGAAAATATCTCTTTCTGTCATTGATGCATGCATTTTCAAATGTTTACTGCTCACTGCATGGGAGTTTCTGTCCTTGCTCCCCAGTGAGCCATGTTGAAAGGAAGGTGCCCAGTGATAGGGTGGCATGGGACTGTCTTTATCTGACTTCAGCTTGTTGGTGAAACCTCTTTTCCCTGGCCGTGTAGATGGTACTCCAGGCGTGGCATGAAAATTGCAACAGATGTGATAGAAATGCCTAAACACTGCTAAGCTGGGTGCTTCAGCTCAGTGCCATGTATTATCTGCCAAAAGCTAACGAAGAGGGGATGGCAGCAGCTGCCAGCTGGGCAACCATGTCTTCCCTTAGACTACATCTTTTCTCCTCTCACTCCTGCAGATGATAACACAGCAGCCCTTGGGGAAGTGCTGTTGTTTCAGCTGCGCCTCTGAGTGCCCAGAGCGGTGTGGGCCTCCTTCCCTGGCTGGGTTGCTACTCAGCATTCAATTCTGAACAAGAAAGCAGCCCTCTTCATTCACTGTGATGGTTCAGATATACTGATAACTTCATCTCTCTTGTTTCTGAAGGCTGCAATTAAGTACTGCAAGAAGGTTTTATGCTAACGTTTGTCTAGGGAGCTTTTCACTCCATCAGTGATGTGAGATTGCATTTGTTGACAGTGGGTAATGTCTGTCTGTCTCCCAAGCTTTAGTAGAAGGTTGTAACTGTGCCAAGGACCCTTGTCTGTAAGTGGATTTAAAAAATGCATTTACAGAAACAGAAATACATCTTTCAACTTTGCAGTATTTTCCCTTTACATTCAGAGTAAACAGCCTTTTTGGCTAGTTTTAAACTGTGATTAAATATAGATGTTTTCAACTAAAAGGTTCAGAAAGTAAGCATTTGAGTGAATTTGTCATGGCACTTAACATCACTTTCACTTTGGTGCTTGCTGTCAAGTGAATTTAAAGATTAACAAATAAATAACAGGATGTTTGAGTTGGGCTTCATTGAAAATCTCCAGATCTCTTTTCCTTTCTTAGTTTTCTAGAACAGAATTAATTTTGAGCCTGCCAAGGACTTGCTTCTTCATTGGCTGACACAGGTTCTTCTTTGCCTTTTCCTTCATCACCATTTATAAAAAATTTTGCAGGCCAAATTATGCCCTCAGTGATGTCTACTGGATTTGATTATGTCCATCCAAATTGTGCTCCTGTCTTAATATAATTTCAGTGTTTGGCAAGACTGATAGAAAATTTTCTTTCGCAGGACACTCGTATTCCTTTTCCTCTCAAATGTAACAGGGATGGATATTTCTTTAACAAGAAATTGTATAATTAATTTTCTTAAAATTTATTTCATGGCCATCTAAAAAGAGTTTCTGTTGCTCTTTAGTGCATTTCTAGGCAAACAAATTCTAAAAATAATCTTGCCTCCTTGCATATTTTTAATCATAGGTAATAGAAAATGAAAATGGCAGTGGAGAGTCTGCAGAGGCATGTGCATAATCTGTAGCAGACTGAGTTATTGTAGGCCTAAAATAAATAAGGTGTGGAAAGGTGGGAAAGAGTTCAGCAGTAGCTGATGGGTCTGGCCCCCCTCCTTTCCCCTTGTGCCGGCTCTGCCATTTTTCTGCCCATGCAGTACAGCTGGTCCAGAAAACTAGCATGGCAGAAAACTAGCCCAGAAAAAAAAAAATTAAAAAAGAAGTAATTTTTTTCTAGTTTAATGAACTACACATGTTCATTAAGAGTTTAAGTGAGCACCATGTGCTCATTTGGTGGAAATGGGGCACCAGAGTACCTTGACTGAAAGCAGGAGGAGGAGGATACCAGACTACTCATCCCTTTTGACTGTAGCGAGCTGCTTGACTTGGCACATTCATCTTGTTTGACCACAGCCTTAGGATTGGCGCAGTCATCTTGTCTAACCAGAACCTCTGATGCTAGAAGGGACAACAGTTACCAGGAATATGAGCAAAAAAAGATGGAGCTTAAAAGTTCATGGAAAAGTGCTTCACAATGTAGGGGTTAGGTTTACGTTTCTCTTACAAAGAAACAAACCAAAAATCAACCCATTGCCAGCTGGTCCAGGGAGGTGATTGCCCCACTCGGCTCTGCGCTGCTGCAGCCCCACCTCGAGTTCTGTGTGCAGCTTTGGACATCACAATATGAGAAATACATAAAGTTGTTAGAGAAAGTCCAAGGGAAGGCTGCAAAGGTGGTGAAGGGCCTTGAGGGGAAGCTCTATGAGGAGCAGCTGAGGTCACTTGGTCTGTTCAGCTTGGAGGAGACTGAGGGGAGACCTCATTGCAGTCTGCAGCTTCCTCATGAAGGGAAGAGCAGGAACAGGCACTGATCTCTTCGCTGTGGTGCCCAGTGACAGGATTCAAGGGAATGGCCTGAAGATGTGTCAGGGAAGGTTTTGGCTGAATATTTGAAAAAGGTTTTTGACCCAGAGGGTGGTTGGGCACTGGAACAGGCTCCCCAGGGAAGTGGTCACAGCACCAAGCCTGACAGAATTTGAGAAATGTTTGGACAATGCTCCCAGGCGTGGTGTGACTCTTGGGGATGGTGCTGTGCAGGGCACAGGGTCATTTGACTGGATGATCCTTGTGGGTCCCTTTCAACTCAGGATATTCTCTATCAACCACCTTAAGCACCCCCAAAACCCCACAAACAAACGCACCAAGAAAGCCCCACCCAAACCAAAAAAGCCCCAAACCCACCACTTGCACAGCGGTGAAATTTGTTGCATTGACTGTCCATGATACAAAACTTGGCCTTAACACCAACAGAGAAAACAATTTTGTTTTCCTTGACTTTGGGTGATTCTGCATAGCTGCTGCCTTGGGTTTGTTTTCTGTGTCAGCAGTCTGGAGAGCACCCTTTAGTGTGGACAAGCAAACTGTTTCATTTTCTCTTCATCAACCGTAAAATCTCCAGCCTAGATTTGCACCATGGCATCTTTTTGGCTGGCATGTACAATCAAGAGTGGTGGTGGTTTTACCTCACAGGATTGCCAGCTCTGACAAAAATTGTACCTTTTGTCAATTCTAGTTTGCTTATTTTAGAAATGAGAGTAAGACATACCACTACATCAGTCATTAAAATAGCATACTCCATTTTATTAAGAAAATAGGAATGTAGTGGGAAATATAATAAGTATTACAACTAAGTACAGAGAGAAGTTTCAGTCATACACGCAGACTGTGTAATGCAGTTTACTGTAGTCAATCCTAGGGAACTGTATTTTCTGAAATTGTCTCTGCTTGGCTTTGAATAACGCCTTTGCTAATTATTTTTACACTACAGCTTTGAGCTTTTAGTGCAAGACTACATTTGTGGAGTGTGTTCAGAGTATTCGTGAGAATATGTTTTCAGCCTTCAAGGGGCTGTCTTGTGTCCTAGAACCTCCAAAGTAGTTTTTATTTGACATGGGGGCATTTTAGAAATGACTTCCTGTTTGAAAAAGTTTGAATACTATTTGCTCCGGCAGGACGTTTCTAAGGCCATTAGGCTCTGTTTAATTGGAGCAGGTGTCATGTGTGCTGTAAATCTTATTGTCTCAACCCTGGCAGTAAAGTGGTTTTAGAAGAAAAAGCAGAGATTTTGTAACTGCCTATGGGCACAGTAGCCACTTCAGCAAGTTTCCTGACACAGCTGCCAATGTACCATACTCTTCACCTCAAATACCCGACGTAACCTGTGTTTGGAGGCCTTGACTTGTTAAGACTACGGGATGCCAATCAAAATGGGTTTGGGGATCCTTGTAGTGATGTGGAATAAACTGAAAGCACCAGTATATTGCTATCACATTATTTTAGGTGTCATTGATCCACATCTGAATGTAGAATTTCTGATGTGAAAAGCAAGAAAATCAGTCACCTTTTTAGAGCAATGAAACTCTTCAGGAATTAGTCACATTCATTTCATGGCTCATAACAGCCTGGGAGATTGGTCTGTGCTCTGAGCACATGCCTCCACATTTGGGTTTGGTTTCATTTGGCTCTTTTTGATTTAAAATCTGCAAGAAACCATTCTGAAATAATTGCTCTCTTTAAGTAACTGATGATGATGAGAGGTTCATCACATATCAGATACGTTCCAGAGCTTGTGGGTGAATGACTTCCAAAAAATAAATATAGCCTAGTACATATACTGTTAAGTCACAGCAGATTGCTTTCCATAGTAATAAATGTGCCTGCATTTTTAAATCTTTGCGTGCATGTGTGTCTCACTAGGACAGATTTATTACAAGCAGTTAAGGTGATGTTGTGTTCAGAAGTAGTTGAATACATGTTTTGAATAACCTGTCTTCGATGCCCTTTGTTTCCAAGTTTAAATGAATTTAGTACTGGGGAGGGTTGTTGGTCGAGTCAAAGGTATAGATACAGAAGCCTTGGGCTTAGGGCAAGAAGGGATGATGGTGACGAGCTTAGTAAGTGTTGTTTCTGGTACATCTGAAGGAATTTCCAGCTCTGAGAGCTAAAGACAGCTGAATTTCCACCCTTATCCATCCTGTTTTCTCCCCTTACGAGACCATTAGTGAGCATTGCAATCGCAGTCACGACTGTGTGATGTTTCAGATCTGTCCACTAAGAGGCTAACTCATTCCAGATAAGCCCTGAACAGACAACATTCATTTTTTACTTTGCTGAGAATTTCCTGTGCTTTGTTCTGCATCTGTTTGTGAAAGACTGCGTTATCTTTGAAAGCCTTCATCTTGTTTTCTTTATTCAAGCTATATGCTAAAATGGAAAAAAGGGAAGAGCTGGAAGGAGTCCAGCAGGAGCAGTCTGCCAAAGATCCCACAGAGGGATGGAGCTGGCAAACGCCTGAAACCTCATCAGCTGACCTCTGGTGCACTTTGGGAAGCCAGGAGATAAGCCACTTTTCCTGCTAAAGGTTTGGCAGCCTCAGCCAGCCATTCCGAGTAATGCCTAAAGACCGCACCAGCATTTAATTGCATTTTTCTCCTCCTTCTTTCGTCCCTCACTTAGCTTCAGTAGTGCTTGACCTTAAAAATATTTTGGTTCAGCCTCTTCTTAGTCTTCATGTGTGTGTGCATGTGTGTAAACAGACATGTTAGAGCTAAATTGCATCTTGTTGTGCTCTCTTCTGACCAGGTTATCTCAAAAGCAGGTTCTCCCTAAAACACCTCCCTCAGACAGTGGTTGTTGTCTCTGGTACTGTGAAAGGTGAAAGTATTTCATGGCCAGCATTTTTTAAAGATGCTCTGTGAGCACCCCAGTGTTTTTATGTTACACCTCCTGTGTATGTGGATGGACTGAAAGAAGCTTAAAAGTTACGAAAATGGCTCAGAGGGAGTACAGTTTTTTCCTTTCTTCGCAATGTGGGAAATTTCTTTCTGTTGAGGGTGGAAATGCTGTCACAATGCAAGAGGGTGCAATGATAGAAACATGTCCTTTCACATACATACATTTTCTCATTGAGAAAAGGCATCTGGGTTGTACTGGCACACACATGCACATACAGGTGTATTGGATGGAGAGGGCTGAAGAGGAATTTCATCCCCTTTTGTTTTTTCCTGACCCCTGCTCCCTTGCTTGGATGTTGAGATCTTGTTTCAAAGCCTCAGGCTCTGTCTCAGTGTCTGGCTCCATATGCCAGAAGGAAGTGATAAGATTGCGTGGAGCCACAAACCTGAGGCATGGTACAGGAGTGGGCTGGATCTGGGGAGAGGCATATTCTTGTTACAGAGTCTGCATGCAGGACTTAATTTCCCTTGCCTCCTCTTCGTTCCTGTGGTGCATCTGTCTAGAAACATGCTGTTTCTCTTCCAAGGAGAAGACACCCAACTTTGCTCTTTAATGTGACAATCTACTTGACAGGGCAGTAAGCAAATAACTTTGTTTTGCCAAGATAATAAAATCTGGTGCTTTCTAGGGTACTTGTTCTGCCTCTTTGTGTCTCAGGAGGTCAGCAGCAATTACCTTCAGGTGGAAATCATGAATAAGGGATAGAAGTTACAGGAATGTGGCTTGAATTCCAAATTTTCTTGAAACGTAGGTTTCTGCTGCTCTCCTCCCCCTCCCCACAATCAATTGAAGATGGCCTTTTGTGCAACAACGAGGTCTGTGGTTAGGGACTAGTTGTCAAGTTTTATTTAGATGGAAACCTGTCCCAGAAGCTTTACCTCATCTCATTGTCCTGTAGGGATGAACTTTGAATGCCAGTTTACATTTGCCTGGAACTGACCTTCTCTAATTGAAATGAACAAGGCTGTCTTAGCTAAGTAGATAAACATAGCCCATTTGCAATTGTAGATTTAAATGCACTCTTTCATAGATTACCTTCGCACAGTATGGCGCTGTCCTTGAATATTTAAAGTCTCATTAACAAGAGACCAGAATTGAAGAGTTAATGTTCTTTGTGAAAAAGAGGGTTTTGAGCTGCAAGCTGATGCTGATCTCTGCTAGGCTGTGGGAAGACTGGTACAAAGTACCCTTTATGCCACCATGGAAGGCGCTCCAATAAAACTGGCATGCAAAGTCATGAAGGTTGATTACCATCCACAGCATTACACAGGGTTATATACAAGTAGCCTGCTGATAAAGTAGAATAAATGGGCCGTTAGTTAAGGCATTGCTTAGCACAGAAAATGACCTTTCTTTCTGTTATGGATCTAGGCTTCTGCCATTAACAGCCTGGAAAGCAGACTTTTTAGAAATAGCTGACTGATTGGAAATATGAGTTTAAAATACTTCATGCAAACTTGAATATTGGGGTTTATGGGGAAAGTTCTGCAGTCTTTCAGTTTCTCTAGCATAGCTGGATAGCGAGATGATGCTGGATTGCCATCTGGCTGGATCAAAATTATAACTGCTCAGTAATTTTCTATTTAAAGCCTCTCAAATAATTTTGGACTCAGTGGGGATAGTCTCCTGAAAACTAGATTTTTAAGGAACTTAGAAAGGGACAGACTCTTGTGAGAAAGAGAGTTTGCTCTTCAGTCTGTGCTTTCCTACTTCCAGGAGAGATTCTGCAAGTACAGGCAAAGGGCTCAGAAATTTTACCAAGGTTTTAGGAAAATAACTTTCAGTTTTTGTTTCATGGCTGCTGTCCCTCCTGACCTTTGCTGACTAAGGTAGTACTTCAGGCAGCAGGAACGAGAGCAGACTGAAGGAGATGGTGTTTTCCATGCTGTCTGTTCCCCTTTACTTCTGAAAAAGGCTGAAAGCAATGGAAAAGTACTGGTTTGGTGTCCTTTTGCCATGAGAAATCTTTAGTTCCCTAAAGTGCTAAGGAGGGATCTCACTGAGCTTTTGGTTGGTGTGTCTGTTTGCTCTAAAGTTGAATGCTATTCTGCAGCTCGAAGTTCTCAGCCCCAAGATTTGGGAGTGGGTGGTAGTATCAGTTTCAGCAGGATTTGGGCAATTCTTGTGGGATGAGGAGGGGGAAGGTGCCCTCTGTAGGGGCAGATTTTGTCCTGACGTGGCCTTTTAAGAGCCGAAGAGTATTTTGGAGGGTAGCACTACTTATATAGGTTCTGCTCTAAAACCGGGTGGGGACATGCCAAATGAAAATATGTCTTCAGAGGAATTAATTCACTAAGGTGTAAGAAACTTCTGCTTGTTTCACGCGCACATTTGCCTCTGCCCCCTCCACCCCAAAGCTTGCAGCTCAACTGACTGTAGGCTCAGTTTTGAGGAAAAACTGGGGTATGGCCCTTCTGATTGACACCTCAACACAGAGCTCATCTGAGAACTTAAAGAAATATGCTGTTTTAGTATTCAGTCAGAAACTACAGTGAAGAACAAAGGGAAAGCTGGTGGAACCTCATGGATTGCAAGAGATTCCCACAGTATACATTTTCCCTCTCAAATTCACTAAAGTATGATCTATGTTTAAGTCTACACAAGCTGCAGTTTTGCTGTACTTACTAACCAGCTATGTGCAGCAGATGTTGCTGAACACATTTGTGCCATCTCTAGAAACAGAGCATCCCAAACCTGTGTAGGTCCCTGAAACACTGATGCATGGCTTCCTTCAGAATTGCAGAGAAACTGTTCCTGGTCCAAATCTAGCAGTGTCTGCTGCTGGTGCCTGTCGTGAGAGATACTCTTATTTATACCCCTTGCTCTCTGTGAAATGTAGGTCAGGATTTTTAGCTTATGATTGCTCATAGGACAAATCTTTTCAGATACTTCCATGTTTATACTGGACAATTAGGAGTTCTCCCTCTCTGTTCATCTGAGCTCTTCATCTTTTGTTGACAACCTTTTCCCTCCTTTTTAATTGGAAAGAGGAAAAGGTGTTTTGCTGTTTCCTCAGTGTAGTTTTACACTGCAGCTACTTGTGGTTTTTATTCTGTCTTTGTCCTCTTATTTTCTGGGCTCCCTTTGAAGTGTGAGGGTCTGTGAGTTCCTGCGCCATGCCGTGCCGGCAACTCCAGGCTGCTTGCTGCAGGCTCAGTGTTACAGCCATGGAGATTTCTTTTTTTCCTTTCCCCCACCCCAACTCCTGGGCCATCCAGCCTAATGTGAAAACAGATTGGCCTTAGTATTTGGAGAAAAGATCTATAATAAGCACTGGGGACATGCTGGTAAAAAGCATCAGCATGGTATACCAGCTCTGTTGGAGTACTGACTGTACATTAATTCTCTAACTTATAATTAGCTATATTAAATTCCAATTTTCTGAAAGGAACCATTATCAAATAACACTCTGTTTGAAATCTCAAAGAAACATAAGGAATGAAAGCTTAGTCCTCTTATGCTTTCATCTTTCAGAAGCAATCCCTATCTCAACATCTTGACCTACATTTTCTTTTTACCCTCTCCAAGAAACATTGTGTGGATTTAATGTCTCAGAAGGGAGGTAAGGGGTTTTTTAATGTGCGTATATGTGTTGACATAGAAAGTTTGGGGAAAACAACGAGGCCTTCATGTCCTCAATGAGTTTTTTTTTTAAAGACTTGAAAGCATTTTCCATAGTATCTCTGAGGCAGATTTTAGGTTCAGAAAGAAATTAAATTTTAAAAGTCCAACCTATTCTTTTATGGTCCACTTATATCAATCTTGCTTCTGCCAAAGCCTTTCCTGATTTTACATGGCAGTAGGAAAAAAAAAAAGGCTTTCATTCCTTCTTGCATCCTGCTCTCCATTTGCATCTAGTTGTACATTTTCTTTTTATGATTAAACAGGATTTTTAAATGTTTGTTTGTTTGTTTATTTGTTTCGTGGGGGGGGGGGGGGTGGGTTTAAAATGCTGGGTTTGTTCACATTGGTTCCTGCCCTTATCGTGTAGCTGTTTGGTGTTACCACTAAACAGTTCTGCATGGGAGTTAGACTTTAACCTGCATGGCCTGAACGTGCACAGAAGCAAAGGCTGTCAGTTCTGCTTTCCCATTAGATTGGTTCATCTTTCCCTGTTGAAAGGGTATTTCCAATACTCATGGTGTTCTTGATGCCATCCTCTCTGCTTCATCCCACCACATGGGGTTATGTCCTGTCATCTCCCGCTGCAGGATGAATGTTACTATAGCCTTGCCCTGTGTGGGAACAGGGAGAATTCTTCTGCCTTTTGTTCAGTGGGGTTTTTTGGCGGGGCTGGTGTGTGTGTGTGCCTGTTATCACTCTGAACATACAAAATACTAAATGCATGCTAAACATTAATGCTTTTTAATAGTCCTTGCGGCCTGAGAAACATTGTCAGGTGGGAATGTTCTAACTCCAGGAAGACTTTGAACTGTTTCAGTTTAATATGTCTCTCTAGCTCTTTTATTCACAGGGTACTGGGAATGTACAGAGGGATTCCATTTGTCTTTTTTTCTTCCTCCTCCAGTATTGTCACATATGGAAATAGAGTTAGGCAGTGTTTTGACTATCAATAATGTACTTTTGGCCCTATATCAGGGAGTTTTTTTGATTGTAGTGATACAGTGGTGAACTTCAGCATACTCAGTCTCCTGGGTATATTTTGAAAGCTCATTTACCTCTTTATCATATATTTCTATGCTGTTCCCTTGCATGTACCTCCCACCCCCTCATTCCCATTTCTCTGATGCTGTACTTAAAACAAGAAATATGCTAATGGGTGCTAGCCTTCAATTACACCAATGCATGAAAGGAACATTCTGTGTAATGAGTTCTTGGCTGGGGAGGAGGAAACAGTATTCTTAAAGAATTGCAAGATAGTACTTTATCTCCTTTGCTTATTCAGAAAGATAAAATCATTAAATGCACATCAGTGTATAGTCTTGACTGTGTAAGTGTGTGTTGATGGTTGTTCCAAGGTTTCTATTAAGTCAGGAAGCAGCTAATGTTGTTTCACTTCTTCTTCTGATGCCCTGAAACATGAGCAAAAAAAGCTGTTAATAGCAGCAGAATGTTTCATGGTGGTGGAATTTAACTCCTCTGGGGGCTGGTGTGTTGGGAAGCCTCCTTAACATTCCAGAAGCCTTCTCTCCAGCATCAGGTTTTCAAGTGGCTGCCCCCCTACCCCAGCTCTCATCTCTTCCCCCCGTGGTTTGCCCGTAGAGCTCACAAAAGGGAGGTGAAAGTAAGGTTAAGCTGCTGGTCTCAAGAGCTAGAAATAGAGATGGAAATTGCTTGGCTTGTGAAGAGCGTTTCCGTAAAGGCTGTTACAGCACTGATGTTTCCTGTGCCGATGCTTCAGAGATCTGTGTTAATGCTGGCAAGAATCAGTTGTCCCCCCAGTTAAAATGAGAATGGTCTCCATGTTCAGCATGGCAGGTGGCTGAAGTTGGTGTTATCCGACGCCTTTAACGTTGCGTCACTCTCGCTTTGGCCTGTGTGCTACTCCTGCAGTGAGATCTTGGAGCAGTGAGATCCTCGGAGCTCAGCTAAAGGCTGAACGTAGGATCGTCCTGCTTTATCCCCTCAGGTGCTCTCCAGTCTCTGCAGTGCTGCAGCTGGTCTTGGAGGGCAGGGATTTCTCCTAAGTGTCTTCCAGCTACAGATTTATTTCCTGGCGTGTACTTTTCCATTGCGCGTTCTCAGCAGGTAGGTGGCTGCAGTGCATCAGAGAGACGTCCGCCAACCTGTGCCACTGCTGTCAGTGTCGCGTAGGAATGGGCTGGAATCCCTACCTTAGGCAAAGGCTTAGTGCTCAAATAGAGGTGAAATATCATTGCTGCCGTGCACGCCCATGGCAGAACAATTTGTTCATTTGTGTCAGGCTTTCATATTGCACTTGTGCTTTCAGTTTGCTGCAGTTGATATCAGTGTTTTACTGTCATGAGCCTCCTCTCCTCTGACAATAACTCTCCAAACAGACTACAGGGAACTGAGTGGAACAACAGTCTTCATCCTGAGCATGGAGTATACTCCTCTGACCTTTAATTTTAAAAAGTGAGGAAATGATACTACTCACTTGCCTGCCCCTACAAGAAAAAAAAAGGAAAAAAAAATTTCCCTTCCCTTGAGAAGAGGAGAATACAGATCTGCAACAGATTTCACAGTAAGATAGGTGGATTTTTTTTTTTAATTTTTTTTTATTTAAAGGCATCCTGGTTTTGAAAATATGGTTGAAATAGGTTTACTTACTGTGGTAAAAAAAAAAAATCTTTCAATGGCCACATTGCTGTTTCATGTATTAGAACCATGTCAAGTGTTTTAAAGAATATATTTTTATAATTAATTTAGGAATCTAGATGAAAAACCAGTGACAAGGAGGAAGGCATCCTAAAAGATCAAAGGCTGAGTTTTGGGAGCTTTCCAGGTGGCTGAATTTTCTTGTTGCTTTATGATGTCTTGTAGATGCTTTCTGTGAAGGAAAGAAAATAAACACTGGGTAAATGATGCCAAGGGGAAGAGTTCTCCCCCAGAAAAAGCAGCTCTGGTTTTCCCCTGAAGAGAGTTCCCTTTCCCTACCAGCGGCAAGGCGCTGAGCATCATGGATGACATTTAGGGTTACGGACAAAAGCCTTTGAAACCAACGGCTTTAAAAAAAGTGTTTGAGAATTGCTCAGACAGCTTCCTCCCCTCCCACTTTCTGGGATATCACAGGACCTTATGCTGGCCTGGTTGTCAAGTCTGTGTTAAGGCTCTCAACAGACACGTGAGCACTCATGCTGGCAGGGAATTTGAGATCTGGCTGCAGGCAGTGCCGATGCATCCCTGGCGTTGTGGGAGGCAGCCTGCCTCCCTGCCTCAGTCCAACCAGACTGCCCTGACCTCCTGCACCAGGGGAGGGCTGTCTGGCATGTTGCTGAAGAGGCTAGGGTGTTATGTTAGAAGAGACTGTGACCTATTTTTTTTTTTCAAGTCAGTGGATATTTAATTGCTCTAAACTCAGAGATTGTAATTCAAGTGCTTAGTAGAATGATGTGACATGCCAGAGGAAAAAAAATCATTATCAGCAAACGAGGTTGAACAACTTGACTCCTAGAGCTGACTGATGGATGATCTCAGAGTTAGGGAGGGCATGTTCACTAAAAAGTTACTGAAAATGTGGAGCAAAGGTAATTAAAGTGCTTTAATTCAGTATCTGTCATATGTAACTTGAGTTCATGTAGAACACCTAGCATTTAGCTCAGTTAATTTTTCCCAGGACAGGAGGAGGACTTTTTCTCTCCTTTTCTTTGACTGAAAGTTCAGAGCACCTCCAGTGAAGGGAGGGCTGAATCCATGCTCGAATCTGCTGGCTGCATGGGACAGCCGCTGTTGCTACATCGACAGGCTGCATGTTCTTGCAGCAAACAGAATCTTGTTCTCTTTTGTCACATCAGGGGAAAAAAATTTCTATCTGTCTGGAGGGCTGCCCATGTTCCTGGCAAAAGTCATGAAAGGCAAATCCTCAATGACATGCATTAAAATATCAAATGGAACTATGCAATTAGAAGTATGTCATTCAACGTTTGCTTTTCACAGCTTTTGTCACAGAGGTGCAGAATTAGAGACAATTAAGCAGAGGATAACCTCCCTAAAAGAGCTTTCTGGCACTTTTCTTGTCTTTTCCCCATCCTTTTTCTTAGAGCACACAGCTGTGCTGGAGCCCTCCTACTTTTTCAGAATCTGCAGTTTTGTTTACTTTTGAGGTGTGTGTAGAAGCCAAGTCATACATTTATGTCTCTGATAGTTTTATTTAATTTGGTTTACTTGAGAAAGAAGTAACTCAAGCTCTCTATTCTTGCTGCTTCCCATTTGCAAATGGAGGAGAGCTGTCCCAGTCCATCAGAGTGTGGATGTTACATAAGAGCCCTGCTGCATTCTTCGCTCCTGCTGCCAGCTCTCCAGGCATCTCCGAAGACTGCAGCACAGGGCTCACCTGGCCCTTGCCTGCTGCTGCTGTCTCAGGGGAGGTGCTGGCTGTCCAGGACACCAATTCCAGAAATGGGCTTTTCTTCATCTCCATCAGCCCAGATCATAAGCCGGGCCTGTTTGTGTGATCTGTCACCGGAGATCACTGGGAACTGTGCTTCATTACAAGAAAAGCATGTAGCAAGTGTTTGTCAAGATGTTGTTTTGCTGTTGTTCCCAGTTTCATGCAGATACACAGTTTTCAAATTACACAATCCGTAAGGGTTTCCTAGAAATTCTAACAAATATAGACAAGCCTTGCTAAGCCTCTGGGTTTTAGCTGCACATTTCTTCCTTTCCAGGCTCACAAGTATTCAGTGTTACTGAGACATTGCATGCCTTTTTATTTCCCTTCTTTTTTTATTTGCACATTCATACATTGTATTTTCTTCCAGTTAGCAGGCTCTTCCTTGCTTCATTGTGTTTGCCTTCACCTTCTTTCTTCCTCCTTCATTTATACTCTGTGGAGACACAATTGCTAATTTTTACTTTCTAGTGTACAATAGCTGTTGTCTAGAGACATGCTCTTGGCATAGCTTTCTTTCTCATGTTACTTAAAATACCAGAATGTCTTTTTTTAATTTTCTTTTTCATCTTTACTAATCTGTCTAGTCCCTAGGTGCCAAGGTATGGGTATTTTTGAAGTGTGGATTTGTTGTTCCTTTGTCCATCCATACCTAGTGAAAGCTTTACTCTGAAACAGGATGTGTCTAAAGGCATAGCCCTGTGATGCTGAGGTAGGGGGAGATAACTTGTATGAAAAATGGGACTGCTGTGGTATATTACAGTTAAGCTAGGTCTGTAAAAGTGCTTCAGGAGAGGGAGGAATTGCCCTCACTGATTGACATATGAGTGACAAAGACCTGAAATAGTGATTAGCTAGCCTTATTTAGTTCTTATTTAGCAGTGTAACCCATGCTCTTTCCCTCACATGGCAGGATATTTGTGAAGAACAAGTAAAAATACTTGGGAAGCAGTCAGTAACTTTTCTCCAAATAGCTCTCAAATGGATAAAAAAAAAAAAAGGTAGAAAGAACAAAAGGAAGAACAAAACATTTTTAAATGAAATTATTTCTTTCACAGGAATATTGGTTTTCTTTACTCTCTCCCATGGGCTGTCACCTCACTCATTTTCCACTCAGCTGTAAAATTCCCCAGGAAAGGCAGGATAAACAAGACGTGATGGTTTTGGCATAAAAACCAAAGAAGAATTTATTTGTACCTCACTGATAATTTTGTTAATACTTGAGAACTTTGACTTTTCTCTCTCTTAGTGATTATGCTGATAGTTAAGTTGCTGATACCCTTGAACTAAATGGAGATAAACTGTATTTTTTGTGGACCTGGTTGTGTCTGTAATTCCTAATAAAATGCATGTTTAACTCTGCTTCCAGGTTGCATATGAGAGAAGGTGTCTTACAGGACAGATGCAAATCTAAGGGCACTTCTCTCCTCAGGGAGAAGTAAAGCCACTCTGTCCAACACCAAAATCGATACAAGGCACACGCCACTGAGGGATGTTAATAACACCAACCCTGTGTCTCATGTCGTGGTTACTGTCTTTAGCTCTCCCTGCATTTCACTGTGGAAGCTGAACTCACTACCTTTATTTTACAGTTGGGTGAGCTGAGGTGCCTGGAGAGAAGGTAGCCCCTCCAGGGGCAGCTGCTTGGCAGTGGCTGCATCTGGACAGAGTCCAGGTCCCTGCATCCTAAGCAAGCTCTCTTCCTGTTGTTGGTTGCTGTTTTCCTGCTGAAGGCTTCATGCCTTCTCCAGCCACATATCTGAACAGCAAAGGTCTATAGCTTGCATTTGGAGTCCTCTTGTTCCTCTGAAGCTTTCTGACTGCAGTCAAAGGAGGCTGTGGGACTGAGGTACATTCAAGCTGTGTACATCAAGTAGTATGATTCCTTGACAAAGTACAGGAAGAGTACATGGTGCTCTTTCCCCCGGTGCTAAAAGGGAGTGTTTATGGTACCATAAAATTGACTGTGTTTGATTGTCAAAACTTAATGGTCTTTACACAGCCTGGTACCTACTTATTAGAAATGCTACTGCTCTCGCCATATCATACAGCTCCAGGGGCAGTTGGTAGAAGCTCGATTGCACAGTGGTTCAATATAACACACAGTGAGCAGCTGGTAGGATGGTGACCATCAGCTCTCTTTCCTCCTCTCTGTTCTGCTTCATTCATGACTACTCTAGCTTTTGGGTTTGGGGGCAATTGTTCCTTAAGTTTCCTTTCCCCGAGCCTCCCCTCTGTAAAATCAAGGGGGAAAAAAAAAAAGACAAAAAATCCAAGGGGTAGCCATTTGTGATTTTAAGCTGTCGCTTAGCTGTCTGCATTTGTAGGAAGGGGATTTAAGAGAGATGTGTTTGTTCCCTCATTACTGCTGCTATCTCCTTCACCTGTCAGTGAACACCTCTACCTCGCTGATCAGCCTATTTGATACTCCTGTTCCCTCCCTCATCCAGGCCATACCATCATGGAGCCCAGGCTATTGCCTCCATTCTGCCTTATGAATTATTAAGTGCCAGAAGGAGTTGTGTGTTTACTTGGGCGAATCAGAGGTTCGGAGTTTTCGTTGTGTCCTTTAAAGTGGAGAAATGTCTTTAATCAGAGAGGTGTGTCTCTTTGAGTACTTTAAAAAAACCCCTCAAACCTAAAATAACAGAAGTATGAACCAACTGCAGGTAAGGTTTTTCTCTATTTATACAGTGCAGACATTGGTAGGCATTTTTGGGGGGTGCTTTATTGGTTTCTTTTGTTTTAAATTTCTTTCAGATGTATATTTCATAAATCAAACTGAGGCTTGAAGTATGTCATATGGCCTGGGGTAGTTTCCTGGCAGAATTAAATTAGGTTCATTTTTAACTGTTGTATTCCTGTTTCTGTGAGTTTAATACCACCCCAACCTCAATCCAAACTCCCCCAAATGAAAATGAAACACCCTAGAAAGTGTTGTGTTGAAACAACAGAACAGTTAATTTCAATTAATGCCGCTAATCGGTAATGGACTAATATGCAGGACACGAAGTCACAAAATGTCTTTGGTTGCTTAATAGTGGTTTTGGATGGTGCGGTAATGGGCGTAAGGAGCTTCTTTCAACCTGTATTATTTAATCACTTCTCTTTGGTGATCTGGTCTTTTGACAGGCTGACAAACACATCTTGTGCTGTAATGTCATTCATGCTTGGCTTCCATAGTAATGATATATAGCTACATATAAAAGCACTCTTCTAGTCATTTATGAAGACTGTACAAGCTATTTGCTAACACTTTTTGGCATAATGGTACTGCTTTATGCATATGCTCTGTTATGTACCACAATCAACCTAATGTCCAGTGGCTTGTCATCTCAAAAGCCCACGTACTGTTAATTACCATCATGGTGGCAGCACAGAGCATCGTGTGGCATAACCAGTGATGGTTTCATGCTGTGGCTTTTTTATTTAGAGACAGAAAACTGTTGTGGTTTTGCATTACTAAATTAGATCAAAATAGCCTTTATGACAACTATCCTTAAAACAGTAGACAGGGAATTCATATCTCTTATCCCAGAGAAAAATGTTGTGGTTTGTTTTGTTTTTAAATTATGTCACTATCGTGAAAACCCCATTCTTTAGTCTCTGAGACAACCAGAGCATGAAAATAGGCCTTATTTTTGAAGCATGTTGTCTGTTTAATATGTAATGTGATACCTTGTCATGCTGTGACAATGTGACAGATGGCATTTGCACTATAAAACTAAATTATCTTTTGTGCATAGCTGTACAACAGCTAAATACAGTAACTCAGTATTACTGAGTGTACAGTGTGCTGATTAATGCAGACTGCAGATGTTTTAGAGATACCGGTGTGGTTAAACTTAACATCAAATGATTAATGGTTTTATTTAACATGCCTACCAAGATTTTGGTAGTGTTTCAGCACATATTCTAGTGCGTAAAGGGTGGTTTGGGTAGAAGACAAATTTAGGATTCCAGACAATGCAATGTAGATTTGTATTGCATCGCAGCTGTTTGTCTGTTACTTACGGAAAATGGTGAGAATTGTTCATTAATGATACTATGCAAACAAACTTGTATACAAAGCTGTAGCTCATAAGAAACTATAGCGCTCTGTAGTTCAAAATTGTTTGGGTTGGAGATGACCTCTAAGGTAATGAAGTCAAACTGTTAACCCAGCACTGCCAAGCCCACCACTAAACCATGTTCCAAAGTGCTACATATACACATCTTTTAAATACCTTTGGGGATGCTGACTCAACCACTTCCCTGGGTTCCCTGTTCCAGTGCTTGACCCCCTCTTCTGTGAAGAAATCTTCCCAAATATCCAGTCTAAACTTCCCCTGGCACAACTTGAGACTATTTCCTTTAGTCATACTGCTTGTTGACTGGGAGAAGAGACCGACCCACACCCTAGCTACAGCCTCCTTTCGGGCAGCTGTAGTGAGTGATAAGGTCCCCCCTGAGCCTCCTTTTCTCCAGACTAAACACTCCCAGCTCCCTCAGCTGCTTCTCATCAGACCTGTGCTCCAGACCCTTTCCCTGCTCCATTGGCCTTCTCTGGACATGCTCCAGCACCTCAGTGTCTTTCTTGTGGAGAGGCCCAGAACTGAGCACAGCACTCCAGGTGTGGCCTCCCTAGCTCTGAGTAGTGCTCTGGTCCCACTGGTCACAGTGTTGCTGATCCAGGCCAGGATGCCATTGGCTTTTTGGCCACCTGGGCCCTGCTGGCTCTTGTTCAACCAGGTGTTGACCAGCAACCCCAGGTTCTTTTCTGCTGGGCAGCTTTCCTGCCTCTCCAGATCCCTCTGTAGAGCCTTTCTACCCTCAGCAGATCAGTGCTCCCGCCCAGCTTGATGTCGTCTGTGAACTGACTGAGGGTGTCCTCAATCCCCTTGTCCAGGTCGTTGATGAAGATACTAAACAGGACTGGCCCCACCACTGAGCCCTGGGGAACACCATGAGTGACCAGCTGCCAACTGGATGTAACACCATTCACCACCACTCTCTGGGCCCAGCGATATCACCCAGCAAACAGTGCACCCATCCAATCCATGAATAGCCTGTTTCTCCAGCGAAGTGTGTGGGAAACAGTATGAAAGACTGTACTAAAGTCTAGGTAGGCAGTATCTGCAAGGTTGAAGGAAAACAAGAAGTGTAAGTGATGGTGTGGGATGGTTAACCCTCAGACTTTATAACACTGCAGTTAAACCCTTTGCTTTCTGTGTCAGCTCTCCTAAATGGGATAGTGCAGAAAGAACAAATTCATTAGTATTTTTAAACAAAGCTTTTCTATACTACAGACTCCCGAGACAGCACAGCTGAAGTTTGGATAGGCATGTTACTCCATAAGGGAGCAGAACTTTAGCTCTATGCCTATGTAACTACAATCCCTGCTATTCATTGCATGCTCTCATAAGGAACATTGTCATCCCAGCATGGTGAGAATGCTGCTTTGGGTAAATCCCTTTTTTAACTTACTGTAACTTGTGTTTGTTTTGCTGCTTGCCCTGGAAACTGGACTTTTCTACCAGCCCAGAGCAGTTCATCTTGCAGGGATCAGGGAGGAATGCAGGGAAAGGACTTCCAGGGGAAACCAACCCAGAATCTCTTGGCAGTGGGAAGAGAGTGTCCCTGTGTAGTCAAGAAACACCCAGGAGCAGAGTTACATATTTCACATATTGTTGAGATCTGCAGGATGGCTCCCTTAGACTGTGGACCCTCTGATGTTATTCCATATAGAAAGCTGTGAATATGGTCATGTTGAAATTGTCTTTGTTTAGGTCATTTAATGGTTTTGATATCTTTGGCTTGTGTTTGTGGGGTGTTGACTGCTGATTTTCCTAACATAATGGCTTTGCGGGTTGCCTCTGACTGTGAGAACTGACTGGAAATACAATTGAATGTACTTTTTTTCCTAAGCTGCCTTAGGACTGGGAAACAGTGAGCTAAAATAGGTGTTGCTCTATTGTAAGAGCATGGAAATGTTCATGCTGAGATGTCTTGTTGGCATTAGAGTAAGTGATGTGGAAATTGTGTTTTGGAAACATTGTGAAAGTCTCTTCACCCAACCATTTAGTTAACTAACCACATGATGCTGAAATTTGCTCAGATGCTCCCCTTTGGTTTCCTGATTATTCAGTAACTTTAATAATGAAGAACATACCAGTAATTGCAATCTCATCTATTTTTAAAACCAACTAACTCCAAACCCTCCCTTATATTTTTCTGTCTTCTCTTATGTTGCTGCTTTCTGCTCCTCTCTTCCTCCTCAGTTTTCCTTCTGTGTATTTATAGTTAACATCATATTTTATTGTGTGGTGCATTCCCAGGTACTGGGATTTTGCATCACATCTTCAGATGCTCCCAAGACCTGTCCTGCATGTGCCTGTCAGTCATCTTTCCAGATGACCAGAGATGAGTTAGATCATGACTTGAGAAGAGTTATAGATTGCTGCTAAAAGTGGATGTGTATCACCAAAACCAGTAAGGTCAGCAAATGTGTTCCAATGTAAATTAAGCCCTGCCTGGGCTGGTATAGTTAAGTCTTACTTGCTAGGCTCTTACGAGAAGCAATCCACTTGAGTCAGCACAAGCCCCGTGTCATAAGCTAATTTAAACAGATTTAACTGCTCTTTACACACTTTGTTTTTGGTGAGAGGGACGTTCGGTTGCTGGAGTAGGCTCAGCAAGCCCTGTGCTCAGCTAATAACTACAGCTGAGCAGCAAAGGGGGCAGTGAGATGCAGTGGGAACAAGAGGGAGCACGCTGTGGGCAGGTTGTAAAGCCATAATATCCGTATTCTGTGTAGATCATGCTAGAGGGTACAGCTCAGCTCTCATAGCAGAGCCCTTCCTGCATGTGAAAAAACAAACAGACTTGTAGCCACAGACAGATTTGAAAACATTCAGTGTGGAAGGCAAATAAATAGTAAGTGATAGAATTCTCTTTAATAGTGACCCATATGCAGAAAGGGCTTTTGTGCTTTCTCTCACTTGTAACAGTGGATGAAAAAGTGACATTTGCTGCTTTTTCTCAGTACTGATAAATGGAAGCTCTTTTTTTTCTTTTTTTTTGTCTTTTTAAGCAGCATGTATCTAAAACTGCAGTTTGTGGAAGTTTAAAAACAAATTCAGCAAAACAGTGAAGGTGACATTTATGTGACTCAGATACATTTTAGAGAGTATGTTAAGATATCCATGGTTTGGTTTTAAGCTACCCTTTTAAATTATTAGGAATTAGTAATTGGCCTTTCTCTGAAAGTGTCTAGTCTTGATCAGTTAGAGCCAGAACAGTGTATTTAAGGGGTCCTAGATGTAATTTGATACACGAGTTCCTGTATTGTGACTTAATTAAATAATTCATTATTACTGACTTAATTAAGGCAGTGTTTATTCAGTGACTTTGAACTGTTCAGTGTTTCAGTTCCTCTTAAACTTTGGCAGCAAATATGCACTGCTTCTCTGTATATATAAATTATTATTTCATGTAAGTCATTTTAATATATGAAATCCTACACTGACTTATAATGCAAGTTGCTGTACTTTCAAACTTAATTTTAATGAGGTTTAGTTTTTTAAAAAAAATCTAATTTGACTTTTAAAACAAACACTTTCTATTACAGGAATAAAGTCTTATCTTAATCAACCCTGATTTATTCTGCCTAGTTATTCAGGTCTGATGGTTGGTCATGAGCCCAGCTGGCAGGAGAGAAGGCAGTGAGAGCTAGGGCTGAGATGAGCCTAGTGTGCAAGGGGCAGGCAGCCTCTGCCAGCTCTCCAGCAGCTGAGAATGTCATGGGCTTCGACAGGAGCCAGGGCTTGCTGGCTTCGTGGTTTAGAGGTTGAAGGGCACAGCCATGGAAAAGCAGTAGAGGAGCTATTTGTCCCTTTGATTTTATTTGGCTCTAGAGGGCTTGCTGATTCCTTGACTGTTGCTGGGTGCTCTGAAGTAGCCACTCCTTGGAGAGGTTTAGCTTTCCAGACTGTGCAAAAGAGAGTTTTCTCGCACAGTTGCTTTTCTCTCTTTATATACATATACAACTGTAGTACTCAGCTTTTAAGAAATATGAATGCCTGCGGCTTCCTGCAGTGTGATTGGCTTCAGAGAGTCAAACTCACATGGGTTGATGCTCCTTAAGTGCACCAGCCGACCTGTATGTCCTGTACGCTGCACTGGTACCAACTCATTAATGGTGATGGGAGTGCCTGAGTATCACTTGGCAAAACTCTGGGGTCCCCATCTTGTCCTGAGGCCTCCAAACCTTTCATAGCTCCCAACTGATGCACAGCAGAAAAGAATGTGGCTTATTGCAGTTAGAGATAACAGGAATGGCATTTGAAGGAAAAGGTATCTGGGGGCAAGCTGAATGCATTTGATATAAAAATGATTGAGTGGCAATAAACTTTGTAACAGCCTGCTTCAGCATGTGCTTTCTCTCCAGCGCTTGAAAGGAGGCTTTGGATTGTGGCTGTCTGTGCCTTTCATCACTTCAGAGTAGATTTTGCAATTATGCTGGCCCTGAAAACCTGTAGAACATGGCACCCGTTCCCAGTGTTTATCAATATCTCTCATTTGTAGTTTTATGCCTCTCTTTTAGGGCACTTGTTTTAGTTGGTTTCAGCGGGCGATAGCTAACATCAGTTATTGGCAATATTACTGCGTCTTGGAATGGTGCTGGTTATGATGAATAATGGTAGGCAAACTGATATTTTTTCCTTGAGGAACACAAATCATGCTTGTCTCCCAAGTGAGCTGATGGTTTGGCAGGGTGAAAGGATGAATAAAAATTGCCTTCCAAGTGCGTGGAAGTTGACAGCCCGAAAGGTGATTTTCTTGACTCATGTACTTAAGGTTCCTGGGTTTTACATATGGCAAGTCTCCAGAACAAATATTGCTTTTGGAAAACCTAATCAAATTCTGCCATAAGAGTTAAGTTACTGAGTGTCAGGCCTCAAATGATATGCTTGGTTTAGACTTCTCTGGAGTTCAAAAATTGTAAATTTTATCAGCAGTGGTTTCATGGAAAAATGCAAAGCAAAAGTTGAAACTTTTATAAGAATAAACTTAGGCACTAGGGCTTCTAGATGGAGTGAGTTCAGCATAGAAATGTAATCTGTTCAGTGTTTTTTCAAAGTTTGCCTTCATTTCCTTGGGAATGCTTTGAAGGGATGCTGTCACCCCGCGTCATGTCATTATGTTGTTACACTACAAACCCTTTTGTAGTATCATGTGCTGATACTGAAATTTGTTTTATTTGTTGGGTCACAGTTTGAGATCCCTTTAATGGAAAGGAAATATCAAAAGGAATTCAACAAAAGGGGAGAGAAAATGTAAATTGGGTCATTTTACTTCTCCCTGATAGTCTTAAGCTGGCTAGAAAAGACAATTTAATGCAAAAATTGGTGTGTAGTTTCAACTTTTGCTCTGTGGGCTGTGTATTAGGAAAAAAATTGAGCTACCAGTTCACCGACTCTTCCCCAGAAAAAAAACAACCCATGTTTTTGCTTTGTAGGTGGAGTTTTTAAAACAGCATATGCAAGAACTGCAGCATGTGGCCATCACATAGCCCAAGTCAACAGAAATTTGGTGTAGTTCAGAATGAATATGAGCAAACTTTGGTTGGGAAAATGAGGGAGAGAGAGAGATATGCTGCACGCTTTGGATTAGGCTGTTTAAAAATGGGCAGTCAGAGCAATTAGATTGGAATTGGTGCGGTTCAGAGCCCGCTGGCAGTTGTAGTGCCCAAGCGACCAGTGAATAAATGGCCTTGTGAGGAAGGAGCATTTGGCTTCAGCTGTGGCCAAGCTTCTAGTACTTAGAGACAGCAGCTCACTGGAGGAGGTGTCTTTGCTCTTACTCTGGTTATGCTTTGGTGTCCCTTTGGGGCTGAGCTTGGCTGAATGCTTGGTTATGCAGTGAGTAAGTGCATTGGTGGTGCTGGATGGTGATTTTCCTGAAAACGGATGTCTGAAATAGTGTGGCACTCCTGTAGTGCTGGTGGAAATTCTTGAACTGCAGTTCTTAGTAAATGTTTTCAGTTTGGTACTCTGACCAGCCTCACTGCCCAGCTCATCTTCGAAGGGGTAGCCCCCACCCCCTTCCCCGCCACGATTTCTTTTCTAAGGTGCAATTATAGAAAGAGAGCCTGAAATGGGCTAAGGGAGGGAGGGAAGTCCTATCAGTGTTTCTCTAAGGAAATACAGCCGTGAAACAAAGCTTTGTTATGCCATTTGTAAAACTATTTGGGTGGAGAGATGAGAAAGCATTCTCCTGGATAAAATTGCAGCTCCTCTGGTAATAAGCTCTTATAACATCGAGTAAATAGTGAGCTAATAAAATTATTTCCTCCCTCTCAACCCAGAGCCTGCTGAAGAATATGTTACTATTTTAATTCTTCCTTAAGTATGAGTGGTTTCATGGTCTATCTGCTGCTGTTTGTAAGAGTCGTATTATATTGTAGTTACTTGGTGGTGTAGAATACAAAAAGTTTGTTCAACGTTATGCTTGCAAAGGTCCAGTGCTCTCTTCCATCTTTATCACTGTGGGACTCTGCTTGTTCTGTTATTGCTGCAGGAGACAAAAGGCACAAGAGGGAAGACAGCTGTGGCCTGTGTACCTTTGCTGCCCTGTGTTCTTTTTCTGGCAGTCTGGAGTTTCTGTAGATGAGTGACATTTGGCCAGAATAATCAAAGTCAGGAAATGGACATTTGATGTTCACTTCTTTGGGATTTAGGATTTTTTTCAAAGGATCATAGATTGCAGTAGTTGGAAGCACCAGAATGAATAGCAAGATGATGTCAAATTGGACCAAATGGCAGCTTAATTTTATACCAATCCAGAGATAAATGCAAAAGACTCTCATCTATGCCAGTCACAGGAATTTTATTAAACAAGGATGAATTTGGCTAAGCTGTGTCCCTTTTGCGAAAGTGACGAGATTATAAACACTATTGCAAACACTCATATTGTAGTTATTTGAGACTAGGGTCTTAGAGTTAACCAAATCAGAAACAGGCAGGCTGGCAGATGTGTACTGAAGTACCTCTATGCAAAATCAATGATATCAGTCTATCTCTTTGAAAGACAGTTGCTTTGGGCATCGGCTCTCTATTGTAAGTGTCACGTGTGAATTTTTGTAAAGTCACTGGTAATGGAGGTTTTGAATATTGTGTACTCCTTTGTCACGTTTGCAGGACTTCTCACTAATGGCCAGTCTAAAGGATTAGGACCAGGATCAGAACAGCTGGAGAATGAGAAGGACGATGCATCGCAAGTGTCCTCAACGAGCAACGATGTTAGTTCTTCAGATTTTGAAGAAGGGCCCTCGAGGAAAAGGTCAGTAGTGCATTATGATTAAAGTACAGCCTTTCTGCTTTGCCTCTTTTGTCTTAGAGTGTTGCGTTATGTTATCAGTAGGTTATAATTGCGCCTACCATAAACAGACTTTGCAGCATGGATTCCTTCTATGAACAGGAAAGATATAGCAAACTTTGCTTCACCCATTAATGTAGATGGTTCTTGTTGCTGTTTTGGAAAGCATGGAAAGGCAGTTGTTATTTTACAGTAGGTGAATGCTAATTTAAATGCCTTAAGACTCTCTCCTCTCCTGGCTTTTGCCTCTCAGGCCATGTCAATTTGTATGTGTGTGCAATTTGAAGGAAAGCATCACTAAAGTAGCTACTGTTACTGTTGTTATTTTTAATTTTCCGTGAATGAAACCATGTAAAATTAAAAAGATAGAAAAGGACGAAACAGATGCTTCTGAGAAGAGGAACTGCATAGTAAGGGGATGTGGTGGTTATCAGTTGCAAAGGACTACTTTGAGATACTGCTGCAGCAAGCTGCCTCCTCTTTCCTAGAAGTCACTGAATGTGCAAAATGTGGGTTAAAATCATAGACCTCAAGCCAATCTATTACAGAAAATATGCTGAGAATGCAGGCAGCTGGGAGTTGTCCTCTCTGTGAAGTAAGAATGAAAACAGGCTGCCTAAAAGATGCCACTTAAAGGAGAGAATCAGAAATGTTTCCTCAACCTTTTTTCCTCCACACTTCTTGCATCCCACTTCCAAGCCAAAACAAATGATATTGTTATAATAATAATAATAACAGTTTTCTTTCAAACAAAAGAAGGATTCCTGTTTTGTTTATGACCTTATAATTCCACTGAGAAGCCTGATGGGGTGAGGAGACTGGTGCTTTCCTGGACACCCTCCTGTTCTTGTTCCACTGTTTCCCATCCCTTGTCCCCACAATCTTTTCTGTGCACCCAAGCAACAAACTCAAACTCTAACTAATATGCCCACTTAGCTCATCAGGCATACCAGAGTAAAATTTGTGTTATCTTCCATACTGGTAGAAATTTTGCACGATATTTTAAAGATATTTGTGTGCTGATTTTGGGCTTTATGAGATGAAATGGAGGATTGAAAATTACTTCTGCTGAGCTATTTAGGTGACATCTACTGTTGGTGTGATCATGGGACACCGTGGTCATTATTTCACAGCCAACGTGTTGCTTGCACATTAATTTTAAGGATTTTCTGCTTCCCTCTGCACTTAGTTTGTCGCCTCATTCCTCAGCTGTGCTGGCATAACGGCTTGCAGGGTCACACCATGAGTAGTTTCAAGAAGCTAGTTAGGATTAAAAATACTACCACGAAGAAGATGAATTGAGGCTTTTTGCCAGGTTTCTTTATTGTTAGCCTGCATGAGACTTTTGTTCAAAGTATGGGTATAGGAGCAGCTGCCAGTTCAACCAGGGGGACATCCCCTTCCTCTCTTGGGGCTGGCATGGGCCAGGAGGGCTTGTCCCTTATGCTGTACCTGCTTCTGGTGCCCTGCAGAGTCCAGCTTCAAAAATGAGTGGGATTTCTACGTCACCAGTCTCCAGAAACTGCACTTGAGTACTCTGGTTGAAAAATTTTTGGAAGAGTATTTGGTAGGTTTGGGCTGAGGGAATTCAGACCCTTGAGAGGCAACTAGGTGGTTCAGGCACAATAATAGGGAACTCAGTGCCTTTGGTACTTTTTGGGTTAAAAATAACAAAAAAACCCCACAGGCCCAGCACAGGCCCAAGATGAAAACTTTTTCTGCCGTTCATGGAAGGCAAGGCATCATTTCACTACTTCTTCAAGCTTCATGAACTGTTGAAATAATATTACGGTTGTTACTTCAGTTGCTTTGAAGGAGACTGTTCTTGTTTTGTTTCCATTTACACCCAACACAGACTTTTACCTATTTTTTTTTTCCTCCCTGAGCTTCCTCTTTGCAGACAGACCTTTTCTGGGTTGCTTCTCTTAAGCTGTACTGGAGCACCTTGAGTGTTTTTATGTCATTTTCTTGTTTCCTTTTAGGCTTTTTGTTTTGTTTAGCTGAATATGCAATGATTCTTCAATCCAGGTCATCTTGCAATCCCAGAAGGAGTTGTATCAGGAATATTGGGTAAACAAAGGACATGCAGGAAGATGATGAGGGTGCAAATGGGACTGAAATGGAATCTGCGGGTTGACTGCCTCAGCTTACCAAGTTTTGAGAAGTTATGTCCGCCTTATCTTCCCCCAGGGTTTATCAAAATCAAACTTTTCAGTTATCTGTTTAGCTGTGTGTATAACTAATGGCATTCAAAATACACCTTTAAAGACTGTAGCTTTAGCAGTGTACTCTGGACCATTATATGTAAGTTACTATTTATTTCTTCATTTCTACAGGTCACCTGTATTTCACGCTCGTGATGGAAATAGAGTGCTAAACAAATAAGCATAGTAAATAAGGGAATCTGTTGTAAAGATTTCCAAGTTCTTTAGTAGTTTAAGACTCTGGTTTGACCTTTCAGTTCTTCAGTGTAATGGCAGGCTGGCACTGTGGAGGCAGTCTTTTCCTGGTTTCTTCTTCCCACCTCTTCACAGCTGCTGTGTCTGGGAGCCTTCTGGCCCCCTGTCCATCAGTTCAGGGACTAATCTGGCAGCATTTCCACCCCCTGCCTAGAGCAAGTCACCTTATATAAAGGGGATAGGGATTCATGCATGTGTGGAGCATGTGTGTGGTTTTAGTCTGCATTTATAGTTGATCCAAACTCCTCCAGTTTCAGAGACAATTTGCACAAGAGTCTGGATGAACAGCAAATGTAAATTCTTGTAGCAAACTGAGTGGAGGGTGAATTTGTTAACAGTTAACATTGCTTTGTGGTCTCACTGTGCCAACTATCCCTGGTGTAGCTCTCCCTTGGGTCAAAACTAGGTAGTGGATGCTCTCAGTGAGGTACTGGACTTAGCTATAGATGGGTAGGTGCTGGCAGGCATCTGTGGGGGAGGTAAATCCCTACCAGCCTGGCTGTGGACCAGTGAAGAGATCACTGACAAGTATTCCTTATTTCACATATATGTGTCAGAGTAACACAACAGTAGAATCCCCAGCAAAGCACAGCTTAAGGGTTATCACATCTGTTTATTTTCCAGTTTCAACCCCTTTTCTAGTAACATACCTTGATTGAAGAGCCATAAAGAGAGCATTGTGGTGGAAGGAAAGAGATGGCTGTTACGGTGAAAGTGTGCAGATTTAATATAATACTGCAGATTTTGTTCAGAAACTCACATAGATACTTTGATTGATGGAGCAGGATTTTTGAATGCAGTGGCCTGACACTATTAGGCTTTAAATGGTTCCAGCTAGTCAGTGTATAGTCAGTAATTAACATCTTTGCTCTCTGGGGACTGGAAGAAGCTTCTTACACAACCAGGTTTGCATCTGATGCAAAAATTCCCATCTCCATTTCTTTTTACATATATCATTTTTATATTGCAGCAATATTCTGGAACAGTTCTAAAAGTCTGCAGCCTGCCTTTTGTGATGCTGCAGATTTCAGCTGGTGGTGGTGGTAAAGAGGAAAAGGAGTACATGTACGGCTTTGCCCCTTCACAGCCTCCAGATAAGTCCAAAACTGCAAGCCCTTCTTACAGAGTAAATGGAGTTTGAGGAGGATTGGCAGTGGCATCAGTGGCAAGCTTAGTACTTCAAAATACTTAGATTTGTTTGAGTTTACACTCAGAAGGATGGAAAACACTCTCTTTGATCTGAGCTATGTGTATTACTAGTGGCCAGGTCTGAGGGGAAGAAGCAGGGTAATCCTAAGTAGTAAATACTACTTTCAGCCAGTAAAGGTGAAAAGTGCCAGCATTATTCTAAAATGTGGCAAAAGCCAAGCATTCAAGTGTTACACTGGATCTGTTGTGCAAAGGGTTGCTGTCTAGTTGACATGTAAATGAGAGAAGTTGCTGGTTTGTTGTTCAGTGCTTTGGGGAGAGATGAACAAAACTGTTGGTATATGGGCTTCATAAACTATCAGATCAGGTGGTCTTCACCATGTAAAGATTGTACATTTTTCAAAGCCTATGAACAAAAGGTTATTGCTGAAGGAGAAGTGTAGCTTCCGTGTAGCTGCATATTTTTGTTGTGAATCTCCAGTTTCCAGCTATGATTCTCAGTTGAGAAAATCAATAGGTAACTGGCCAAAGGTGTTTGGTCTCTGTGCTGGATGCTTGTACATTTTTATGGGCAACTCTGAAGACTGCAATCACTGGCAATTAATAATAGTGTGCAGAGACAGCTGTATGTTTTCTAGAAATAAGTTGCCCACCTAACCCAGGAAGAGGTATGCAGAGCAGACTTGATATGACAGTATGTTGATCTTTGGTGACAACAGGCTATTGCTTGCTTCTTGTTACTAATCAGGTGGCTACTCATTTACATGGCTCCCTTCCCAGAAATTCACAGGGGAATTGCCAAATGCACACATGCATTTATCTTTTGTTGTAAAGTTGTGTTAGTAGAGGGCTGTGAGAAGTGGTAGGAGGTTGACTGAATTTGATAACTGTTAAGCTTTAAACTGTGGATTTTTTTACATTTAATGTTTGAATATTCTCTCTGTTAAGGGGAAAAAAGACATTGGTTTAGTTTAGGAAAAAGTTAGGGTTAGAGAAATTTCCCATCATGCAGTAGCAACAGAGTGGATGGACATTGCCCACTGGTCCAAGGGTGTGCAGAACTCCTGGGAGAAGACAGTTTGTCCAGTTCTGCTGCAAGGAAGGTTGTTGGCTGCAGGAGAAAGGAACAACCCACTGGGGAGCAGTAGTGTTTTAAGCTGTCACAGCTAAATTGGCCAGAAATTGCTTATTAGGAACCTTTTGAGGCCTTTAATTAATACAGCAGCTTTCTGCTAACGGTCTCAAGCATGTGACAGTCAGAAGTGTGACTGTGCACTACAGCAAGGCTAACCCTTGGGATGTGCTCCTGCTCCGTGCTTTGTGCTGGCTCCCTGCTGCCTGCTCCTTTTTCCCGTTTGTCTTTTTTAAATTTCATTTTTAGATGCCAGTTTAACTCCTTGAGCTAGCTCATTGTGGAGCAATGTGGGGGCTAAGGTTTGTCAAATGAAAAGGTGGGACTATGTGTCCAAGGAGGGGGAGACGAGCATGCTGATCTCTCTTGGCTGCTGGCTGCACAGCTGCTAGGCTGGCAGAGCTGTTTTGCGCCCTCAGCACAAAAAAAAAGCCAGCCAAGGGTAGGGAAGCTTTTGCATATTAGGCAAGCTGCTAATTTAAATGGTTTCTTTTAGTGATACATCCTTTTCAACTTGATTTGCAAAGGACTTTCTTGCAGTAGAACTGTCAAAAGGTTGAGGAGACTTGGGGATGGGGGTTTTTTTCCCTCTTTTTTTTTTTCTTTTTCTTTTTGTCAAATTGTTTTTATAGTTAGTAATGAACAGTCTCTTTAGCACTAGACTTAGCACCTTTCATGCAAGATGTAAAACAAGGTCAATCCAGTTCCCACATTTGTAAGTTTGTGACGGATTTCTGCTTGGTATTGTAGGTGATGGAGAGAGCAGTGTATTATGACTCGGGTGTGAAAGCAGGAGACTGCTCGTAATATCAAAGTGTTTTTCCAGGATCTTTTTAGTGAATAGCCTTTTCACTAATTGGAACACTATATAATATATTTGTGTTCAACTGTTGCCTGCTACAACACAGTGTAAGCCCACTTGTCAACCAGGTGCTTTTGTTATTTTTTTCTAATTTCAGTAGGCAATGCAAATCTGCGCTAGTTGTTCGCTTTTGAAGAACTACATTAATCCACAATAAAACCAAAATGGCAGTAAGATTTATGTATAATAACTTTTTTAACACCTCCCCCCCCTTCTGGAAATGATGATATGATTGGAATATATTTTTAGTGCTGCACATTTATATTTAAATAGCAAGACTTATAAACAAAGCAATAATAGTCCATTGGAGCGGATTCGTAGAGAAATAGTAAAAAGACATATTACCTGCTTCATAATGCAAGTCAAGAAGATCATTGTATGTAGTTTAAAAAGGAAGAAATTGGGTTATTAATGTTCTTTAAGTATTTTCATAAGGAACAAAGAGAAGTTGTGACATGAATCCTTCTATCCGACATGCAAAGATATAACAAGGTACAGTAATCTGGGAACACTTGAACTTTGTGGGTAGGCAGCTATGTAAACAACTTGTTTGAGCAGTGATTTAATAATTATGAAGGTATGATTTATAGCAAGCTGAGAAGTGTTATGCTGTGTCCAATTCAAACTTGCTTGTTCTCACCTGCCACCATCCTTTCAGAAGTCAGAGTTGCAGGGAAAGGTCTTCATGACCTTGAGTTTGGACTCATTCACTGAGGGGTCAAGGAAGCTTCCAAACCAGATGGGATGGGTGCAGTTGTTTCTGTCATTCAGTGTATGGCAAACACTCCTTCAGCTGCCTGATAACCCATCCCTAACTGTGATTCACATAATTCGTGTCTCACCCCTGTGAATGACAGGCCAGATGTTGATTGCTTTAATACCAGGGAGAGGTTGCTCTAAACTGATGTAGGAAGTAGTTGAAGAAGACATTTTTTTCAAGCAAATTTATTGGCTAATGTGAAAGAAATTTTTTCAATACACATAAGCCATTGTCTGTATAAGACTCTAGCCTGATGTTTGGGCTAACATAACTCTGCTACATCTGGTGTTGTCCTATGTGCTGTGCAAAGATAATGATACTAAAAAGGAGAGCACCATTTCATTTTAAAGTGGAAGTGTGTCCTAATATACTGAGTTTTAAGAGTATTGGTGGTGGGTTATTTTGTTTTGTTGTTGTTTTGGTTTGAGTTTTGGGTTTGTTGGTTTGGTTGGGGATTTTTTAATCTTTGTAAGTATTTGAAGATTGTATTCATACCATATGCTGGTTTGGCAGACACTGAACTATACAAAATCCTGTTTTGTGTTTATTCCTATGGCTGATATGGACAACATGTGAGTGATAGGAACATATTGTTAGCATCTTCCTTGCAAATGACAGCGTGAACGTGGGCTACTGCTGATTCACCAAAACTGACAGCAATGTTGGTATTAAGGCTGTTGTGGGTCAGATTAAGATTCCAGGTAAGGGTGTGGGTCTTGAGACTCCCAGAGGGGTGACAGAGGCTTGGAGTTGTGTGATTACTGCTCAGAATTAGATCAGTCCATGTCACCAGCATCTCAGTTTGGGACTGTAGGAGTTTTCTAAGTTTGAACTGAGTTTGAAAAGTATAAATCTCCGTATTGTAAATATCTCCTCTAGAATCTTCTCAGGTCTCTTGTATAGATGGAAAAATCACAGGAATTTTACATATATATCACCTAGCTTATGCTGGTATAGTGCTTTTCCTTTCCATTCTTCCATTGTTGTGTCCAGTAGCACAGAATTTCCCGAGGGAAACGCATTGTTTTTTTCTTCTTAACATGAACATTTGTATATTTAGTTTTTTAGCAGTATGTTTATTGTTAAATAATTTGTACAGTAATGGCCATGTCATCATCATGTTTTGATTTTATGCTTTTTTCCTTTGCTTTTCTCTTTTGGTATTTGTTCTTTGCTCTGATTAAATAAACTAAAACTTAAGGGACCCTTGACCATGTGGAAAATGATTTGGAAGTTTCTGGGTTTTTTCCAGTTATATTATAGTCTATTTTCTCTAGTAGCATCCTTCTTTCAGCTTTCAGACAAGTTCTCCCCCGAGTTTCATAGTTGTAGTTACTATGGAGATATCTGTCCATTCTTCCTCTTCTCCTCCCTTGCCTTCCTCCTTTCCTGGAGCTCCTGCAGCTGTTATTTATCTTTTCAATAAAATAAGTAGACTTTGTATAGACTTGGTTTCTAATATCTCTTCTGTTGCAACATGTCATTTGCCTCTAATGCTTTCACTTTCATGAAATCCTGTAGGTATTTGTTTATATGGACGAAAAATTTGGGCTATGAGTAGAGAGTGAGGAGGTCCCTAGTGAAAAGGGTCGCTCCTGGAGCTATTATCTGATTTGATCTTTCTTCACAGTTGAAGAGTTGTTCATTGAAGTCATAATTCTGTAAAATGAATTAACTGGGATCATGTGTGTTTATGTATGCTGAGTGTCAAGGACAGCTTTTAGAATTTATTTATTTTAAATGGCAGCTTTTGGAATTTAATATAAACATATTCTGATGCAAGTTAAAATTTCTCGGGTGAAGAAATGAAAACTTGAGACGACACGTCGTTAGCCTTTTAAGTCTGAGAGACTTTTCTTTGCACCTCATCATAATTTTGATAGCTTTTTATATACAGCTTTATATATTCCAGTTTAACAGAGAAACATGGATGTTTGGGTAGTCAGCTATTCTGCAACAGCTATTTTCATGTGCATGTGTGCTGTTGTATTTTTAAACCCCTTGGCTTGGGGAAGCATTGCTTCACTTGGTGTCTGTGGTTTGATAACATTGCTTTGCTGAATGACTTACGTTTGAAATGTGCTTTCCAACCAAGAAGTTCTACCACAAGTGCCTCTCTGAGCAGACATCCCACCTGGAAATCCAGTGTTAGCTGCACTGGTCTTGTAATGGATGTGTTTCTTATGGTATCTGCATCTTCAGAGGTTTTTCTCCTCTTTCTTTAGAGACATCTTGCTCTAGGTGATTTTTACAATGTTACACTGTTTTCCTTTGGCCTGCTAAGCCCTGTGCACTGTCACCTGTGGCTTTGCAGAGTCAGGAGCCTACTGAGAAGACTCTCTGTTTTACAGCTGCATAAATACCCTGCCTTGGGCAGTTGGTCAGATAATGCAAATCTCTTTCCCTCCCACTGGGAGTGTTGGGTTGAAATTGCAGCCTAAAATCCCGCTATGCAGCTGAGTGACGCATACTATGGAGGCGTGTCCTTCCCCTGACCCCATTTGTGCTGGGTCTGGCATGGTTTGTCACGTAGCCAAAGCAAAGGTAGGTGGTTTTCTGCTGGGTTGGTGGAACTGGTATTGGACAGATCTCCTGGGCATCACAGAGAGCACAGCAGAGATGGCTTTGGGGAAAAAGACGAACAGGAGCAACATCAGTCCCTCTGGAGGTGGCTGGGTGCCCTGATCAAGTCAGCCCTCCAAGATAGCATTGCTCTCAGTTTTATTCTAAGCAAGCAAACAATGCCGTCTCCTTTGGTCATTCCTGTTCCTCATGAGGCAAGGGAGAGACTCTGAAACCCTTTATTTTGTGTCTCCTGTGCTCTTTTATTATACTTTAGATTATTCCTGGCCCCCTGACAATTTGTTCTGCAAATTGTCAAGCAAAATGTGCATTTTAAAATAAATTACTCTAAAATTTTAATCAACTCTTTTTTTGGAAGGGAGTCTCATGTTTTTCTTTTGCATACGTCTAGTTTGCTTTTAAAGTAAGCAGCTGGGACTTTCTTGATTACTTCTATTTTTAGTGACATCTTCTTAACACCTGCACATTGAAAATCATGACATTTTAAAACAGAGAATGAGCAATCTTTCAGCCTCCCTGATTCTTAGGTCAGAAGCCTGAAATCAAGCTGGTCCTCTAATTGCAGTATCTTGGTGTTAAAAAAATTGACCACTATTGACTTTCCTTGAAAGTTAGTTCATCCCACCTGGTTGATGTATAGCAGAACAAGAAGACAAACTAGGTGTGGCACAATTTCTGAGACCCTTGCTTTTATGTCTCTAGGCCTGTGAAATCCTCTCTAATTTAAAAATCTAATTTAAAATTAGATTTTAAAGTATTAGGTAATACCTAGACAAATGCTACCACACAATCAAGGTTTGATTTTTACCCATTTTATTTAGTTTCTTTTGCATAGAAATCCTGCTGTTAAATTCACTTTTGATACATGTGCTACGTGCCATCCCAGATTAAGAGTATTTAATTGCTTCCAGTTTCCAGATGGACTGCAAAATAAACTTTAAAGGTGAATCAGATGAGAAATGGAAAAAGAGGGGAGATAGCATTTGAGTAAAGGTGACTCTCTTCTTATCAGAAGAATCAATTGAAGTAATTCAGAAAAAAGACCCTACATGAAAAAAGTTAGGTTTTTCCTTGAATCTTTTGGTTGCAGGACCATACTAAAACATAAATTCAAACATTTGTTCTTCTTTGGGCAGTACAACCCACAGTATCTCTAAGTAGCCTAGGTACCAGGTGGCCTTGTGTTCAAATTCTTGCCATACTGGGTGGCCTTGCACAGCACTTAATTGCTCTATGTCTCTTCCATCTTCAAGTTTAATTGGCAGAGTTTTAAGCAGTTAAAGATTGGAGTAATAGTTGTTTATTATTTTCAAGGGCAAAGTATAAGTAAATTATATTATTTATATCTGTTTTGTATATGTGTCTATTTTTTGCTTTATTTATTGCTCTTCCTTTTTCTGATATTAAATTAACATAGATATTCATAAATAAACAAAAAATAAATTCTCTCCCTGAAGGAGGATTTTGAGAGTGCTTTATCAGCACAACTGCATTCAAATCCATTTTTAAATAACAAGAGGTAATTCCTGCATCCACTGAAAGTGCTTATTTATTATTGATTTCACTGGATTGGACATTTTCCCAAGATGTCTGCAGGCTGAAGAATGCTGTAAATTAAGTGCCCCGGTTTTGACTGCACTTGGAATAGCCCTCAAAGAGTCTTGTTTATTTTCCTTTTCAATTATCCTACTCTGTGTATACCTGCTGGAGTTTTACATCACAGAGTGAGCCATCCGAAAGTGATGCCATGTACCCTCTGTCATGTATTTCCCCAGGCTCTTACCCGGCTTCTGTCAGCTTGCTGCCTCTGCTCAAGGTGGTCAGTATGAAGTAAGAAATTGTTCATTGACAGGATGGCTGCTGACCTGGGTTTCACACTTGTTGGGTGCTGGATTATTTCAGTGGCAGAGAAGGGCATCCTCTTCACCCACAGGATTGTTCGTTCGAATCCTTTTGCGCAGGATTTGCATTGGAAGTCCTGCATTGCATCATTTGCCCCAAAGCTGTAGCTGTGCAGGGCTACTAATTCTATGGGACTACAGAGAATATATGCCATTCATAGTAAAAATGGAATAATCTCTCCTTTACACTTTTTTCCAGTGTTATGGGGTAATTTGCTGAAAATATCTCAATATTTTATATCAAAAGTACCCCATTGTATCCTAAGCCATGCTGTGTTCCTCTTACTTCAGGTCATAGAAACTTCTCAGTATGGAACTTTACTCCAAATTACAGTCATTATTTTCAGCTTCTTAGTTGCATCTTCTTGAGCACTGGTTCCCAACCCCGTACTTTGAAACTGCTGTAGGAAACTTAACTGCTGTAGCTGTTTGCGGGGGGGTGTGTGTGTGTGTCATTCCATGGTGTTACCTGCTGTCTCCAGTTCAAGGCTTCAGATTGATTTGCTTCTCTATCAGGTTTTTACATGTCATTCAAAGCCCTTTGCCAGCCTGGGGATGCAGCTGTATGCTAATTTCCCAGTTTCAGCAAAACACTCAGGTCATTGCTGAAGTACTTGGTCTTCTTGATACAGAGGGAGGAAGTTTCTGGGCTGGGATGGGTGAGAAAGGCAGAGTCTGGGCCTCTTGCTGTTTCTTGTTTCTTCTCAGCTCTGGGAGATGAAGATCCTTTTCCTGAAACAGAGCTCTGATGTTAAAAATGCAGCTCTGACACATAATTATTTCTAGTTTTTAACATGAAAAAGGCAAGTTGAAAGGGAATTTCTTACAACTTCTTGTTACTCTGTCTTCTAAAAGGAAGTGTGAATGTAATCTTTATATACCATATCTTCATATAACGATTTTTAAAGGCCCTTTGGTCTGAAGCAGTGTTTGACATGAGGACAGGCAATAGTATTTCAGTATCTGGGCAGATTTCCAGACCCTGATGCTGTGCGCTTGTTCTGACCTATCCTTTCCTCTGGGTGTTCTTTTTCCCCAAGACTTCTCACTGCTCAGGGGACATGTCTTTTAGAGCTTGATGTTCCCAGCTTAAAAAGCAAACTGACAAAAACTCATTTAAGTGGAGGCTGGAGGACACACACACACATTCAGGAATATTTTTTTCCTATTTCAAATAGAATACCCTGTTGAGTTAGACACCTTTTTTGTGGGGGCAGAGGGGAGGACGTAATTATGGGGAGCATTCTAGCAAGATGTTTCAAGGAAGTAGATCAAGAAGGCAGGTGTTGAAGATGTAGGGCAGTATTATTCATGATTCCAAATAAAATACAGGAAGAACAAAGTCTTCTCTTGCCTTCCTGGATACCCCATGCCCCTACCACCCCAGTAACTAATAAAGGTACCAGAATCCCTCTTTGCTTTTCTCACTCAGGTTCATTTTTTTTAACGTAGTGTGAAGAATGTTTTTCTCTTTTGAGGTAACCTCTTCTAACAGTTCACTTTTTTTTGTATGGAAAGCACAGAACCCTTTCATCCTTAAAACAGAAATCCATTTTCTGTTTGTGTTCCTCCCTGTACTTCTTTAGTGATCGTTAGTCAGTCCAGGATGCATGAATTAGTTGTTGACTTTTCTACTTTGTTTTCTTCCGTGTTTGTTCGTTACTCTGCTGTTTCTTTGGACCATCCCAGCCCTTTCTACTGAAGTGTTTTTCTGCTAGGTTCTATTCAACAGAATCCGTGTGGTTTCCCAATATGAGCCTTAATGAAAACAAATGTTTACAGCATTTCCTGAGCATTAGGTGAGCTGCTATCTTTAATTATGAAGGGCTTGGAGATAAAGGAGGAAACCCACTTATTGGCAACAAAAGGCCCTAGGACTGTTTGTGCTTGGCTCATTCATCTGTCTCTGCTTCTCAGACAAGTGAGACTTTCTGAACATTTGAATACAGTTTATTCTATCAATTAAAAAAGAACAAAACAAAACCTGTCTTTTACGTTGCTTAAATACCTATTAAGCCCATGAACGGAATACTAATTTCAGTGGTTCTGTATAATGAACTCTAAATTTCTGAGTCATGTCAGCCGTGCAACCTCTTAACAAGGACATGGAAAACCCTACCAAAAAAAACCTAATGTCAGTCTCAGTTCCTTAATTATTTTAATGAGTGTAGAAATGAAAAGCTCCAAAGCATTGTGTCACAGCGGTTATTTTCCAGATTGGATATTACAGGGAGGATTTATGAAGATTTTGAGCTACATTACTGGGGTGGATGAAACACAGAGCAAGAAGGTCTGAGCACTGGCAATACTCAATGCCAGCAGCACACCTCATCAGCTGACAAGCCCTTGAAAGTTCTTAAGTGGGATGAGATACGAGATTAGATGGGGTTTTGTGTTTCTTTTCTTTTTGCTGTCCCCTCCCTCTGTATGAATGCCAGCACATTTAAATCATGATGCTTAGCTGGTGCAGAAAGTAGGTGTCGCAGGGCAGAGCAGTGCTCTACCAGCTCCATAGGAAGGCAGAAGTGATATCTGAGGTGCTTTTGTGAGAGTCCTTTACCTCTGGATGGGTGTTGCTTTGCATTCCTGTGGATTTTAATTAGGCAACACACTGGGCACTACCTGCATTTCAAAACATGGATGTTACTTGAATGTCATTTATTCTTCCTTTTAATACACCTACAAGCAGCTTGGTTCTGCTGCATAGTCCCTGTAGAAGAGGCTGCTGAGTGCACAGTGACAGCTTGTACGCTCCCCATGCATCACAGAAAGTGCTCTGCTCATTCCTCTGGAAAATGTTGTTATATAATGCAGTATGGTGCTTTGCCATGTCTGCTGGGGGATCACGCCTCTGTTAGGCGGGCTGCATTGTCAAGTTGGGTGTTTTAAGGATAGAATTCAGCATTACTTAATGATATGTGAAATGTAACTTAATGCATTTATCACTGCTTTAAATTTTCTGGCCTCATACAATGAACATCCCACAGTGTAAGCTTCATTTTCTCCTTAGACTGTATTATTTGTATTATTGGCAAATGTGCTCATTTATACTAGGGAGAGGAAAATAAAGGCAGGGAACCTTGAGAAATGCCAGCTAATAACAAATAAGACAGTTGTGTTTTCTAATAAACAATGAACATAGTGAAACTGGTGATGCTACAGGCATCTTGTGTTATTGATGAAAACAAACTGCTTACTGACATCTGCAGCAACCAGCCCTTCAGTGGTGGCATCCCAGAGCCCCCCAGTGCCATGTATTAGGCAGAATTGCTGGAATTCACAGTGTGAGACTTTCACGTTTGAAGGGGTTTGATTTGCTTCATTTTCCCCCTCAGGCTTTATTTTTTCTTACAGATTTATATTTCTTATACAATAGGAAATATAAATACGATAAATATAATAAATAGTGTAAATGAGAATAAGGGAATAGCTGTTCTTTTCTTGGAGATGATATAAAAAGCCATAGGTATTTCTTTTGGACTGCTGATTACTTTAGCCTTCTAAAGTCCCCATTGTTAACAGTTACAGTCCATCAGTACTGCTCTGGAATAGCATTTCACATGCTGTAGACTCTTTACTGCTTCTAAAGAATTCCCTCTCTCTGTTGCATCCCACCACCTGACACAGAAATGACACATTTCTGCAGGTTATGAACATCCTCTGCTTCAAGAGCAAATTCATTTGAGTACCACAGCTTCTGCATCAACTTGCTCTTAGCGTGAGGAAACTTGGGTTCAGCACATGTAGCTGCTGTAACCCTGCTGTATTATGAAGCTGATAAATTAAATTTTCCTATTTATACTGCTACTTTTACAGTATTTGTAGACT
>WEIT01027980.1:0-31013 GCA_013389985.1 Dryoscopus gambensis | reverse complement strand
CCTAAAATCTCCTTTCTTCAGGGAAATGATTGTATGTAATAATTGGCTGCTAAATACTTCTGAAAGAACTGCTCAGGAAAACTGAGTAGTCATTAATTTGACACTCCAATGCTGAGCGCCTATGTGAGCTACAACAGCTGCTTTGCTTTGCATCTGCACTTTAAGGTTGTTGGCATTCCACTGGTTTCTTTTGGATTTAGAAAACCTTCCTTAAAGGGCTAAAACTAGAAATGGTCTGAAACTCTCAGTTCCCTCAGAACAATGTTTTGTAAGTATTATGGTGTTTGGCTCACCAGTTTTGGTAGGATGGGTTCCTAAATCTGGAGGAGTGTTTAGTTTCGATTTTTGATTGCTTTTAAAACTTTTCTTACCCCTTGGGGAAGGGGAAAGGTATGTAAAATGCAGTTAATTATGACAGTTTATTATCTCATTACATTATGAAATACCTTCTGCTAAGCTTATTATAGTAATCTAAAAATCAGCTATTCATATTTCTGATGTTTGTGTCCCATCATGGTTTTTCATTGCAGATAACATACATATGTGTATGTGCATGTGTGTGTGCATGTATATGCGTGTATAAAACACTGAATAAGTAAAACTTAACTATGTAGTTTTTATTTAGCTTAAAGCATTGTTAACCACGTCAGTCATGTCAGGCTGGCTAGGGTCATGCAATAGCTATGAAGAGAGATACCGATAATGACGCAGTTATTTCTAGTGTAGCTTCTGATCTTGCAGATTTATGTAACAATGATGCATGGAGGAGCAGGAACACTTTTGAAGCTGTCTGGCTGTGAGGAGTCCCTCATGGGTAGGGAGAGAGGCCTCATAAATGCACAAAAATATAGATTAGCATGTTCGGCAAAAATCTTACTTAGATTTTGAACCCTGTATGAGACCAGGGATGTCTCTGTTTGGTGTGGTTTTAGTATTGCCCATATAGGTTCAAAATGTGAAGTTGGAGTCATTACCTTTTCCAAAGTAAAGAATTTGAATATTTGGAGATGGAATTGCAGTTTAAATTTCTTCTAAAGGCAAAATCTGCCTGTCTGCAGTAGGAAACCACCACAGAAAACAGCAGATTGTGGGGTAGGTGGGCTGGAATCTGGTATAGCTTTAAAAAGGATTTTGGATTTACTGATCCAAAATCATTCAGGTCTTAGTGGTGGTGCTTTGCTGAGATTTTTAGACGGCTTATGTTAAGATAAATTAAGATGCAGCTTTTAAATTAATGAAGTTAAACTGGCACAAGAGGCTGTATGGACAGGCTGTCTTTTTGATTTATCTGTCAACAAGGCACTGGTTTAACCTACTCTTAACCCCTAACAGTCCATGTGGATTTGAACTGATTTAACAAAACTTAAATTAAATTCGGGCAGTCCTGTGTTGCCAGCAAGGCCTCAGGAGAAGCATCTCTAGTTCTGCCTTTTGGCATTGTCTTCCCTTGGTAATGGTGTGATAAAAGATGCATTTATTTTATTTGTTGACTTTGTTGACTTAATTCTCACCTTCAAGCTATTAAGATTTCTGTAGTGCTAAGGGCAGTCATTCACACAACCCGTTGTGGTTGCATTTGTTTGTTATTTTGATCAGTATCCTGAGCTACTGAACCCATATTTAATATAATTTTAAACCAAGAAAATACTCGAGGGGTTTGTGAAATCCTCCACATATTTGTTTACCTGTGGCTCAGTGGTTCGCTGGGTATGAAAAGGATTGTGTGTTTTGTCAGATTTCTGCAGTTTTCTAATCAGGCATGTTGTGGCTGCATTGCCATTCTCTCCTTAGTCATCTGGTCCTCACAGTATTGCCATTTTATTTTCGGGCGACTTCCACTTTTCCTGAACATACCGACAGCTCTTTGCGTTCCCTCACAATGTTTAACTTTCTCTATTGCTCCTGGCCTTATTGCCTGCTTTCTCTTGCTCCCCAAGTTTTCTTTCAAATTTCAATTCTTTTGTTCTTGGTGGAGTTTTGCATGGCATTCTCACCATTTGCCTTTCAGGTGCCCAGCCTTTGAGAACTAAGTGAACTGGTGTTGAGTTCATCAAATGTTCGCCGGCAGTCCCAGCTGAAGTAATTGCCAATTTCTTGCCGCTCCTATGTGGGAGCACTCTTGCCACGACCTTTTGTACGGGCATGTGGCAAATTGACCTCAGGCCCGCATCTGCTTCAAGCAGGCGTGGGTGTGCACATACTGTTTTTCATAGGATTTTAATCCTTCTGCCTGCCCTCTATCAGGCAATGTCTAATTTCAGCCTGGAAAAGGGATACAAAGTGATCTGTCTGAGGACTGCCTGTAAATCAGTGACCGAATGTTGGCTCAGTGCAGCTGAGGAGGAGAGAAGGTGCCGGGAAGCATCCCAGGGTTTAGGACATTTTCGGACAGATTTACTGTGCTTAGTGATGTGAAGTTTCCTTGGTGAGAGGCCTCCTGTCCCCTAGAGTCAGAGCTGCAGGTGACAGGGCTGAGTAGATGCTACTGATGGGCTGTGACAGAGGCTGTTTTGACTCCAGTGGGGTTTGAGAGCCAGCTGTAGCGATAGGCAGGAACATCTCTCTTGCAAGGAGACTCTGAAAAACACAGATCTGGAAAGAAGTTTAAGCTTAGGCATTCAATCTGTTTTGGAGGATCAGGTTGTAGCTAAAACAAAGGCCCAGTGAGGAGCAAGGTGACCGCTGGGGCTATAATGTTAGAGGTTGGTTGTCGTGGCTCACATTTGAGAGGAGCTGTCAGAGGTGTGGAGCAGGCTGGTGTGTGTATATATATGCAGCAGGAACTACTTCAGTGGCATGTTGAGTTTGTAATATAATGCAGTCAGAGGAAGGAGGCACATTGCTGCCTGTCACAGAGCAGGTTACTAGCAGGTTAAAATGGCTAAAGATGGTCTCCTCTAGAAGTGTGAAATTAGTTATTAGAGCTTGTTTAGACTAATGGAGATGTCTACTGAATGTGACCCTAGAGTTGTTGCAAGCCTGTGTTCCTGGAAGTTACAAGTGGTCTGCTCTTGAGGCCATTCCTTCGCTCCTGCTGTCAGGTGTCCCCTCAGGCTGGGCACAGCTGATCAGTGGCAGGGCCTTGCAGCCACACCTCAGGGACCCTTCCAGAGGAGCACGGTGCCAGCCAGTGGACTTTGCCCGTGGGGCACCTAGAAAGTGCTCACTGCACTTCTATGCAGTGTCACTGTCAGTGTAGACAGCATCTGGAATGCCAACCCCTCCTTTCTATTTTAAATGTTTGTAAGCTGGGGCTTTGCTTCTGATGATACAGGGAAAAGCAATGGGTGATCTGCTCATGGGCACAGAAGTGATGGAAATCAGACCTTTTCATTTCTTCAAAAGAACTCCTAAAAAAACCCCAAGGTTATCAAGTAAAAAAGCCCACCCAAATTGGTCTTCCTTGCTTGACTTGGTGGAAAATAGCCTCCTTGTTGCAAAAGGGTTGACAGTGAAGGGGACACTGGCATTGCTTTCAGGCACGTTTTCTGTTAAAATTTTACAGTTCAGTAACTAATGTGTTTCTCAGTCATCTTAGGGTGATCTTAATGCAAGCAGCTACTGGAAAAGGCAGTCCTGTTCTTCCCTCTAGTGTGTTCTTGCCCCCTCTTTTGTGCCAGCACCAGCACTTCTGTGTGTATAAAACCCAACCCAAAAAAGGAAAAAACCCGACCTATAAATTAATTTTCAGCTAGACTGACTTCCTCAGCCAGCTGATTATAGGGTCTCCGGAGCTCTAGTGCTGGCATAAGCAGAACATGTGGCTGGAGGTGAAGGGAAGAATATGTACCACACCTTTTTTCTGCCGCAGCCTCTCTGAGATCAGTTTAAACCAAACCGAACCCATTTAAGGGTGGGAAGATGCAGGCGAGGCAATGCAGCAGTTGCTGCTCCAGAAAGGTGCGCTCCCACTCCCTTTGTCGTCCCCCCGCCCCGCTTGGACTGTGCCTTCCCATTACTTTCTGGTCAGAGTGCACAATGGGATGCAGAGCTAGAAGGAACAGGATTCTTTTGTTCCACTATCAGCAAGCTCTTAGTTTACCTGGGTTGTAGCATCAAATGTCAGGTGTCCTGCTGCTCACATACCTCCATGTATCCTAAAAGTAAAATTAAGGAGGGTGTTAGGGAAGAAGCACTGATAAATCTCACTCTTCTGTGAACAAAGTCTTCTCAGAAGGACTGTATTTTTTCACTTCCTGGACAGATGGGTGGTGTGTACGCACAATTAGTGTGTGTCTGTGCGGACTTTTTACTATGATTACCTGGTACTGCAATGAGCTCGATATGCACCATATCTTTTTACTGGAGTCTCCAGGGGCAGGGGAATGTGACACATGTGACAAGAAGCAAGAGAGTATTGAATACTTACTACTGCAGGTAAAGAAAGAGAGTCTGCAGGGAAGGCTATAGATTGTGGTGGCACAGGAATTGTTACCATAGTTTCCATTCATATTAGTTCCCAACTACTTTTTCTGGCATTCAGGAGGAAGAGAAAGACAGCGTGCTCTGGCAGTCCAACCAGCCCCCTCTCATAGGATTTAGCATCTATGTAAAGAAGAGGTTCGAGGTGAATGGCCCCTTTCCTTTTCAGGCCAGTTTGACTGGTAGCAGGATGTGGCATGGCTTGAAAGAAGGCATGAAGAGAGTTACTGGGACAATTGACTGCGTCTGCCTGATTGACTTGCAAGAATGGGCTGTTTGACTCCTGGGGAGGAATCCTGGAGAGGGTTGTGGTTTGCTTCCAAGGGAAACTCAATGCAAAAAATTACAATGATTAAGGAAAAGAGACCAAAAAGTAGAGACAGCACCTGCTAAAATTTGTATATATATCTTCAGAGTTATGTAAGAAGAGCATAGGTTTAACATAATGGAATTCAGAATTATATAAGAATAGCATGGGATTAACATAATGGAATATACTGATTGTTATTTTATTTTCTTCCCTTCCCTGATAGCTCACTTGAATGTTTCTGTTTAGTAATCCTTTTTGGCAAGACAGTAAATGTGACTGATGGATGTTTTATGCAAAAGTGATCATTTTGCTGCTTATCAGAATAAAGTCTGTGCAGCAGATACAGGATGTCTTGTGTCTCTTTTTTTTTTCTCACTGTGCGTCTAAACATTGTAGTTTTTACAAGTGAAATGTCGATTTCCTGGTAATAGCCAGATGGTGGAGGAGCCTTCTAAAGGCTGTCCCCATGGGAAGTGCAGATACATGGTTTCAGGTGTGGTTAAATTGCAAGCTGCAACCTCTGCAAGAGGTTAAAATGCCCACAACCTACTGACCATGCAACTTTTATCATTTCCTGCCAGTAGATGGAAAATTTTATTCAAATGCTAGGGATTAATGCAGGCCTTAATTGAACAGGAAGTTTCTCAGCCATTCAGATGATGGCTAAAATGATCCATACACTGCTATTTCTGACATTTCTGCCAGAAGTAATCTGTGGCTTTCTGGCTAGTGCAAGTTGCTTTTAGGGCGAAAGTGAACGATTGCTAGGGTTGAGGTACACGTGTTTTTCTGAGATTGGAAAACAAGAATGAAATGGTCTGTAAAATAATTTTTCTTTTTAAAGCACAATTGCAGAGAAAAGGCTGCTTAGAGTGAAAAGAGAATTTTCCTTCAGTCGCATGGCTTTGATCTTGCATCCTCTTGAGTTTTAGCAGCTGGTCAAATAACTAGGGAGGGAGCTGCTGATATGGATGGTATTATTTGGCATATCATAGGGAACAAAGAGCAGCTCCGAATTGATCAGAGACCAGGGGTTTGGGTAGTGCCCAGGCATCACATGAGTAAGGAGTAAGGAAGTGGGAAGCTCTGTCATCTGAACTATGCTGGTTTTGTTTAATGCCTCCTGCTTGGGAACTGGGAAATGAACAGGTTTTGCAGATGCCCCTCAGATCTGAGAACACTGAAAATAATACTAGAAGAATATTGAAGCTGCACAGTGTGTTGCGCTAGAAGTAGTTTTGACTTCTCTGTAATTAAAGAGGGGGCAATGCTCAATTTTCTCAAAATGGGCAGGTTTTAACATTCTATAGACTGTCTTGCATAGGGTGGGAAATCTTCTTGTAGGAGTCAAAAATGCTTTTGAAAATAATCCAAGCCTGTGGTAGATAACAAAGTTGCCTGGAGTTCCACGCAGACAGCAGCATGGTGTTGCAGACCAGTGAAGTGGAAGGGGAGACCATTTTGTGCCCCTCGGCTTTCCCACACTGGCTTTACCTGAATATCAGAAGACTCTGAGGGTTGCTTCATTCTTCCACCTTCAGCAAGTGCTGGCAGCAGGACCTTGACAGGTTCCTTGCCAGTAGGTGGAGACTGTGCAAATGAACTGGAAATTGCATCCTCCTTCCAGTGGGGAAGGTACCTGTTAGTGTGGAGTTCAACCTTGTTTACTTCCAGCACAAGGGACAGGGTTTAATGTGAAAAAATAACTTTGTTCTTGTGGCTTTCTTCTTGAAGAGAAGTTTGCGGACATAGTACACACTCAAACATCTGCTAGTGATTATTAAAAACCAAGTAAATGTAAATGAGTTCCTTAATTCTTTTTTCTGCTGCTTTGGTTTTGCATTTTAACTTTCTAGCATGTGGTGATGCCCTTCTCTGTGCAGCAGCATGGCATAAAATGGCAGACCTGCCCTAAAGTTACTCCTTGGTGATGTTCTTCTTGGAAAACTTTTTGGTATGGCGTGGTGGGTTTGGCTTAAGCTGAAAAGTAGGAATCATGGGTCACACTGCTAGAATAGAGGGGCAGCCCTCACTTCTGGATGTAGGAACCAGAAACCCTAGTCTCCATGTGCCAAGTGCTTTTGTAGGTAGCTGTGCTCAGCTGTGCTTGGTAAGCAGCTTGCAGAGCACTCTGGTGAAGAGAACCAAGTAGGAGCCTGAGATGAAGAATGCTGCAGAAGAGGAATGGCTCCAGAGCATGGGTGCAGGAGCAGAAGTAAGCTGTACGCAGGTGGGAGCATGGGGAGGAGTCAAAAGTTGTTGTAGCTTTTATGGTACTGCTGAAATCAGTGCTCATCAGCTGGCGCTTGATACTGCTTTACACCAGCGCAGTGACTCCCACTGTAGCTCAGTCCGAAAGAGTCAACTTGCCTTTCAAGTACCATAAGCTGTCTCTAGGGAGCAATCCCTGCAGCATGCGTAGCCCAAAGAACAGCAAGGAAAGAGATGTATCCAGGACACGGCCGCCTCCAAAATTGACTTCTGGAGTACATTCTTGTTTCTGTTCCTTCCAAATGAGGCTGGTTTTGCATTACAATGCACCTTTTGTAGCTTTTGTGAGCATACCTGAGCTGGCTGAGCTGAATGCTGTTGGCTGTGGTGTTGAAGGTGTCAGCAATAACCAGGACATTGGCAGGAGCATTTGTAGGACTCACAGTCTGCAGCACTGTTGTTACATTCATTCCTATGTAGACTGATGAATTTGAAGGCTTAGCCTGGGTGGCTTTATGCAATGTGCAATATGGTACAGTGTAGACACAGCTGGAGTACAACTTGGAGCAGTCAAAGGTTGAAGTACCAGTGCTTATGTTCTTAGACTAGAAATGAAGCTACTCCAAAATGGGAATTTTTTAAGAACTGTTGCAGGACAAAGGAAGGGGTGGCACCACCTGTCTCCAGTATTCAGAAGGATCTCTTCTGCCATCTATTGCCATGTACAGCTCACCACATGTCTGTATGGAGAGGAAAAATTTTTGTCCAATTTCAGGTGGTACAGCCCTGGAGAAAGTAGATTTAAAAGCTTCATTGTCTTTCTGATTGTCCAGATCCCACACTTACTTATAGAGGAATAAGGCTTTGGTCCTGGATTTATGGACAGTCTGTAGGACAGTTGCTATGGTGTGATCTGATGACAAAGGCTGTAAGAAAACTGCTTCTTGGGAGCTTCATTCAGCTGCCATATCCCCATTTGGTCACACTCTCCTGCTGCTTCTTCTCTCTGGATAGCAGCTGATAAACCCTCCTGTACTTGCCACAGCCACTGGCACATGGGACAGATGGAAGGGTTTGAGTATTTGATGGTCATTAATGTGTTTAAATCTAAGTCAGCCTTTCTCCAGCTGCTAGAGTCTGAGCTGGAAGCATATCATTGTGAAGGTATTTGAAGGTAGATGTGTGGTTTTGTAATTGTGTTGTGCTAGAGTTGCACCTTGTTAACTCGAGAGTTCTGTTTTGGTTTAAGCACAATGAGAGGTTGTGACCCTGCCGTGCCCCTGCCTACAGTGCTGCAGTGATGCAAATTGTGTGTGATAAGCATGGACTGTTCTTGCATCAAGTCCAGTTAAAACCAGTTGCAGCAGTGAGATGAGAGGAAACTCATTCTCCTGGAGAAGGGCTGCAACTTTGACTAACTATGCTTTTGGTTTTTGGATTGTTTCTTGCTCCTCTTTGCTTCCCTGTCTCCTGAAGTCTATGAAGGGCACTCAAGTTCACGCTGGGAAATCCTACTGCTCTGTAAGGGTGGTGTCAAAATTCCTTGACCACCGTGGATGTTTCAGGGCAAAAACCCAGGGCATTTAGTACCCAGCATGATTTAACGCTCTCAACGTTATCTAGACCACAGAAACACCTGAACTTTTTGGATACACAGGTGAAATCTGAATGCAGTGTTAGGTTTCTACAACGTCTTCTATAAACTATCAGGTATGGGCCTCACCCTAGCAGGCAGGCTCTCCGTACTTGCGTCATTGTGACTGCTTGTGTATGTGATCTGGAGTATGTAGAAGGCTCGTTTATGGTGGCTGGAGTTGTCCAGTTCCTCCACAGTTAAAGGGGTGGTGGGTGGTAAACAGTGCTCAACAGCTTTTAAGGACTCCGCTTTGCCCAGTGCTATCTTGTGTGTTGTTTGAACAGCCAGCTGTTTCACTTAGTAGGTGTAAGTGTCTCTGCTAAACTGCATGACTTGAGGTGGGTTTGGAGACTGCAAGTACCTTCTTGTAATCAGTGAACATTGTCAGGAAAAACAGGCGGTTCCAGAATTACTATAATTGGAGCAGTTTTTAGCAAAAGAAGTTTGTGTCTAGCTGTACTTTGAACTAGTCATGAAGCATATGGGTTAGCTCAATTATTGTTCATTAAATGCCATTCCCAAGCACCTTTCTATTGTTAACAGGAGAGGAGGTTCTCAGAAACCAACTGCTTCCCATTTTAAAAAACCACAAACACACAAAAAATCTCAAAGGAAAATGTGCATCCATTCATTGTGGCTAAAGTTTTAGAGCAAGAAGTGTTTTTTACAGAAACATGCCCTGTTAGGCTCAGCAATCAAGGACTGAATAGAGATGGGCTTAATATTGTGCTTTGATTGAATCACTTGAAAATTTAAATCTGATTTAAAATCATGTTGTTAATTTAGGCCCAATTTTGATTTCCTGGACCACAGGAGGTAAAAAAGATTGAGTGAATAAAGGTCTCAGTAAAAACAGCTTCTGAAAATTGTTGCATTCAACCCTTCTGGAATGTGTAATTCACTGAAAAGTAGCCCAGATTCTTTTAATCATATGACAGAATTAAGAATTATACTCTTAGCTGCTAGTACAGGTCTAGGTTGTGTCTTGGATGACTTTATCTTGCAAATTATTTTGAAGAAACCATATCTGAGAACAACCCCATGCTTTGCACCGGTTACCTGACTTGCTGCCTGCATGGATGGGAGCAACCAGGTCTCTTCACTTTTAGTCCCTTCCTGGTACAAACAGGTGTGGGGACACAGATGCTGATTGAATCTCTGTTTGCACTTCTGCAGACTTGCTGGCAGTAGCAACAGAGCTGGCATGTCATCAAGTGGGCAACAGATACCACTGATAGGGCAGAAAATGCCATCCCAGTAGCTTTGGGGCATGTGGGAGAGGAAATGCAGTTCAAAGAACTCCTTTGCACGCCTGCTTTCTTGTTCTTGGCATGGTGCCATTGATTCACCTAACAGCGTAGCTTGGGACACAGTGGTGGCAGAGGTGTGTGAGTACAGATGGAAACACTGCCTAGTGCAACCAGAGCCAACACGTGCACTCAAGGTGTGCTCCGGGGACAGCCAACAAGATCTTTTGTTCTGAGGGGAATTCTTTTCCCCCCCGAATTTTTTGATTATCCAAATGTTAACCCTCACAGCTGGGGGAAAAAAGAGTATGTTTCATCTAAGGTTTGGTATTGTTGAGGTAGACAACTTGTTGATTTGAAGTTTGGAGCCCTGTTCACATGAACTGGTGGTCTTCTAGAAAGTTACTGGTGGGAGGGAATGTCTCAGACTTACTCTAAAGATTGAAAGGGTAATATGTAGCTTAGCCGTGCTTCCTGCTGGCACATGTGATAGTGATAAAGATTTCCTGCTTGTCCCATGAAGAATGATACCTCCAGCAACAAGTTTTGCATGCTCATCTTGGGCTTGCCTAGAAGTGCCTGTCACGTGGTGGATTTTGTTTGAGGTGGAAATTATGCACTTGATAATAATCTGATTTCCAGCAGATACCTGGCTATTAAAGCCTAAGTTAGTTGGTTTGGGGGTTTTGTTTGTTTGTTTGTTTTTGTTTGGGGGGGTTTGGGGGCTTGTTTGTTTGGTTTTTGTTTTTTTTTTTATTATTAAATAAGGACAGAATATTTCTGCAGCCTTATTGGGTTTGGGTAAGTTTACCTTACTAAACCAAGCTGCACACACGTGAACATTTCTGTACAGACATGCTGAGTGCCACGCTGTATGGTGCAGTTACACAATTCACGTACTTGATTTATCACTTCCAATGAGACCAAAAGATGGTGCACTTCAGACCTCATCAAGATCAAGGGTACGGATATAAGTATTTCACCATGCCAGCAAAATGTCATAGCAAGGAAGTAAATAACCCAGGTGCACAGCAGAGGGCAACCTGTAATGATGTTAGCACAGAGTATTCAGTACAAAATGTGAGGTAGAGTGCCCAGCCATGCCAGAGCCTTCCCTTAAATGTTAAGTGAAAAGCACATTGCATTGAGAAGGAAAATGGGAATTAGTCACAAAACTATATTGCTCAAGCAGCTACTTAAGCTATGGTTCCTATAGCGTTTGGATACCTAACTCCTTGTGGTGCTGTTATCAAGAAAAAGGAAACATCAGGCTGCAGAAAAGCAGGAGAAGACAAAAACAAAAGTGGAGTTCAAGGAGTAAGTGAAAGGTAATGAGACCAAACAGCAAAGGACATACGGTAGCACATACTAAGCAGGAAGTTTTGTGAAAACTTGCAGATTGCTGGAGATTAGAGAATGTTCGCAGAAGATAGTTTGTTTTGCAAATCTCTTCCCAGTTGAGATGCTTAGGCATGAGAACAGCCTCTCAAACCCAGAATTTTCTATAAATAGGTTAGTATGAATGCAAATACATTACAAATCTGATTGTGCATATTTGTTATTGTGTATTTTTTATAGTACTTATGCTTTGTTTTTGCTTAGGCGTTATGGAGTAATAAACTGAAAAGAGTCAGACTTTTGTACCAATGTACAAATAAATCTCACATACTGATAGTTTAATACTTGATTTGTGGCTAGCACAACATGCACTGTTATCTGGAATATTATTGTTTACTAAATTTAACACAGACTGATACTACTAGCATGAGCTTTGCTTTGCAAAGAAAATACCACCTTTGTGTATTAATTCTTCCTAAATGTGTACTTTTTTTACCAGCTAAAGGAATGGTGCTAGGATATTCTATTTTAAAAGACATTCTGAAGTATTTTTAGTTAACACAGACTGCAGTGTTTTAATTATAAAGAATGCAATTTGCTTAAAATATTCAACTGAAAATAAATTCTACTTTGGAAAAGCTTCAAAAAGTATATTTTGTGTTGGGAGAGAAATGTTTTGTAGTGTAGTCTGAGTTTTTGCAATCAGGATATTTTTGTTGCGGAGTTTTAGTCTCTGGCTGAAATTTACTTTCTCAGACCTAAACAGTCAGTTCAGTAGAAGAGAAGCGTACCCAAAGGAGGTGAGACTTCCTCAGGCTGAGGCTTTTTTGAACTTTGTGTCATAGGTATGTGTTGAAAGTCTCTCAAAAGCAGTAGAAGGAAAATAACATTCTGTGGAGAGAAGGTGGTTTACTGTTTATTTTTAAATAGTCTAGATATTTCTGGCTGCTTGATGGGTGTTCGCATGACGTTCAGATGTGGGATTATGTTGTTCAGTTCTTTCCTCATCCTTTTCCGTCTTGCGAAGTTTTTTCAGTTTGCGTATTTATAAGCTTTACATACTGTGTACCCTTTCAATGAGGACAAAGCGAGCAATTTATTTTGAGGACGGAAACAGGATTTTTTTTGTTCTTTCTGCTGCTCATGCCAATCTGTCTGTTGTTGCCAAATGCACGCTAAATAGGTCATTCCAGCAGAAATCTTCGCATTAAGAAGCAAAGAGCAAAGCCATGTTGGTGATGTTATGCATTTGAACAATCATGGATTCATCTAGGTTGGAAAAGGCCTTTAAGATCATCAACTCCAACCATTAACCCAGCACTGCCAAGTCCACCTGTGTCCTTAAGTGCCATATCCATGTGTCTTTTTAATGCCTCCAGGGATGGTGACTCAATCACTTCTCTGGGCAGACTATTCCAATGCTTTGCAACCCTTTCTGTGAAGAAACTTTTCGTAATATCCAATCTAAATATCCCCTGGTGCAACTTGATGCCATTACCTCTGGTCCTGTCACTTGTTAGCCGGGAGAAGATACCGACCCACACCTGGCAGCACCCTCCTTTCAGGCAGTTCTGGGGAGCAGTGAGATTCCCCATGAGCCTCATTTTCTCCAGGCTAAACACCCCCAGCTCTCTCACTTGCTTCTTATAGGGCTTGTGCTCCTGACCCTTCACCAGCTCCGTTGCCCTTCTCTGGACATGTTCCACCACCTCGTATCTTTCTTTTAAGGGGCCTAGAACTGGACAAGAATTCGAGGTGTGGCCTCACCAGTGCTGAGTACAGGGGGACAATCATTGCCCTTGTCCTGCTGGCCACACTGTTCCTCTCTAAATTTTAGATAGACACGATCGTACACACACAGTGTCTTTCTGAGCACTTTTATCACTTCTGTTCTTCCTTGCTCAGAAGCAGTGTGTGAGTATGACTTGCTATGCTTCATCTGATGTAACTGTAGTGAAGAAGGAGGATACAATCCTTTTTTGGCAGCAGCTTCACACTTAGATTGGATTAAGTGTAATGTGAAACCATACCTGAAATAATTGGTTTTATGCTGCTAGAGGTTTTCATGGGGACGTACAAGTTTACTACAGTGCATACATGCCTTCACAAGGAAACAGTTGTAGTTGTTGCCAATGTTTTGAAATATGTGTGTTTTTTCTTTGCTGGCCCACCTTTGAAATTGGTCATATTTCTGTAAATCTGAAGCAAGGGCTGCTTAAGAACGTGTCTTTTGCTTCCCAATTTTGATTAATCATCCCAGTATGCTGTAGCTACAGAACAGCTTATTTCTTGCTCACAGCTCACTCTGTATGCACTCTCAGGCACTGAAATAGAAGCCTGTGGAGCATATAACGTATCCATGCAAGGAAGAGTAGTTGTTGCAGAAACCTAAAGGATGCTGCAGTCATAAAAGAGTGCCTTTGTTTACTAGTGTTCATAAATTGAATCAGTGATATTTATGCCCTGTAACTGCTCGTGGTTTTAATAAAAGATGGATATTTCATAAGGAGGCCTGTTTTTGTGGCACTGGTGAGGTCAAACTGAGCAGATGGAAGTACAGCAATTTTCAACACTGGTTTGAGAGGAGAAGCATCTTGGACACATCTGACCATATAGCAACACGTCTCCACAGCCTTCCTGGGGAAGGGGGAAAAGTTCATAGTTGTAAGTGGAGGGAAGACCTGGCATTTTCTCTGTCCTTGCTGAAGTCAAGGGCCCCCATGGGTAGTGAAGAGCCTGTGATGCTGCCAGACCAGGCTCCATACCCCACGGGGATTTTTTTGTCCCAGAGAATAACACTAGCATAGAGTGTACTTCAAAAGACAGAACCAAAAGTGCTTTCAGTTCACTAATTCGTTTCACATCTATGCCAAACTTGCAAGTCATTCTCTAATCCTCTTTCAGTGCTCTGGGGACTGATAATAGGAATACTGCAAACCAGCGTGGATGATTCTTGCTGCAAAGGGTTAACTTTGAACCGTGAAACAGGCTTAACCTTTATTTTTGGGGTGGTGGTCCTCCTTCTTGCTTATCATCGATCACATGAGATTTGAGCAGGTACAGAGATGCAGAGATTGGGTGGGTGAATGTTTTTAACAGCCTGGCTGATGAAGCACATCAGTGGGAGAAAATTGCTGTGCAGAAAGCCAGGATGCTTGCTAACCTTTATAGTCTGTTTTTTTGCCGAGAGAGCATATGTTTTGTGCAGAACAGAAGCCAACACAAAGCGTTTTTCTCTGGCTGCATGTATGGTTTTGGTGATAGAAATGTAGTTGCTTGAAATTAAAATCTTGTTCATCCTGTGCGGGAGTCCTCAGTCTGCTTGAAGGAATAGGACTTTGCAAAGCAATCTGAGTAATTTTGTGGAGATGCAGGCAGATCTATACAACACCTTCATTCTGGAAAGATAATTGTTCACAGATATGAGGAAATACACGTGTTAAATAGTCTTTCAGTTCCAGTTCACAAATTTTAAGCACCATGATAAAAAAATTTGTAAACACCAGGTTATTTTTGCCATGGAGGAGATGAAAATAACAGTAAGAATGGCTGGTATGTTTTGTTGTTTGGGGCAGTGAGGGTTGGATAGTGAGGACATAGACAATTTTATGCAGAGTTTAGGGAGAAAACTGCTGAATGTTACTTTGGCTCTTTGCTACCATTAGGGGGACATGTATATTCATACAAACACTACTGTGATTTTCAATTTTTTTTTTTTGCTATCTTAGCAACATGATTGCAGAAGTTTAAAATACAGTAACAAACCTCTTGTTACCCAAATATTTAAGGTTAATACCCGTGAAAAACAAGAGGTTTGCCAATTATGTGTTTCATCCATACTGAATGATAACTGTGCTTTCCTTAAATCACAACAGTCAAGGCTGCCATGGAGTGACAAGACCTCGGCTTCCCTTCAGTGTTATTTGATATGTTTCACTTTGACATTATGTAAATACTCTGCTATTAGGGAAGAAAATGACATAAAATTGCATCCTTTCTCAACAACGTTTTAAGTTCTTTCTGTAGCTTCTCTCCTTTTTGAAGCTGTAATAAAGATCATAATTAGAATCCCAGTTGCTTAAGTGAGAAATTAGCATGTTCTTATATGCTGAGCTGAGCCAGGTTCCCAGCGAGACCCCCTCTGGGTATCTGTCCTGCCCCAAAGTGCTTTCCCTAATACCAATTTACATTCTAGACATATTAAAGAAAATCATATTCATTGCTACCTAGCAGTTAATCAGAGCCTTTAGATAGGCTTGAAATAATTTGCAGCCAACTGCCAGAACCACCTGCAGCCATTCGTTTCCTGCAGCCGTATCTGGGCATGCTCTAAAACTAATCAGAGAGTGTCACTCCATTCCCCAGTACCAGGACTGAACAAATTCACTCCATACATGTCCTTCATTCTTAAAAAATTATCCCAAATCCTACTTAACCCCACTGCCGACCTCCTTGCTTACTCTAGGCTGTGGCCAAGCAAACAAAAATCTAAAGGTTTTGACCTGATGTTTTCCCCATCAAAAATATCTTCTCCTAAAGGTTTAGATTTTTTTTTTTTTAGAACTGGGCACAAATATATATATCATATCTATTAATACATATTTTACTATGGAAATAAGATTCTAGCAGATTGGAATAAATTAAAACCTTAATGGGGCTAAAATAAACCTAATTTGTAAATTAATTAAAAACAGAAAGCAATGAGCACTAACACTTAACAAAAAAAAGACATTTTCATGGTGCAAAATACAGATTTAATTTCTAAATAAGTGAATGGTAAACTGTAATTGTATCATGTGCAAGAAGACACTCAGAACATATGAAACAGTAGTCACAGATTTTACAGTCAAGATGTTCCCTTTCTGGTTTTCCAAACTGTAGCAGAAGATATTGAAGGGTAAAACAAATAAAATACTGTCTTCATACTTGACCCACCTAGGGATTTGGTATTGGAAGGAGATGGATTCAGATCTCTCTCTCTCTCTCTCTCTCACTCTCTCCCTCTCTCTCTTTCAGATGGTGAATTTTTATGTTTTCTGCCTAACATGTTTCTTATGTGCTCGTTTCCACAGGCCAAGGCTGCAAGCACAAAGGAAGTTTGCTCAGTCCCAGCCAAACAGTCCCAGCACAACTCCAATAAAGATAGTGGAGCCGTTGTTACCCCCTCCTGCCACTCAGATTTCTGACCTCTCCAAAAGGAAGCCCAAGACAGAAGATTTTCTCACTTTCCTCTGTCTCCGAGGTAGGTGTCTCCCAGCAGCCCTGGGGCACAGTCTCATTCACAGCCAGACAAATGTACTGGAGTTGCACTTGAATGTATTATGTGCATTTCAACTCTCAGCAATTTGGCTGCATCTGCAGCAGGAGCATTCGAGTTCGTGGTTCTAAAGATCATAAAATGAGGCTGGTAATAGTGCAAAAATAAATTTCTTTTATGCTTGGCTCTCTGTTATCCTGAATGGGTTTTTGTCTAGCTCTCTTCAGTCCTCCCCATCCTCCTTTGTTTTGTCTGACTATAAACTGAAAAAGTGCTTAACTTGCTTGAGTACTTGTTCCTGCAAGAGGAGAAAATCTGCTTGGAAATTCCCCTTCTCTACCTACTCACTGTCCCTTATTGTTCAATCTGAGTGAGGCTTTTCATCTGATAGTGGTGGAAGGGTTGCCATTGTTCTTGTCTGCCTCAGGAGCTGGATTGTTCCTGTGGTGATAATTAAAATAGGTGAGCTCCTCCTCTCAGCAACCCAAGTACAAACGAGACATCTGAAATTGTGGAGTAAGATACCTGAATTACCTCACAGTAACAGGTCCCTGAGCCTGGCTGGAGCTGTGTGGTGTCTGGGATCAACCGGCTGCGTGTCTGCAAGCCTGCATGTCAGAGTTGGGGGCCTGAGCGTGAGGTACAGCTCAGTGTCTAGATTATGCTAGAGAAGGAGGTGTTACTCAAGTGGTCATTTTTCTTAGGACTTTCCATGCCCTCGTGTACCAAGTCATGTAGTGAGGATAGCATCTTTCAGTTTAATCTCCCAATTGTCATGTTACCTCTTGCAGTATGTTTCTCTGTAGGTGCCTCTCCTGTTACCTTAGTCACTGCTCCATCCTCTGTGCTGGATTGATGCCTTTTTCTGGTTTTTTGTCCCATTACCTGCTGAAAGGGTGTGCATTTGTTACAGATAGGCCTTGTCTGCAAAAGTTAGTTACCTAGTGGGTTGAATCTCTCAGAGTTTGCATTCAAGTTCCCCTTTCTTAGGTCTCTGCTGCATCTGTGGACAGCAGTGATCAACACCACCCATAGCTTCCTACTGAAGCTTTCTCACCTTAATGCAGTGTGGTTTGATTTCTTTTTTATTCTCTTCTTTAAGATTTTAGGCTAGTGGTACCTTTAGACTGGTTGCTAATTTATCCATCTTGATTCACATCCAATATGGAGCCTTCATCCTTTTGGGACCTCTGGTAAAGCGGGTGGGTGGAGGGGATAGAGGAGGGTGATTTGCTAGCCTTTGTGTTTGTTTAAAGGATGGAGAGGAGCAGAATCTAATGGAGTTTAAAGTGGCATCATGGTCCTCTGAAATTTAATCTGTGGAAATGTATTTCTAATTTAGTGTGCTGTGAGGTTGATCAGTCTGTTGGCAGCGTGTCACTGCTGTGATCTGGGCCAACTGCCACAGTTGTTGGTGGGAAGAGTCAGATGGGGGTTGTGTGTGTGTGTCTGTGTGTGAGCACACATGGCTGCATTCACACACTTGTTTCCACTGCTTGCTAACTAAGCATGTGTTATTTATAGCTTTAAAGGCACTTGCACTTACAGAAAGGCAACCTGTGTAGGGGTGTCACTTACCTCCACTTTTATTTCCTACTCTCTTAGTACTCTCTTAGCGTTCTAGTTTACCAATGCAATTGGGAAGTATGGATACTTTAGTCCTATTCCAGTGCTTCATGTTGCAGGGGTTTTTCTGGTAGGGTTTTTTTTGTTATTATTATTATTTTTTTATTTAAATCAATGGCTGTTTAGCTCTTGCACCTGCAATTTTCTTCTTTGTTATTCATCTGTGGCATAATTGATGTTTTGTACTGTCAATTAAGAACTTGCAATTCATTCCTAATTTCTTCAGTATGCAGGAGTGCTCGTACATTTCTGACAACACATGCATTCAGATGGCAAGATCACAACTACAATTATGTAAAAAAACCATGAGGGAAACTCTGTTCTGAGTGCCATACATGTTCTTGGTCTGCTTAAACAGTCTGAAGAAAAGCAGAAAGGGAAAGCTGTCAGCTTTGTGTTTCAGCACCCCCACAAGCTTATTATTTCATCACTCCTGTATAAAGCATGAAAAGAGCCAGTTAAAAAGAGGCGGGGGAATCTTCTTGGACATCTTCTACCTGGATGCTTCTTTGTGGAGAAGCAGGAGAGTGCTGTGGCTTGGAGGAAGGACTGGGTTGTTCAGCCTTGTGTTAGCATCATTCTGGCTTCTGTGTCTGAACTGCTGTGTCCTTCAAGAGGTCCTGGCTGCCTGAAGTTGTGTCCATTTGGCCTCTGGGAATGTTTAGCTCCAGGTGGTTGTCTCTTTTGATGTGTCCATTTCAAAAAAAGGAGGTGGAAGCTGGTTGTTAATGCTTGTAGGGAGTTCATGCAGCAGCGTGCATCCAGCTCCAGAAAGGTCCCACAAATGATTTTCCAGGGCACTGGCAGGCTTAGATGGGTGCTACTCTTCTGGTGGTGCCTAGTGAGCTTGGAGAGGGAAGAGGCAGTAGCTTACTAAGGCCCCACACAGGGGAGACTTGGGATTTTTTGGAAGGGATTTATTTTGATTTGGTGCCTCCGTGCTATTATTTATTGAAGTGTTGAGGGTTTCAGAATTTTTTTGCATGGTGCGACATCTGTCCTGCTGCATATGTCCAGCCTTGGCTCGTTGTGCTTTTACAATGAAAGGCGAAATGCAATTGCATGGAAATAAGAGCACCCTCACAGGGTTGAAGTTCAGCACTTCAACAGTTTTAAGTGTAGTAGTGATAAGATCCAGGACAGTAAATCCCCATGTTTGTTTAATTAAAAAGAAAAAGTAAGTTAGGACTATCTTAGGTCCTAGTGACTCAAAATGCTCTGGTGATGTAGTCCCTGGATTCACCATCCTTTTTTCGGCAAAGGAGTCTTTCCCAGGATTGTTGGGAATGCAGCTCAGTGGTCTTCTCTGTCCTTGTCCCACCATACCCCCCAGTGGTATCAGAAGCACAGCATAAACTTGTTGCACCATAGAATCATGAATCATTAAAGGTGGAAAACACCTTCAAGATCATCAAGCCCAACATTTGACCAAATTCCACCATGAATTCACATGTCAATGTGTACTTTTATTTTCTGGTTTTAAACAGAGAAACATAATCCTGTCACCACTACAGGTTCATTCTTCATTGTTCTTGTGGGGTTTATTTTGAGTGGGAGCAGCTGAATTCTCTCAGTGAAGGAGCAATATTATTATGCTACAGTGTGGAAGAAAGGCCCTTGACAAGCATAAGGTCCCGTACTTAGGAGAAGAAGTCCCATTTACCTCTCCTGCTATGTGTAAGAAAATCTAATGATTCAAATAATTTTAATTTTAACTCCCCCCCACTCCATTAGCACCCTGTAATTTCAAAGGGAAATAATTTAACCAAGCTGACCTGCTTGGTTTCATTATCCAGAACTGTAAGGCTTTAGACATGTTTTTAATTAGTTTGTTTTTCAAACTCTTGATTTGATAATACACGATACTAATTACTTCTTAAAAGGTAAGTGGAGCACAATGAAAAGCTGTAACAGTTGATGAATATCTGAGCACCTTGGAATACATTTCTAGACTGACCAAACTTGGCAAGGCTCCTCTGCTTTCTATTATTTTAAAATCCTTCTTTTAAAAAAGTTGGTGGGATTTTTTATTTTATTAAATCATGACCTAGAATTTTCAGCACAAGGAAGGGAATAGTACAGTTATCTCTGAAGTGTTTGTCTGCAGTGTTCTTATCTTTAAATAGCTTCTTTGAAGGAGCCTGTATGCCCTTTGCCAGAGGTATAATTAGTATCTTCCAGCAGTGTGTAGATGCGAGTGTGTCATCTTCGTGTGGTTGTACAACAGCTCTCACTTTTACCATGTTTTCTGCCTCTGATCATATTTTCTTAATAGCTTCTGTTACAGTGCATTTAAGTTACCTCTGCTCTCTGTAATTATTTACAGGTTAAAATATCGTGAGTCAAATATCAGGCTAAAGGAGGAAGGAGAAACAACTCCCTGTGAGCAATAGATCTTTGGCAAAAGGTGATAACAGGAAGGCTGTGATTAGGAGACTACATTTTAAGAAGTTTTCCCATGATCAATTTTCTAATTAAGCCGAGCCTCTGGGATTTACATGCTAGAGAATTTCAGGGATTCCTAAATAAAGGTGGCTTAATTGAGATCTTACAAATTGAGTTTTCAGGCTCTTCTATTCTGCAAAACATGTGATTGTTCTTTTTTTTTAAGTACTGTGCTGACTTAATAACCTGATGATTTATAACAACTGGGCAAAGTCCAAATAAAAAATTTCACAATATCATGTTTGTCTGAACTTCACCAACTTCTAACTTTTAGCGCAGTGTGCTCTTAAACAGGCTTTTTATTCTTTTAAACACCTATATTTGGGTGGTAAAAAGGCTCAGGGGCCTCTGATTGCAGTCTTCTCTTTTGAGTCCTGATAGGAGAGGTTGTCCGTGTCAGTTCATACCTGCAGAGATTTTCTATTACAGTGGCAGAGCCCCCAGAACCAAAACTTGGGAGCTCTCAATTTTGGGGATGTTCGAAAACAACTGTTACTTTGTGTATCTTTCAGCAAGGCAAAAGGTATGTTTGCTGTTAGTTCGGTGTCAATAGGTACTGGAGTCAACGTGTGCTGTACTTGAAGAGCTGCTGACTTGCATCGGTCACATTCTTGAAGCACCAGCCATTGGTACTGTGGAGACTTGCTCAGCACATCAGAGTAAGCAGATTGAATAGCACAGCAATTTGATTAGGCTGGAAGCAAAGCAATGAAATGCTGACACTGTCCAAAAGTATGAGCTTCTTTGCAGTCTGGGTTAATTTTTGTAACTCCAAAATAATATTAAAACATGAAGACATATACTAATTAGTTTAAAATACTGGAAGAAAAAATTTTATTGATTTCATTATTAAATCATTTAGTATTTGAAACTAAAATTTTAGGATGGATTGAAAATTTAGGAATAAACTTTAGGGTGCTGAATTTTAATTGCACAAACCATTTAATAAAAATAAGTTTGCATTTAGTAATTGTAATCTCAAAATTTCTAAGTTCCTTTTTAATGTCAGAAGTAACATTGAAGTGTAGAACTTAAGATATTTCTCATCTGTGCAACCATTTAGGCCACCTGTGAAATATGAGCTACTAAGAAACTCTTGCGGTGGTTTAGGACAAGAGTAATTTAATCAGTGTTGGCGGGGAGAAGTGATTTTACAGGCTCACAGTGAGCAGCATGTGTGTGCAGTACAGAGAGAGAGCCTGGCGACCACCACCATGGCATTATTCCTTCCCAAGGAAACCAAGTGCTGCTGGAGTGCCAAAACTTCAGGCACCCAGTGGAAGATGCAATTTCATGTCAGTGTTTGCCTACTGGGAGATTTAAGAGGTGGGAAGAGGTGTTGAAGTAAGATACAGTATCCTGTGTGTAGTACTACAGCTGAATTAAAGTTTTTTCTTGCTCTTCCAGTTTTTGGGCCCTTTCTGATGTTAACGATTCCAATATCTACTCCTGCAAAAAGCCACAGGATGCGGTTAACTGATTGAAATGGGGGACTGATCTTGAGGTTTAGCTTTTGTATTTGCCACAGACTCACCCCGAGTCCCTCAGTGAGCTGCTTAGTTTTTTGTAAAATGAGGATAAATATTTAACTCTGTATATAGGCATCAAACATAGCTGGATGTTGATTATGGATGAGCTACTGGCATAAAATCCAAGTGCTGTGATGGCAGCAGCAATTCAAAGCCTTGCTGCCCATTAATGGGTAGTGTAAAATATTCTGGCAAAGGCAATTCCTGCCCTTCATCCCAGCCAAAAACCTCTGAACCTGCTTCTCTAACCTGTGAATATACCATGGGTTCAGTGTTACCCAAATGACTGATTTTGTGCATAGGGATGGGGCTCAGGATCTCTTGGGTATGAAACACAGCCTAGTAGCTTTTGGGGAATGGCATCACAGTAGTTTGGAACTTGCATATTTGTTTTGTTCTTGGTGGAAGGGAACATAAAGTTGGGGGTTGAAGTGCACATGAAAAGGGTTGGTTTTGAGGTTCACTGTAAAACCTAGTTGAGCTGGTGGAGTTAAATAGCTTTGAGATTGTCAGATACGAACTGTAGATGTGAGAAGCACTCCTTTGGTTTTTTTAAATTTTGAGTATTCTGTTATTCTGGAGTGTTTTGCTAAGTTTGGAAAGTCAACCGTTTGTTGTTTGTTTTTTTTTTTCTCCTGCATACTCACTCATTTCCCCACCCTTTCTCCATTTCCCTAGAAAAGGAAGAATTTTCTTCAAGTTTTTGGGTTTAGCTCTACTACTTTGAAGAACAGTCTGAGAAGAAAATGGGGTTTATGTTGCTACACTAGTTGATAAATTAGCTGTGACATTAGTGGCACTTTGTGATTCATACAATGGCAGCAGAGGGAAGAGTTGGAGCTCTGTTTTATTTCCGTGTTTGGGATTGCCTTTTCCTCCCTCTCCCTCAGGCACTGGGGAGCTCCCTCTGGGACTATTCCTGCAGGTGGAGTCACACAAGTGAACTACAATTGCTCTTTCCTACATTATGCAGTTTGTACTTCTGTAGCCTGGCTTGGTAAAACAACCATAAGGTGCGGGCATAAATTACATATATTTGCACTCCAGGGACTTGGCGTTGTCCTGCCAAAATGTAATAAGTAGAACATATAATAAATGAGAAGCAGGCCCTAAACATTAAGCATTGAGATGCCAGCACATCAGGAGCATTTGCAAGGCAAGGTTTTTCCACCTGCATAGAGCCACAAAATGGGGCTGTGTGTCAGAGAAGCCAAACCTCTGAACGTAGCTCACTAGGGCTTGGCATGCCATGTGCTTTTTTGGGGCAGGCTGAAGTCCCACATACCTTGACCTGCCCTATGCTTAAATCATTCTGATGTCTTAAATTGTTTTAAGATTTTTCCAAAGCACATCTGGGTTATGTTTAATTGTTAGGAGGAAAAAAAGGAGAAGAGCTAGAGGGGAAGTTGGTGTGAATAATTCATATAGAAGAATCCTCCAATTTTGCAGAAACCACAGCCCAAATTACAGAGAAGGCTCTTGGACTGAGATGATTTTTGTTGTGGTTGTAACATACCAGGGTTTGAATCCTGTCCAGATGAAAACATTTGGTTTGTACTTCAGTAAATACTGCAGAAACACTGCCAGCTAATTCTGAAGAGTAGTGAAAGAGTATTTTTGGCAAAGCACATGCGCTTTCCGTACTTCTGATTCCACTCTTCGGATCCAAATTCAGAGGGTTTTTTTAACATGTTTACCTAGTCCAATACAAAAGTTAATTAATTTAATGAGAAACAAAACATAACTGTAATTTAAGAGGGAAAACTACACATTTGTAAAAAAAAAAAGTAATAACCTCATTAGTCAAATAAAATGGCTGAAAAAGAGTATAGTTTATTCTATTAATCAGGCACTTGCTGCTGAGGTCAACACATCTGTATGCACAGGCTGCAAAAACGTCAATTCCGCCTACTGTTAGTAGCGAGCCTAAATTTTGCACATACAAAGGGTGACATCTTTCCTAGGAAATTGCTAAAAGCAGCACCATGACTTAAACCCCACATATTTTACTTTGTACTTATTGTTGTATTAGCACCAAATTATTGTAACAGAGGACATGAAATACATTTGTCATTCTTTCATATGCAATAGGCCACACTTCGTGTATAGTTGTGGTAATTGTTTTTCCTATATAGTTAGATTTTCTTTTGTGTTGCTCTCACAATAGGAGGGAAGACAAAAATACTCAAGAGAGAATTTCAATATCAGTATCTGGAAACAGTTGCCAAACATACTTCAAATCTAATTTTTTAGAAGAGCTGACTGTCCTCTCTTTTTGTTATAATTCATAGCTCATTGTAACCTTGATGACTGATTTTAAGAAAAACAACTCATCATTAATGATTTTCTCAAAAATTGCCACACGCAGTGGTATCCAATCCTAGGAGCTCTCTTACTGGTGAGGAGCAAGTGGTACCTAGGGTTGTGTTGGCTGTCCGAACTTTCTGTATGGCTTGCAGTCCCATAGTCAGCCATGGAGATTTTTAGGCTTTCAAAATCTCACTATGAGGTCCAGCTTTGGTGATTTGGAGGAGGGCTGGGAATTTTCTCTCCAGTTTACTGCTGGGCTTTGGTCATGGCTTTTCTGCTCTCAGCTGCGAGACTTGTTAAGTTGGAAAAGGTGAGTGGCACGCATCTGAATCAGGGCAGCAGGTTGACTGCACTATCAGATGGATGCCTTGTATTGAGCAGCCTTGACAGGAATGTCCTTTCCACTTTACTGTATTTGTTACTATTTCATGTCCGTTATCCCTTCCATGTCCCTTCTCCCATTGCTCCTGCAGCTTGTGTCTGTCTGCTAATGTACTTCTCACCACTCACCTTTCTCCAGCCCCAGCTGAACTCCTCCCTTCTGCTCTGCTGCTGCTGCAGTTTACAGCCTTTCTTACAGCTTTCTCCTTCTGCCATGGCTTCTCCTTCCTTCCCAACGTGTTACAATTGCCCCATCCAGATCTTTGGTGACGGCATATGCTTTTATGCAAATATTGCTGCAAAACAAATCAGCTGTCTTGGCGGGGGGGGTGGAGTGAGGGGGAGCATTTAGGAATTGTGTGCCTAGACATCATCAGGACAGAATGTAAAACATGCAGCTCCTACACGAGATTGGAAACATACTACGTTTAATGTTTTGCTTAATAACATGAAGTGATATATTATGCTACACATTCAATAAGAAAAAGTGTGCATAGATATTTTCCAAATCTTTTCTTCAGAGCTTGTAACATTACATTACAGTTACAGCATTTATTAATGGGCTTTAATTTCCTTAGTCTGGGATTTTAATCTGAATCAATTCCCCGATCTGATTCCCCATATGGCCCCATAAAAAAATTACACTGCCACAGTTGAGATGGTGGCACAGGTATAATAAGAAGAAGCCAGATGGTGGTAGATGTTCTGTAGCCCATTTTTGATGCCAAGAAAAATGTCCGCACAGCCACCAGCAGTCTAGATGGTTCCTTGCATGAAATGTCTTCTAAATGAGTGGTGAGAAGTCAAATTTAATTTCTAGGCTGCCTTCAGATTTGCTGAGTGGGCAGGCTTTTCAGGCACCTGCTGATAGGGTATGTGACAGGGTGGGTTTCTCAGGGTGGAGGGCTGCTCATGTGCTGTCCCCAAGCTCTGGAGGGCTGCTCCCTGCTCTCCCACTTCATCCATTCCAGTGCCCACGGTAGCAGCTGCCTGCACAACGTGGGGGCTCCCAGCACAGAAGGAGACTTGTAAAATTCAGTACAGCCACAGACTCTCGTAACTCTCTCTTGCAGATTTTTCTGCTGTTTTCTTGGGGATGGAAAGCGAGGAAGTGGGGAATTGTATACCTAGAGTGCTGAGATCTGGCAGGCACCCCCTCCCAGGCACAGATGTTGCCCTTTATTCGCAGCATTGCCACTCTTCTCTTTTGCTGTTGGTCATTAATTCCAGTGTCACTCTATATTACCCTTGGTAGGCTCTGAGAATCACACTTAGATGCTGGGGAGAGCAAGAGGAAGAGGAAGGATGATTGCTCATCTTTACTCTTGGTGCCTGGCTGGCAAATATGTGCAAAAAGGAACCAGCATAGCTGCCCCACGGGTTTCTGCTGCTGAGTGTGTCCAGGAAGAGACAAATGTGCAGAATAGTGATCTGTAAATTTTATGTATTAGGGAAGCCCCTACAACTGTATGTTCTGTGAATGTGTGGGTACAGATGTGTTTGGTGAACCTGCAGTTTTCCTTACTCTCATGTAATTTTGGAGGGCTTTTATCATCTTGCTGTCAATACATCATTTTCACTGTAAATATCTGTTACACGTGGAGTAACCTGAAAGCAACAACTCTCAACAAAGTCTGTCTGTAAGGAAAACCACCATGGTCTTAGCTTGCAGTGAAGACTGGCTGGATTTTTGAGGGAGGGCAATATATTTTACTTGACCAACTGCTACAGCTGGAAAAAACTAACCAGCTCTTCAGCGCATATTCTTCTTCATATTTCCAATAGTCTTGAAGGTTCATGGCTACAGTAACACTTCTTAGTATTGTTATATAAATCAGTAGCTTTGAGTAACAAATGGAGTCCCTTGTACAGGTAGGCTGTGGCATCATATACGCATTCCTATATGATCTCAGAGAGAATGAGGGATATTTAGGACAGGAATTACAGTAAAGAAGGTGAGCGATCACATAGCTTCCACTCTTCACAGTGCAGTTTCATTCATATGAGTTTCATTAGTTCTTCAGTCATGAGAATTCTGAGTATTATTTCTGTTAAGAGGGGCTTTAGGGGGGTTGCTTAGCTCTTTGCTTGGTTTAAACCAGCAGTGCACATAAACCATTCACATGTTAGATGTTGTTTAATAAACGTAATTGTCATTCTTTTAGCTGAATGAAATCACCATGTACTTACAGGCATGTCTTCCCTTCAGTTTGCTCATAAAGGGAATTTGCAGTGTTTTGAGCTTGGGCAGCCTGTTTCAATATTTTAAATTAGTATTTTCTCAGCCTTTTGGACATGTTTAGCTACATAGGCTTAAAGTGAAAGTGGTTTTAACTAGTTCAACACATAGTTGTGAACAAATTATTTGAGGCTATTCCAGAACTGAAGTGGTATTAGAAAAGATGAGGATAAAAATAGTTCTAATACAGAACTTAAGCAAGAAAATCCAGAGCTTTAAAATTTCTTTCAGAGTCTTCCATCCATAACAATGCTTAAATAGAACAAAAATGTGCAAGTCCAGACTTTTTTTTCTTTCTTTCTGTTTGGCAAGTCAAGTTTAATAAATATGTAGGGGAAGCTGCTGGGAAGGAGGGGAGGAGACCCAGACTGAACGCCAGCTTTTCTCCAAGGTCTCATATTGCAGAGCACTTAGATCAATAAAGTGAGGGTTAGAAAGACTCTCCTTTGTTATTGGATGTTGCTAGTCTAATTTCTCTGGAAATGCACTTCCCAAACAGTCCCAGCTGTCCCAGGAATGCAGTTTAACCATTGTTGTTCGTAGTTCTCGATTGGAAAGAATTAAAAACTGTCATTCTGACAGAAGATTTATGCACTGAGATTACAGCAATTGAATACCAGGAGTTAGGTGAAGTTTGTGCCTGCTCTCGAACTTGGATAAGATTCCCACTCCTTTCTAAACAGAATGACACAGTACTGTATTTTATTCTGTGCTTTAAAAAGAAAAAGAAAGATTGCTATTGTAATAAAAACATTTGCATTGCAGATGATACATTTTTGTTGGTTGCTGTTAAAAGCAGCTGCCAAAAAAGCTCAGAGATGTGGAATTCTAAGGAAGGTGATGCTCAGAGAACAGACACTATATCTAGACTCCTATTTTAGTGTCTCAGAAGGATAAATTTTCTGACTATTTCTCTAATTATAATAGAGAGATTTCAGTCTGTGTTTGAATCTAATTTTGAGGGTTCCTAACAGAAAGGATCTTTAATGCCATCATTTGTCAATGCACAGTGGTGTCACATGGTGTCAGACTTCAGATTCTGATAAGAACAGGTGCACTTGCATCCAGTTTCTGAATCCATGCTACACACTTGGGTACCTAGATGGAAGGAAAAAACAATTTATTTTTCAGGCAGCACTGTCCTAGAGTAACTGTTTTAGAGTCTTCTGGTTAGTTGCTGTTGAGATTTAAAACTCCCCTATGAGTAGAAGAATTACTGTGCCTCTCAACACCTCTCACCTACTATGTTTGATTGCTTAGAGTGTGCCAGAAAGTTCTGGGCTTGCAAAAAAAATGTGAAGGCTTTTTGTTTCTGTAAGTTGCTACAGCTTCCATGCCGTGAAATATGTCAGCAGTCTTAATTTGATCATTAGTCTGTGTAAACATAAAAACTCTGGCATGCAAAAGCCTTTTCCCCTAGGATAACCATATGTGTCCATACGTTTCTGTCGAGGTTGGATGGAATAATACACTATTTTAGGGGAGAAGAATCATCATGCCCTCAATGCTGTTGTAGTGTTTCTCCTGGTTGCCCCAGGGCTACCACTCACACTTAGCACAGGATGCTAGTGAGGAGTTTCTCTCTGCTTCTCACTGAAGCAGTCAAAAGTTCCAAAGGGGCTGTTACAGAGGACAGAAGCAAATTTCTTTACAGGTGGGGGCTAAGCCCTCAGTGGGATGGAGGAGAGAATTGGAAGGGTAAAAGTAAGGAAACTCATGGACTGAGATAAAGACAGTTTAATAGGCAAAGCCAAGCTGCAAGCAAAGCAAAACAAGGAATTCATTTGTTGCTCAGCGTTGGCAGGCAGGTGTTCAGCCATTCCCAGGAAGCAGGGCTCCATCACGTAAAATGGTTACCTGGGAATACAAATGCTGTAATACTGAATGTCCCCACCTTCCTGCTTCTATCCCCAGCTCTTATTGCTGAGAACAGTGTCCTATGGTCTGGAATATCTCTTTGGCCAGTTGTTCTGACTCTGTCCCCTCCCAGCTCCTTGTGCACCCCAGCCTGCTTGCTAGTAGAGCAGCATGAAAAATGGGCAAAAAATGCCTTGACCTGAGCCACTGCTCAGCAATGGCTAAACCATCTCAGTGTTATGAACCNCAAATGCTGTAATACTGAATGTCCCCACCTTCCTGCTTCTATCCCCAGCTCTTATTGCTGAGAACAGTGTCCTATGGTCTGGAATATCTCTTTGGCCAGTTGTTCTGACTCTGTCCCCTCCCAGCTCCTTGTGCACCCCAGCCTGCTTGCTAGTAGAGCAGCATGAAAAATGGGCAAAAAATGCCTTGACCTGAGCCACTGCTCAGCAATGGCTAAACCATCTCAGTGTTATGAACCTTATTTCCAGCACAAATCCAAAACACAGCCCTGTTCCAGCTACTGTGAAGAAAATTAACTCCATCCTGATCAAAAGCAGTATTCTTAGGAATGGATGATTCATTGCAGAAACAGCCTATCCCAGCTTTTATGCCATATTTAGGTAATTCATTCATTAAAATGTAATTTTTATAGTGAAGAGTATTTTGTACAAACCTGGTGGAAACAGAAAATATGCAACCAAAAAATAAGGTTTAGTTCGTTGTTGGCAATGGCAACACCAACAGCGCAAATCCAAACAAAACACAGAATTGCAGTTCTGAAGAGCTTGAAGCCAGAAGTGCTTCCTAAGGAAGCACAGCCAAATAGCCACTACCTCGTGTTGCTCTCTAGCCCAGTTCTCTTTGTCCTTTTGTTTTATTTAGCTGCAGGAAAATAATCGAAGTGATAAGTTGCTATTATCTAAGTGTGTTGACTGTATTTTTTCCCCTTTCTTTACCAAAAGTTTTTCTTTAGGAATAAGTAGAAGGCTCCTAGGGCACCTGTCCCTCCAGGGGATAGACAGGCGGCTCATTTTGAAGTAGAAAGTGGTATTGGGTACATGGGAAAGTGCCCATTAGTTGTCAGCAGTATTTGTACATTTAAACATCATTCAAGTGTCGTGGGAAGTAATCAAGAGATGAGAAGCAACATCCTCAAGAGGAGCACGGGGAATCAGAAGGCCTTTCCTCCTTTTTCTCCTTTCCCAGGAATCTGCTAGGCAAATAAGCTTCTCAGTGTCTTGGCTTTTCTCTTTATTTCTTACTGCAGAATACTGCAAAACATTGTGTGCAATATTGTGGAGGTCTGCAAAGTGTTGTGGACTTTAAATGCTAATGCTTTATTGTAATGATAACTTAAAAATATCACTGTGGTGCAGATTGGTTTTTTGCTCTTTATTCTTCTGTTTGGAAAAGCTGTAAGCTTCCAGTTGTGTGTTAAGACTTCAGCAAGGCACTTGAGCACGCATTTGAAATTAAGCATGTGCATTAGTCCTTTTCTGAATACACAGGACTATTAATAAGGGCTTGTAGCAAGACTGATTGTCTGAAGTATGAATAGAATGTGCTTGACGGGGGGAAAACCCTGCTTTTCAAGCACATGCATATCCTGTTGGTAAAAACTAATAAATAAAAACCCTCTAGTTAGTCATGCACTGGTGTGACCTTCCAGTTCCGAGTCCCACTCTCCCCTTGCTGTGCATGACACTGAAGGTAGGTTATGATCAATATGGTTAGTGCAGTAAGTGAATGTAATGATGCTAATGAGCCATTTCTTTATAATGATCAGGTTCTCCAGCCCTGCCCAGCAACATGGTATATTTTGGAAGCTCTCAGGATGATGAGGATGAAGAAGAGGAGGAGGAGGAGACAGAGGACACAAAAACAGCCACAAACAATGCTTCATCATCATGCCAGTCAACCCCTAGGAAAGGAAAAACGCATAAACATGTACCAAATGGGCAAGGTAGGTCCTAAGTAGTGCTGTTCTCCTGCACCCCCAAGTAAAGAAATTTATGAGATGAATGTGCTGAAATCTTGTCCATGCTTCTGGATCTGATTGAAAAAGTGGTGGAGTGAGATGTAGTGTTAGCATCTTCTACTTTAAACTGTTTCTTCTGACAATCCAAACTCTCTCTGTGGCAGAACTACTGCAGGGCTGGAATTATATACACACATCCACACACATATATATACATCTAT
>WEIT01027978.1:295-20070 GCA_013389985.1 Dryoscopus gambensis | reverse complement strand
GAATCTGTGAATCTGTGAATTACCCATGTTGTGCAGAGCCCCAGCATGGGCCACCCCAATCAGGGTTTTATCCAAGGAGGTAAGAAAGTCTTAATTAGTTCCCCTCCTGCCCCTTAAATCCACCTGTTATGGACTAAATGCAGTGTGAATATTAAAGCTACATTAGTACAGTGCATCAATTGATTGATGTACAGTGCATTGCTCCGCCCAGTATCCCAAACCAAGTGTCATGGTCTTGTCCCTGTTTTAAGCAAGATGGCTGCTAATCAGGAGCTCTAACAAATGACACTTAACAGCATTGCATTCACAGGCCACCACACATGAATAGCTGCAGTACTCCAAGTTTGCTTTTCTCTCCTTTCTTTACAGCAAAGAATGGACCAGCAAGAGTTCTTGCCAAGGGCCTTCTTTGGGGAAGCAGCTTGCTGAACTTCCTTCAAAATACTGACTCGCACTGACCTTTTCTGGCTTCTTTTTTCTTCTTGATGTATTTTCCTTCCATTAGAATTGTTCTGTAGTTTTTGTGGATATGCTGTCATCTTTGATTCAGTTACTGCTGGTTAGAAACAAGCGCTCATTATAGTTGTCCTTTTAAATCAAGGTGCAAAATATCAAGCAAAAAAGGTGCAAAGGGAGAAGCATGCAGGAGACAGCTAAGGAGGTAAAGTGAGCTTGGCAAAAATGTTGGAGAAAAACACAGAAGAGAGAAATCCTGCTAGCCCAGAGAAGGGCTAAGAGCATTGAAGGGCAGCTTGTAACGCCGTGACTCAGGACCGGTGGTGGTCTGTGGGGCTGGGGAAGTGTGGTTTTTTTCCTTAATTCCCTTGGAATTTAGTCCACTAAGTGTAGGCCCCAAGTCACCTCCCGATTGCAATTAAATGTATTCCCAGACATCAAGTGGTGTCTTTCTGTTCTCTTTCCCTGCTTCAGCTCCTTTGCTTGCCTTATTCTTGTCTGCATGCCACTTTCATAATTTATCTGTTTGCTCTCCACAACTTTGTGATTTCTGTGGTGTCTCTCTGCTGTTTCAATATTTTTTTGCCTCCATTGCACTTCTGCTCTAGATAATGTCTTCCCTCCTCTGCTTATTTCTTTTTCCATCCTCTACTGCCCTCTTTGATGACTTTCTCTTTTGCTCTCATCCTTATTTGCTGTTCTTTGCTTCGGATTTTTTGATCCATTGCCACACAGCTTTCCCTGGTTTATTTGTTGCCCTTTTTCTTTCTTAATTTCCCTTCTTCTCTACATCTGGCTGTTTTAAGACAGCCTATATCTTAATATGCTAATCATACCACTGAGATCAAGGTAAAATATTCAGAAAAATGAAACTATATGTGAGTTGAAATTAAACGCAAAATTCTTCTACATTTCTCCTCATTTTCTTTTCTGAGGATAAGACAGAGGATGAAAAATTTCTTGTACGTCAGAAGTGTTTTTATTGTTGTCAAAAGAGGTCTAACAGTTGGTAAGTCCATACTGAGTGACCAAATGGGCTTCTATTAAATTTGTGATGTCCCTCAAGCCACATCAGGCTTTAGATACATTTTGCTGGTGTTTTTTGAGACGAACATTAAAAATTATTCCAAACTGCAAGGAGGGAAGAAGGTGAGCCAACAGGAGGACCAGAGATGGAAATGGGTCTTCAACAAGTCTCACAGGACCCCTGATCATGGCAGAGCAAAGGAAGACTGCTGATATCTGCAGTCTCCATCCCCTGTGGTTTCTTTCCTGTTTGGCTCCAGAAGGTTGTAGTGAGGAGGATTCACCATTACATTGTATGAAACTGGTTTTTCTCTGCTGTGGTCCTGTGCCTCTGCTGAGGCAGACACATGTTTAGGATGTGGAAGATGGGACTGTGGAGGATTAGGACTATTTTGGTGTTCAGCTGCCTTCCACCTTGAAAGGTATAGGAAAAGTCACAGTTTGTTCAGAAGTCTCATTCATCCTCTCCATAACAGATTTGAGTGGAGAATGTTGCTTTAGGGCTAACCTCTTCTAACACTTAACAGCCTTAATATAGCAATTTGTAGAAATAGCCTTGATTTCTTTCAATCTTGCAGTGGAACTCTCATAATGCCACGTTGTTGTCTAGTGCTTTTGAAGAGTTTTCAGGAAAAGTCAGTATCATCGTTTGAATTTTACTGCCAAACTCAGCCTTACAAAATAGGTGTTTAAATTCTGTATAGCGTTTTCCTGCTCTGCTCCCTGAAGCAAGGGTGAAATCCTGGCCTACCTGAAGACAGTGGCAGAAAGCCCCATTAAACTCCTCTGGAGATAGAATTCCTCCCTCAATGCCTGTCATCTGTTTTACTTTCTCAGTTTTTATTACCCTGAAAAATTGAATTCACTGAAGCAACAGCCCCTTCAGGCCAGGCTCCAGGGAATTCTGTCTTGCAGTTCAGCCCTCAGAGATGTAGATGGATCATAAGCTTTTGCCTTTTGTCAAATAAAAGAACAAGGGGGCCCTGAAACCCTGCTGTTCTTCCTGCAAATTTTCTTAAAAGAAATTATAAAAGGTGCCATTCATAGAGAGAACAAAACAATCTAAAACAAAGAGTGTTTCTACAAGGGATCCTTGTTTTGAGGATTCCAGTTACCTTTCAACAAGCTGTGTCTAACTGCAAGAGGGTATCTTCACTTGCCCAAATGTTTCAGTCATGCAACAAAAGGGTTCAGTGGTCTGGGATAGAGAAAGATAGCAACTGAACCTCAGCAGTTCATGGAGCTTATCAGTTCAGATGTGAGGGAAAGAGCAGTGTGAAAAGAACACAGAAATGCTTGAATCAAAAAAATGCAATGCAAGGTAGTTTGGGGTTTTTTTTCCTGGTGCCTCTATAGGCTTATCAGCATCAGGGTGGCTTAAGCTTCTCTCTCGTTATCTGAAAGGGGCACCATGTCCTATTCCATGTTTCTTCCTTTGGCATATTTGTCCAAATAGATGCATATCCAGTGCTTGACTGTAGTCTACTCAGTTGCAGTCTCCTGCCTGGAAAAGGCAAAGTGGTGCTCTGTGCAATGAAATCTCAGGCTCCTGGTTAATCCTGCACATCTTAGCATTTTAGTTACCCAATCTTCTAAAAGATTGGGCAAGTTGGGTACTCAGAAAGTCAGAATTTCTTAATACTTTTTTGTCACAAATTTAGGTCTCATGCCCCTTTGATAATTTTATCTGCTTAAAGTTTTTCTTTGGGTACAAAAGCAGTGACCGTAATGGCTCTTAGGCAAATTTGGAGCTCAGGAGGAATGGGTTTGTTTCACAGTCACAATTGTTTCTCCTCAGTTGATAGTCTGCTGTGTGCACTTCTTACATGCAGGAACTTGAGGTGGTAGACATCAGCATGCAGCTCCAGGGACCACAAAATAATCTCATGGCTATCCTAAATGCTGTAAAGTAGTTAGTGAATTCTAAACTTCTCTTTCACTATTTTCTTGGCCTTCTTAATCTAACCTGTCAGTCAAATCTTGCTGAATCATTATTTTGTGTTTAATAGCTGCCCAAAGATTTGTTTCTGAATGGCTTTTTTGTTGTTGTTCTTTTATTTTTTTCTTTCCATAAAAAATTGCACACCAGTTTAAAGCAGAGCTAGCCTAACCCAGAGAAATGGGATCTGAGTTTGGAATTTTGGGAGTGCAGAAGTTAACTGCTTATGTAACAGCACAGCAAAGCCAATGCAGGTTTCCTTACCCAGAATTCCCTCTGCTTTCTCCTTTCCAGTTTGCTTCAGCACTGGGCTTGAACCAAAGTCACAGAGGTTGCATTATGAGAGCTGTCCAGAGAATTTGGGCAGATAACTGCAGTTCCATACCCATTTGGATCATTCATCTAGTAACAGGTAAGTTGCTTGCTTCTCGGATTTTAGGACCAAAGAGTTAAATCTTTGATTATAGCTTGTAGATTTGTGACCACTTTGAGCCCCTCTGAGTTTGAGAAAATTTGTGTGTATTACCTCCTGCCTTGATTAGAAGTGCCAGTCACATTCAAAGCAGAAAGAAATGTATTATCCAAAAAGTGAATCTGGGTCCTGCGCCTCCTCGGCCCCACTGCGTGTGCTCACACTTGGCATGCTCTGCAAGACTTCGGTGGTCGAGTTAGAGAGGCAGCGGGGGGTTTGTAGAAAGGGAAGCTACATCGAGGGGGAAAAAAAGCTGGTCTGGGGGGGCAGAAAGAGGAGCCCTTCTGTACCTACTGTCTCTCAGTTTCAAGCTCTGAGGGTGTCACTGGTGTCCTAAAGGCTCAAAGGGTTAATAGAAAGAGGGATTTTTGTTGCATGCACCTATGATAGTCTCGGTTTAAACTTTAAAGGACAGGTGAAAAGAGAGAGAGGGAGCTGAATGCTTGCCTTATATATCGGAGAAATTGTTCATTCATGTGAAATGCTGACCTCTGTCATCCTGCCAAGATGACTGGGCCCTAGGGTGAGAGGCTGCTTGAGTGCTGGTTGCAAAAGTTAAAGCTGCCTGGGGAGTGCTTTAAAAGGACAGTGTCAAGGTTGGTCTACCCAAAATCTGACCTATCTTTTTTTTTTCTTTTCTTTCTCTCTCTTACATCTATTTGTAAAGTCCATGTCATTTTTTAAATGCTTTTAAAAATCTTTCAATCTAAACCAAAATGCTTCAATTGCTGTTGGAGGATAGTGATTAAGAGGAGAAGCTGTGAGTGCTTGGTGTGGCAATGCAGATATTGTGACGGAGGAAAGATCCTGAAATAAAACACAGGTATGGGAACTGTCTTTGCATTAGGTGATAATTAGTAAATGAGAATTCAGGCTGAAATGTGGAAGGAATCAATGAAAACGAGCAAGGATAATTTTTAAAAATTGAAAATACCAATGCAGATCCAAACTTAAGTTCACAAGTTAATTCAAAACTTCTATTATTTTTATTCTAATAGTTTTTATTCTGTTTGGGGTTTTTTTATTCTGTAGATTCTTTCTCAGTAATACTAGATTGTTATGCATAATTCCTGCCACAACTGAAATATACCTTTCCTTCTTTTCTTTGCTTGATGGCCTAATCAAAACCACAGTATATCAGTATATTTTTTTTTTCTACATGATATAATATCCCAAGACACTTGTATCTCTCACACAAGTATTTCACCTGCTCGAATAATTTCTGTTCTAATTGGAAAATAGATGAACTAACTATCTGTGCAAGTCATAAAAGGAAAAGGAACAAGACCAAGAAGTAAAATCAAAATAAAAAAATTTTTTTTTCCTGCACATAACTATGATACTTCCTAGAAAATGCAGGGGGGAATAATCCCACACAACCTCCTCCCCACGAAACAAGTCAAACCCGGAACTCTGAGGGTTGCAGTTCACCACTGGCTTTACCTTAAGAAATCTCTGAGTACTCAGATAAAATGATGTTGCAATCTACTCCGTGATCACAAGAGGGCGGCCGGATCAGACAGACGCGTTCACTTTCAAGTTGACCTTCCCAAGCTTTCAAGAGTTTATTCCCGTTTCAAAAAAGTTTTCCTATGAGCTGCGAGGCTCATTTCTGATTTCCTTCTCATTTCTGAGAAAAACATGCAGCTTCTAAGAAACCCTGATGTGTCATAATTGCTTTCCTAGCTCCAAAATATGATCCTTCCCTCCCTTTACGTTGTGCTGGCTTTTCTAAATCCTGGAGGAATAGATGACCTTGCTCTGCACTGTGGAACAGGGCAGCCGTGGGGAACGGAAAAAGGTTGGAGTACAGGTCTCACAGCAGCAGGAGAGCAGGAAGAGTCCACAAGATAATCAGTTCCTCCATCCCTTCCTAGCCCAAAATATCACAAATCATCCTGTGCCGTGGGAAATATCACTTTTGCAAAGCCTTTGAATGATTATACCAAATTCTAGTACTTGCCAACAAGAATGATGATAAGGATAAAAACCCCAAACAGCACCTTTTTTTGCAAAACAAACTTCTACAATTATAATTTCTAAATTCTCTTCCTCTTTGTAACTAAGGTTTCCCATACTCCCTAAAGCAGAGTAACAACCCAGGCAGCAGTAAAGAAGCTGTCTTGGTTAAAAGACACTCTGCCTCCTGCCAACAAGGCTGTTTAGTGTTTATCTCTATTACATCCATCTGTAGCTAATTGCATAGTTATGGTAATAGTGCCCTCCAGAGGAATTTTGAAGGAATTATAATAGTCGGAGCTAATACAAAAGATGATCTAAAAATGAGAGCAACAGGAAAATGGAATATTATTAAAATGATAAAATGCTTGAACCTCAGGGGGAAAAAAATCTCAGTATCAAAGCTCTTTCTATTTTGCATGTACATTTACATCTAAGAAAAGCATATCCTGGTTACAATAGGCTTCTTCATAGCCTAATAGCAAACATGAAGTTTGCATAACTCTGTTTGAATCAAGGATATAAAAGTAGATCAACCAAGTGAAGAATGAGAGAGCTATTCCTAGTCTGCAGCAGACACGAGCAATGTATTACGAGTGCGTTATCTATTATGAGTGGGCTCCAGCCTTAGCCTGGGATGTCTGGGTTTTTCCTGGACTCAGTGCTATAATGTAGACATGGCACAGTTAATTGAAGCAGTCGGAGGGAAGTGCAGATGTTCGAGGAGCCCTTTGGATGAGGTTTGTTTTAAGAGCAAGATGAATCATGCTTCGAGTCTCAAATTTCAGTGACTGTAAACTGCTGTGACACTACACCGCAAAGAAGGGCATGTGGCTGTAGAACAGATATCTTATTTTAGACCATGTCCTGGAGGCCTGAGCACAGCCTTCTGAGATGACACCTCAGCACCTGAATGTCAGGTGCATTTAAGTTTCCTCATGTTTCTTTCGTTTTTTTTTTCTTCAACTCCCAACCTACAGGGTCAGACGGCTTGTTTTACATTCTGCAATTTCTGTCCCCTCGTCCTCACAAAAATCCAACCAGCCCTTAATGAAACGTGGAATGGCAGCGAGTTCTGTGTTCATTTGCTGTTAGGCATAGCCCAGGGTCACGTTTGAGCTGCGTGCTGCAGTTTGCTGTCAGGTGTCCGGGCCATCAGGACAGCTCCCACGCTGCCACTGCCAGGACTGGAGGAGCAGTGCAGTGTTCCCGTGCTTGGGATCGGGTGGATCCGGTAAGGTCAGCACTTGCTTGGGAAAGGAGGGAGATGGCTGTGCTGCCTGTGATGTAGTTCTTCATAACAGGGTCACCACCCTCGGTCTAAAGCTTCTTCTGAGGTTTCTTATTTTGCATGAGCCACAGAGGAGAGTGAAATGAGCTATGCACAGACTGGTAGGGCAGGGGTGACAAGATATTACCACTAAATGTAGGGGATGCACCCAGAGCTTCCTGGATTTTTCACTTGCCCCAGTAACTGTGGAGAAGAGTGTGTCTTTTCCTATCTGTGTTCATGGAAACAGTGCAGATGATTTTGGCCATCTTGCAGGCCACAGTGATGGATGTTACTATTTGTTTCTTTTACAGTAGTTACCTCCACCCAAAAGTACCAGAAATTACTGCCTGTGCAGACACTATCGAGCTTTTTGAGTGAGGGTTTTTCATGGGTTGTTGAATGGGTGGAGATGAGTAGAGCTCTCTTGCTTTTCTCTCTTTTTAACCTAACCCAATGCTTGCCAGATGATCTGACCTCATTGTGAACTGGGAACCTGTCCCTGGAAGACACCAGCCACCTGTAGAAACCACCACGCATGGATATTAACCAGTCCTCCTTCATCTTCCGCATGGTATCTACTCCAGCAGGATTTTGTCCTGCCCTTTCCCCAGGGCCTTGCTGTTCTCCCCAAGGGTACACGTGTAGCAGCTCACCTCTGCTGTGATGCACCGCGCTGCTGATTCCCTTCCTGCATCGACGCGTTCCTGCTCTTGAGAGGAACTCAGAGCAAGGTGGGGAGGCCAGAAGAGTGGGAGCAACAAGGGCTGGCTGGGCTACCCAAGGCAGTTCAAGACGGAGCACAGACCCAAGTCATGGCTGCTGCAGCGGGATGAGTGCCTTTGGTATCGAGCAGGGTGCGTGTTTATCACTGCACAAGTGCCATACTGGGAGTGTCTTGTCCAGCCCCAGGGAAGGCACCTCACCTGTTTAATTCTAGACGGACAATGAACAGGGTCCTCCTTGCTGCCCTCCTGGTTCATACATACAAAAACTTCAATAGCAAAACCACCAGCAGCCTAGCACAGGGCCTCACACAGCAGAGAGCAGCTGCAACTTAAAAATAATGTCTGTGTGTGTGTCCCATCGATGGGGAAGGTACTTTGGGGTGATAGATGAAGCTGTATTTTCAGCTCTGCAAGTATCTCTTTGCCAGCCACTCATTCATGGGCCGGTCCAATTGTGGTGGAGGGCTGCTGTGAGCTTAATTTCCACACAGGAGTTTGCAGAAATATGTTTTATTGCAGGTAAGCCATCCCTTTGCATTATTTATGTGACAACTTAAGTAAATTATTGTTGGCTTTCATGCTGCAGGTAAAGTTGTAATGAAAACAGTAATGAATGCTTTGCTGACATGCATAGGCAACCTAAGTATGCAGCCAAATTAGCTATCTAAGCAGATGCTTTATATCCTGAATTACGTATGAGGAATGCTGTTCAGTTGGTTTAAAAATTATATATACACCCACAAACTTTTTTTTTATAAAAGCCATATGGTTGTTTTTTTGTTTGCTTTTTTTTTTTTAAGCAACAGCTTCAACTGTACTGTGAGTAATCATTAAGTAAAATTAAAGTTAGACGAAAGATATAAGAAGCCAACCATGTGCAAGAAGTTCAGGGAAAATTCAGAAATATTGTATTATTTTAGCTATTTTTATACTGCAATATGTACAATATTGCAAATAGAGACAAGGTTTATATTGTCTAAGTAAGATATTCCTTGGCCTAAGCTGTTCTTTGGCCTTAGAGGCCTCTATCATAGAATGGTTTGGTTTCAGAGGGACTTTCTTGTTCCAACCTCCCTGCCATGAACTTTCCACCGGCCCAGGTTGCTCAGAGCCCCATCCAAGGGGCTTGAACACTTCCAAGGATGGGGCATCCACATCCTCTGGGCAACCTGTTCCAGAGCCTCACCACCCTCACAGTAAAGAATTTCTTCCTGATATGTAATGTAAACCTACTTTTTAGTTTGAAGCCATTCTCCCTTGTCGTGTCACTACATGGCCGTGCAAAAAAGTTTCTCCTTCACTCTGGACTCACTCCAGCAGTTCCATGTCCTTCCTGTGCTGGGACCCCAGAGCTGGATGCAGCTCTGCAGGTGGGGTCTCACCAGAGCAGGGCAGAGGAGGAGTCACCTCCCTTGACCTTTATTTTTATGCTTAAAGAGTTATTAATTTGTTTTCTTTGGTAAAGACAGTGGAGCCCTGGTCTGCCAGAGTGAGTGGTTGAGCTCTGTCCTTTAGGGCTCTTTGCTCTCCTTCTCCTCTGGCAGCCTTGTAGAAGGCCCAAGCACCAGGAGCTGCAGTGGACAGGGGTCTTGGGAACAGCGATGAGCCAGCTCACTAAATTTTCCACGGGGAAAGCCTGCTGTCGTGGCCAGGGAGCTTATCTTACCCGTGTGCCAGTATCACAAGGCTGTTTTTCTATTTGTACAGTCTACGGCATGAACACTTCCTAGAAGGTCAACAAACCCTGCTGAATACACCAGAGGGAAGGAGTGAATTTCCCAGAAAGCCATCAAGCAGGCACACTGGACTGGGAAGACAAAAAGAATAGCATGAGAGACCAGTGGAAAAAACAGAGACGGTAAGAGAAATGGAAGAAAACAAAGTGAAATTTATGAAGCCTTATGAGCAAGAGCTTTGGCTTTAAGCGCTCCTCAGCTTCGGGGTTTTTGACTTTCAGCTGAAACTTGTGGGTTGACTTCTTTTCTGAATCATTTAAGCTCTCTTCTTGGGTCACTTAGCATTTAATACACATTTGTATGTATACACCTATTTTAGGCTTTTATAGAGAGATCTAAGTACCCATACATACACTTGTATGCATATACATGTGTGTTTAGATACACATATATATGCCTTCATAGATGAGTGTCTGTTTATCTGTACCTAAATACATTAGAAATTGCCTGCTGGTCTTATTTTAAGTGTATATTTTCATATATATTAAGACCATTCTCCATTTCAGCACCAAATTTTTTCAGCGATTTGATTTTTTTTAAAGCAGGAGTAATTGTTTCTACCAGGAACAACTCTGTTGAAGGGCGCTGTTCCTTTCACAAGATCAAAGTACAAAAGATGTTCAAATAAAAGAAGAGATTAAATTCTGTAGTCTACATTTAGTCCAAGCTAGCTTTGCAGTCAGAGTGTGCAGGCTGTGGAGGTTGATCTTTCACAACAGCCTATTTCAAACCTCAGGAGGGTGTTGGTAACTTAGTAACTTTGTATATTACATGTAGGTGTCAGCAGAGCCTGTGAAAATGTTTTCTATGTTAAACAATTTTTTTTCAATTTGTTTTTCTCAGAAGAGTGGAACTTTGCTTCCCGCCCCCTCTTTCCTCTCTGTCCTTTCCCTTACTTGTTCTGTGAGTAAATAGAGGGTGAGGAGTGTTTTCAGAATTGAAAAGTCCTTCTTGCCCTTTATAACAAATGTCTCCTTTCCTGATGAATCATTGTAATGACTCAACCGCTGCACTGTGTCTGTTGCAACTTTTATTTTCTTTGCCCGGCAGCATCTACTCCGCTGGGTTTTACCAAACAGGTAGGAAGGCACAACCCCTGCTTGATGAAACTTGTGAGACAGAAATAAGGGCCTGTAATACAAAACAAGCTCTTTACTATTTTTTTTTTAAGCAGTATTCTTGTTCATCTGCTGCTTAAACACAACCTCTTGGCATTTGTTTTTTGCCAGCACATGAGAAAACCCTGATGTATCTATGTAGCTTTGCTGATACGCTGCTCCAGGAGAAGTATTGCACTCTCTTCAAGCAGGACCTCAGCAATCATGAATCTTTCCCACAAAGAACAGCTTTCTGAGAGGGACCGTATTTGTCAGCGATGGTGATAGAGAAGATGATGTTCTCTGTAGCCAGACATAAAGCTTACTTGCCACTCTGCTGCTCAACACAGTGATCTCTGTTGCCTGCCTCACAGTTTTGGGGAAATGACAGTAGGTGGCACTGGAGAATAGTAGCACAGAAGGATGGATCTCTTATGAAATGGAGCAGTTTCCTCACTGTCTCTCTGTTTAGCCAGTTTTCCATCCCCACGGATTGCTAAAACACTTTGCTGCATTCCGTTTGCAAGCCTATTATTACTTGAAGCCTGAAGGCTTCAAACGCAAGATTGCTATTTCAGAAAGCTCCGAACTGCCTGTGAAGCAACACTGTGAGTAAAAGCCTGCTGAAGATGTGTGTTTCATTCTGGGGGGTGTGGAGTGATTATTTTCCAGCTCTTTCCCTGCAGCTCTGTATCAGACCTGGCTCCAAAGAGCACACTCGTGCACAGCTAAATCAAATCCACGATTCTCCTTTAATCTGAGTGAGCTGTCGCTCCTGCCGGGTGGTGGAGCAGCGAGAGTGTCTAACAGGAGTAGAGGAAACATCCCAGGGATTGTCTAGTTTTCTTTGTCTCTGGAGATTTTGTCCCACATGCCAGCAAAAGAGGAGGAGACCAATCTTGGTAGTTCTTGGAGGAATTACGGTAGAAAGTGACTCAGCAGTTCCCTGTCTGCTCCTTTAATGGGAAGCACGAAAAAGAAAAATAGTGGCCACCCTAAAAGCCTGAGAAAAATCTGAAAATGTTCAGAGTTTCCCAAGAAAAACCTTCATAGCCTTCTCCTAGAAATCAGCACGGGGAGCGAGGCGGAGGGGTCCCAGCTCGGTTTGTATTATGTGTGTAGCCTTCTGTGTGTGCTTGGGAATACAAGCTCTTCCCATGCCTGTTTCCTGTTTTCTCAATCCTCTCCTTTAGCTGTGTCCAGTCACTGTGAGGTGAAGCAACGCCACACTGCCATAAACTCTGAAATGGCAGCTCCTAAAATTGGTGTGTTCCTCTCTCCCAGGATCACTTCACAGTAATCACTGGAAATGAGTACAGTACAACACAAATGCCACCAAATAGCTCAAGGAACAAGTTGACATTTTAAGAGAATATATGGACAATATATGAATATATGACAAAAGAGGCATCACCTTTCACCAACTGAAATAAGTTTTGTCCTTGTCTAACTGCTTTTAAATCACAGTGACATCACTGACAGCCTTTATACTGTAAAGGCTGGGGCGTTTTTCCTGTAGTGCTTTATTGAATTATTACTTCAGTTTATCAGATATAAGATATCTGATATTAATTATTAACTTTACATGCTTTATCCTAATCTGTTCGGTCTTATTGCATGGCTTTTTATAACTTAAATAGTGTTTTGTTGACACTTATTCCCTAGCTGTTTCTGAGGATATTTTCTTGCCTGTTACAACCTTGGGATTTTGTTTGAATTCTGAATAGCCACTTCAGTGGAGCAATTTATAACTTTTTAAGGAATGGTATGAAGTGTGAAGGCGAATGGTCCCTGAGGGAGCTCCCTCTGTGTTGTGTCTGGAGCGGCCTCTGCTGCTCCCTTTTATGGAGGGTCCTGGGCCCTTTGAGGTCTCGGAAGATGGACATGGCCAGTGCTGTGTTTACTCCAGCTCTTCAGGCCCTTTGCAGAGAGCCAAGTCCTCACTGGTCCCTGGGAAGTATCCCAGCTTAAGGGAGGTTCTTCCACCATTGTACCATCCCTGCTCTGCACATTGAGGAGCCAAAGCCAGAGGGCCACTCTGCCATCAGAGGTTTGTATTGTCCCCCTCCCCTGTGACTGGAGCTGGGAGCTCCTTTAGGAGCATGTAGGTGGAAGCTGTGTGAAGATGGAGTAGAGTAAAATTTTTGAATCCTGTTCTTGTGCAGAAGTCCTCCAAAGAGGCAACTTTAATGAAGTTGTTATTTTAAGCATGTTGGAAACTTGCGCTGAAAGTGTGAGATAATCTACCACTATATTTTAAAAAAATAATAAATAAAAAGTATGGCTGGGTTTCCAAATCGAGAAAGAGAGTAGATAAGGTGTTAACTTTTTATTGTTACTGCAGTTTGAATTTTCCCCGGGGGATAACTTGGGAAAAGAATCATCACTGCCATAAACCGGTTAAACAGGAAGGAAGGCTCCTGACGAGAAAGTTACGCCTCCTTGATAGTGAAAGCACATAGGTCACCTGAAAGTGTCTGTGAGCAGGAAGGCACAGGAGGCTGTATATCCTTCTAACCAGTTGTGTTTCAGGTAAGAAGTTGCAGCAGATATTCTTACTGCTTAGCAAGTGGCCCAATCATCTCTTCCTGGGATCCGGTAAAAGGGAAAATTGAGCCCACAGTGTGCCAAGCTTTTTTACGAGGATTCATGTGCACATCCAAGTGTGGAAAGTATTTTCATGTGCTTGGATGGTACTGACAATGCCGTGAGACCTTCAAGTCTCTTGATTTGTGGTGGATATTTTACAGTATTGGTTGGGATTCTCCCTTAAAACCCCTGATCCCAGAACCACATGATTATGTGAAAATACAGCTGCCATTCAAAAGGACAAGGAGGGCTTCATAGCTGTAGGAGAAAAAAGCCAAACCCTCCAAAATTCAATGTGAATTGAGAAACCACAAGGAAAAAAAACAAAACAAAACAAAACAGAAAAAAAAAACCAAAAACAAAAAAACCCACCAAAAACAAAAACAAAAACCCAAAAAAAACCACCACCAACAACACCCTATACACTTAGATGTTTTATAAAAAATTCATATAAATTTTGCCTCTTTAGTGATTTATGAAAATTGTTTCATCAATTCAGATCCTTCCAGATCCTTGCCTGAACTTTGTACACTGCTTTGAAAAGGATGAGGAGCTGGCCCAAATACCGAGCCTGGTGGTTCTGACCAAACGAGCACGACTTGCAGCACGGAGATTTGCACCATGGCATGCTGAGCTTCCAGTCTCAGGGGTCAGTTTTAAACACAAGCCTCTATGAAAGAGGCACCATGCTGCAGACAGGGCTGTCCCAGCATCCGCTCCCCGCCAGGCCCTCCCTGTGCCCTGATCCGGGGGGCTCCCAGCCCAGCGAGGAGAACAGGGGCAGGATGCACAGAGCAGCCTTTGGCACTGCAGCTAAACTGTGTGTTTTTCCACCAGGAAAGCAATACCTCTCCTGGACAGCACGTGCAGGAGATAAGCACTGATATGCAGACAGATGGAGGTGGGCTCTGTGTGTGTAAATATTTGTCTGTGCAGAGGTTACAGAAAGCCACAGCGGTGAATGAGCAAGGTTTTATGTTAGACATTTATGTGTCATCATAAACAGAATTTGTTTGAAATGCAAGGAAAATACTTTAGAAACAGTTGAAAGAGTGTTAGAGGTGCTGTATTTTCTGTGCCTTACAGTCTTCCAGACAGCCAAGCTTTTTTAAGGAAGATGGGACTGGAGGGAGATTTCATTATTTTATCTTCTATTTTTTCCTGAAACATTCCAATTTTTAAGATGAATTTTAAAAAGAGTAAAAGACCTTATACTTCTTGATTTAATGGCTATATAATTTTTTCTTGTTTTCTTTCTTTTATTTACCTGCTGTAGAAATGAAAAACAGAGAAAGCTGGAATTGAGGACAATTTCATACAAGAAACTCCTGTTGTTATGCTTATTTTTTTTAAATGGTGTCATCTTTATCAAAAAACATTGTGAACTTCAGGATTCATTCTGAGAGAAAGCTGCAAAACTGTACTTGCAGTTTAGATCACCATTCAAAGTGATATGCATCATTTTGGTTATGTGGCCTAGTGTAATTTCTTAAATGTGGGGGTTTTTTCAACCCAGTTAAAGCAATCCAAAGCACACAACACATGGAATGACTAAGTGGAGTGTTTGAAAGAGTAGTTCAGCCTCTGAATTGCAGATTTTATTTCAGCCTGTTTAAGTTTTCATTTCACTTCTTGTTCCATACTATGGGTGACAGAAGCTTATGTCACCTAGAGTTTGACTTAAAAATGAAACAAAAATAAATAAAATTGGGATGAATACCTTCTGTGTAACACAGATGTTCATTGCAAGATGCTATTATCTAAACTAATACAGTATCTTGGGGACTTAATGGAAAATCTCTTTGTGGAGCTAAGCTTTAGCAATTTCTGAGCACACTTTTTATCTCAATAGCTTTTTCTGTTGCTGCTTGGGAATACATTTTTTGATTGAATTATTAAATCAGATGTTTCTATTTCTTTTAGGTGATAAAGTGCTCCAGCACAACTCTGTGCAGTGTGTAGTATTGCTGTTCTGTGTCATTTGTGGGGTTTAGGCTACATCTGTATCAGTAAATGAAAAAGGCCAAGGCCTTGAGGGCAAATGGCCCAGAACAGACTTTGGTTGTAGAGCTAAACTCCCTTGCTAAAAAATATATCCTCATGCCTACTGACAGCAGTTTCCATCTGGAAACTGCTGCCCATCTGAACCATAGGAGTACTTGGCACATATCAAAATCAGATCAGGAAGCTCGCTAGTAACAACATTAATGATGGAGCTGCAGAAGCTCATGCCCTTGCCTGTTAATTTGCTAAAAAAAGTCCAGCCTCAGGCTTTGAAGATAAATTTCTTTTGTAAAACAAGGAAACAACAAAAAAAGCTGAAAATAACTTATTTATCTTTTTCCCCCCTTTATATATGCCATACCCTAGCTTTTGGGGTGTAGTGTTTTGAATATTAATTGGGCGTCCATGTCTTCCATATTCTTTGACTTAACTTTCTTAACCTGATTGCACTAAGATAAAAAGTGGTAGAATATGCAGGAATTTGAGGCACAAAAAAGAGAAAAATGTGAATGAAATTGACAAGCATTAAGACAAAGCCTTCCTAACTGATTTACATTCCTGCATTATGTGCTATGCAAGTGTAGAAATGATGGGAAAAAGCATGGAGATTTTCTTTTATATTTGTCAGAATTAGTATTTAATATTTAGATCCGTTATTGCGGACATCCTATTGCAATTATTTAGGAGTCGAGGATAATAATAATAGCAGTAATTTGTTATTATTATTATTATTATTATTATTATTACAACTATAGTAATAATAATAATAATATGTCTGGAAATAAGGATTAGACAAAGGAATAATCAAGCTCCACATTAAGAAAATATTTCCACTCTCTGGAGAATGCTCTAAAGCAAAAAAGACCAAAGCAGTGTAGTGCTTTCATTATATTAGATGCTTTGGGGTTTAACTTCCATTCTGTGCTTCATTTCAGTGGTTTGTGGCTCCAGTTCTGAACATTGCTCTCTTGTCCTTGGAACTATGAGACTTTGCTGAGGACCGAAAGGACTGAAGTGAACAGCCAGCCATGGCACACTTTGGGAGGGTGCCCTTCTCCCACAGTGAATTCTGTGAAGGACAGCCTGGGGACCAAGCATCATACCCAATGTGCCATTCTGGTTCTGATGGAGACATCCCCCTAGGATTTGATCGTATAGCTGATGAAGTCAGCAATGAATTTTTTTTTTATGGCTCATCCCATCCACATCACCATGAAGAAATGTTTTTTCCATCAGACTTTTTTGGTTGGCATGTGCCTGACGAGCATCTTTACCATCAGCCTCTCGTTGCTTCTGGAGAACTTTACCCTGGAAATCCAATCTCTCACTGGCAGCAAGGCCCAGTGTCACCAGTGGTTGGCTTCAGGACTTCTTTACTACCTGAGGGCAGAAACTTCTCTGTGGTGGATTTGCACCCCTACAGTCTCGAGGGAGAGCTCCATGGAAGGAATAGTGTAAATTCAGTTTCAAATGTGGGAAGAGGGAACACAAATCTGGGGTTTCAGATAGGCTCTGACATTCTGGGTGCTCCAAGTCCTGTTTTCTTAGACGATTATCCATTTGGACAAAAAGTGAGAGAAGAAAGTGGAAACGGGGAAGCTTCTTTAGCCAACACTTCCCGAAGATGCAGCAAAGGACCTACCCAGCCTCAGAGCTCTGGACGTGACAGAGAGGTATTTAAATTTTCTTAGATTAACAGTGCTTAAAGTTTTTTGTTCTTGTTTGTGTCCTTGTACTTTGTGTATTCACTCACACTGTTGCAACATGGATTAGAAGCACTTAATTTAAAGACCTTATGAAAAATAAAACATATATGCCTCAGGGGAATCAAAAGCATTTTATGCCAGAAGAGAGTCTAGATTATGGTCTAGAATGCTCCAGTAGGCTCATTTTGTGGCTCACTGAACCATAAAACTACCACAGAAGGATAAGTACAGAAAGGTAGAGTAAGTTGTGTTTGAAGGATAAGATGACAGATCTTTATGGTCTGATATGAAACCTGAGATTCAAAATAACAATACATTATGTTGAATCTGGGGGTTATTTTGTTGAGCCAGATTATTCTCTGCGTCTAGTCTAGCTGACATATCCTGATCCTGAGAGTTAAAACATAGCCCATCCTGCCTTCACCATGTTCTGCATGCACTTCCGTGTCCAAATATAATTATTTTCTAAAAATAGACACATCTACTCTAACTGTGGAAGCTGGATCCTGTGACACACACTCTGTCTTTTAGCTGTCTGTCTGAAGCAAATCCTTTATCTTTTTTCCTCCTTCATCAGGTGTTCATATCTCTATTCGTGATTTTGCCATTTTTAATAACCATGTCTTATGGGACTCCCATAACTCTCTGTGATGTTATATCTGTCCTCATTTTCTGTCTTTCAAAATCCTGATATGGAGAAGGGGAAAGAAAATGATAAATCCTCCCTTCCCTCCAGTCCTTGTGAGCATTCTGAATCATTATAGGAATCCTGAAATAGCCTACAGGATACCTCTGCACCATGAATATTAAAAGACAGTTTAGGTTCACCTTCTGCTTTTAGCTCCCAGTAATCACAGTATCATAAAGCAAAGGGGAAGAGACACTTGATTGACTTGTTTCTATGTCTCTGAATAAGGAGAACTATAAAAGTAAACATATGCAGGCCCAGACAGATGGGAAGGCAGCAGGGGGAAATATATCCGAGGACAGGAACTCTTAAGACTAATCCTGTGCACCTCATTTTAGAATTTCAGAGATGAATACAAAAGAGGAAGGGAAGAATAGGTGGAGAGACAAAAGGCTGTTGTTGCTTTTTATTCATGATAGGAAAACGAAAGCATGCTGACATGTGATGAAAAGAACAAGCCTTCTCAGAAGAAAAGCAGAAAATAGTGGGATACAAATGAGCAGGAGGAGATTAAATCATGGGATGGGGAAGAAGAGGTGCTAGAGGAAGCAAGCATTTAAGAACAGGCACAAACGCTTCTGTGACGGAGGAGGAGAGAATTATAGGGGAGGGAAGAGAAGAGCTGAGTGAGTCAAGGGCGACTACAATCGAATGTGTGGGAGGATTTGATTAAGTCAGGGAAGTACTTGAGCTGTTTAGCTTGAAGAGGAAGAAATGGGAGAGAGGAGTGAATTGATTTGTAGCATAAAAATCACTCTGGTCACAGGAATTCCTTCAGGGAGAAAAAGCTGTGTCAGGATAGAAAGAGAGCCAAGGCAAGGGGCTGGAGGCTGAACCTTGAGATAATAAGGGAAATAAGAGTGAAAGAAACTCGAGAGAGGGAAGAGCAAAAAAAGACTGTAAAACAGTAACTCACTGGTGCTGGGCTGGGAGTTTTGGAAAAGACAAGAAGTGCTGCGGGTCAACAGATCTGATGCCGAGTAAGACAATCAGAAGGGTTGGAAAAGTAGAACACCACAGCAAAGAAATGAGCACAGGTTGGATTTGTGAGGTCCAGAACAAGTAAATAATGTATCCAAGTAGTAGGAGATGAGAACCAAGACTTCAGAGTAAAATACAAAGGATGCTGAGACATGGAGATTAGAATTGAGATGGGTCATAGGTGAGCAAGATTAAATATTCACACTGCTGGAGTCATAGTGGTATTCTTATCCTTACCTCTTGGATGCAGTTGTATGACCCTAGGCTTTGTTTAATGTGCGCTGACCAAAATATGTCCAGTGTAATGAGGGAAACATTAGTTTTTTTCTGGCCTTGCCATTACCAGGTCAGATGTTCAAAAATAGTAAAGGAAACTATTTTCATAACACTCCAATGAAAGGAGATGTTATTTTTTTCTATATTAGAAAGAAAACTGAAAATAAAACTGAAAATAAAACCTAAGAAGTGTCTAATATATTTAGCTATTCCATCTATGATATTTAGAATCTACTTTTAGATTCTGATGTTTTCAGGGTAGCTAACAAGACTCATATCTTCAACCAAATCCCAACATCAGAGCAAACATCATGATCTTGTTTTGGGTGCTCCAGAAATGACTAATATAATATTAGTGTTCATATTTGGAAGGATAGTTTAGGTGACTTGATTAGCATAATGTGAGAAGTCCATGGATGAAAAAAGATTCCAGTCATCAAGGGATGCATTCAGATGCATCCGTGTTGTCATTGCTTCTCTCCGTATGCAGTTCTGTCTCATTCACTGCTCTCTTTAAGATATTTGCAATGCCTCGAGTCCTACTGAAAAAGAATGTGATCCTGTAATTAAAATTTTACCTTTATATGCGAGAAGAAGAAAGTAAAGTTTCTGGACATGTGAAAAGAAGACATGACCAAACTAAGTCTCTCATCTCTATGATTCATCAATGGAGCTGGAGCTGTTTATCAACTTTATATACCTCTGCCACCAGAATGAATTTGAGTGGCTTAGCAATGGTATGTTCCAGATGTGTAGACTCTTAGTAGGCTGCACAGGATTCTTGTTTGCCATTAGGAATCACTCAGAGATGCTGCCAGCAAAGGTGCAGAAAAGCAGAGGGCTCCTCT
>WEIT01027977.1:0-17170 GCA_013389985.1 Dryoscopus gambensis | reverse complement strand
CTCATTTGGAAGTCTTTCTCTATACCGGGGTCCCCTGGAGACTCCTGTGGGTATCTCCCAGAGTATTTTCATCTCTGGTTTAGGCACTTGAAATCCAGGGTGGAAGCCTCAGACTCCTCCAAGGCAGGTACCCAAGCTGATTTTTCTCCTTTCATGCTTCCTGGATCTTCTAGATCTACTCGACATTATTCCCAGGCACCTCTCAGAGTCTTAACCTCAAAGTTCAGAACAAAAAATCCTGTCTGGCAGCTCCAGATTGCTCCAGGGAAGCTGATATTGATAAATCTTTACTTTTGCAGTGAACCTGCATCTTCCAGAATCTCCCTGAGACTCCTCCCAGGCATCTCCTGGAGTCATTTGCCACAAAGAGGATGAAGGAACTGAGATTCTGGGTATCAGCCCGAAAGGATTTTGTGCTGGGAAAGAGGGTGAAAGGGTTAAATCATTGTACTTGGGCATGCTTGGGTATACGGAGGCAGATTAACATACACTGTAACCAGTGTAGAAGCGAGCTGAATAACTTGGCAAGAGATCCGGAACAAAAGCCTGCCAGATCCAGTGAAGAAAATGCTGAAACAGCGAGCAAGAGCCTGCGCATGCCTAGAGGAGAAAGGTGAGAAGTGCAAAGCGAGGAAGATGTTCAGCCTTTATCAAAACGCCCCCGAGCCTTGCTGGGCGCGAGCAGCAGGGAGCGCTGCGCCTGTGCTCCGCCTGTGCTGATGGCAATAATGAGTGCTGAGAAATGGTTTGCATAACCACAGCTTTTCCAGGGAAAACGATGAATGTGCATAAATTGCAACCATATATTGCACACTGCTGTGTGCCTGGGGTGTGTGTGTCAGGAGGAGCAATCCCCCGTGCACCCAGCGCACTGAATAAAGCAAATACGCGCTTCTTGGACTTTGTCTCAGAAGTGTCTCTTGGCCTGGTTTGGGGTGAATCAAGGGCAAGCAGCTGCAAAATTTAAAACTTCTCCATTGCAATGAAGGATTTATTTTAATTTTACTGTAGTCACTATTAATAAAGTGCAAGATTTAATAGTCTTGAAAAATAAAAACAAATAAATAATAAAATACTCCCACCATACCAAAAAAACAAACTTCATTTTTTTTTACTCTCATGAGCCTCCTGGAAAAAACAATCAAATAATCCTGCAAGTTCAGAGGTACAAAAGAAATCTGACTTGAGTTTCTGTGCCAAACCACAGGAGGGTTTGTCCATCTGGACATTCGAATAGGAACAAACAAAAGAATCCGTATTTTCTAAGATACTTTTCATGGTCATCCTCCACTTTTATAGGGCAGATTGCACCCAAGACCTATTATATTCTTGCTGGGAAGAAAGATGCTTTGAGTTATTTAAGTTTTGAGGTGCATTTAAAAATGACTTTCATTAAAGTCAGATGCATCCTTCTGGCGTCTAACTCGGGACAACACTCTTACAGACAATATAGGTTTTCGTGGTTAAGTTAATTGGTGAAGAGTTAATTAATTCAGAAGGTTATTAGTTGTTGTCGCATGTTGATGGTTATTAAGTTACAGTTACAGGTATCTGATTTGTAGGACTTTTAAGCGTCTAATGTTTAGGTGAAGTACCCCTGGAGGGTGCACGAGGGTTTCTCCCGTATCTTAGAGCGGTGGAACATCGTGGACAGTGATTCGTCAACTGGATGGACCATTCAGAATACCCTTAAACTGGTGATTGGACTAAAAGAACCAATGGGAAAACCCCGTTGATGAGCCAATCCTCTTCGAACAATGAGCCGATCAGACATCGGATCCAAAATGGACCAATCGTAATTTGAGACTGGGTATAAAAGCTGTTCCTGGGCATAGCCCAGGGTTCTCCAAATCTCTGGTCGCCTGAGGGAGGAGCACCCAGTGCGCATGCGTGTGCTGACCTCTGCTTCACCCTGCATTCTGTGGGCTTATCCCGAGTTCCTGTCCTAGGGCAACTGTTAATAAATTCTCAAAATTAAAAAATGGCATCAGACTGTTATTTCTGACAACACCAGCCGGAGACAAGATGAGAGCTGTTAACCAGTTCTGAGTTTGCTTTTCAAAGCGATTGACCCCAAAGCCTGTGTTTAACTTCAGCAGAGTTGTGTTCAGCAGCTCTGAAAACCAGGCCTGAAATGACAGACACACGTTTGGACCTGAGTCACACCCCTTTCAGTACCAGCCACCAACTGCACAGTGACAGCTGCTGCTTCAACAGGAAAATGGTCTTTGGAATCATTTTAAGCAGAAGCACATCCCAGTGTCAGCCCCTGCCCAGCTGCAGGTGAACCCCAGGAGGGGAAGGAGGGGTTGATTTGGAAGCTCCTGCCTGCCCTCAGTGGACCTGGGCCTGGAGCCGTTCTCGAGCAGCAGCTGCGGAGCCGGAGCAGTGCCCGATGTGCCCCGTCGGTGCTGGGGGTGGCCGGGCCGTGGGGCCCCGGGCAGTGGGGAAGGGCTGGGGGGGCAGGAGCCGGGGCAGGGGGCAGTTGGGCTGGGGCGGGGGCTCTCCAACTGCCCTGGATGTGGAGCTGGAACCCCGCAACTGCCAGAACGGTTGATGGAGCCCTGGCAGGTGAGTGGGGAAGCGGCAGCTCTCCCTGTGCGAGGCCCAGAGGGGGCCTGGGCTGTCCCACGGGGAGCGGCTTCCTTTGGGAACAACAGGGCATTCCCGGGGGGCTGTCCCAGAGCTGGCGGCAGCTTTGGTGCCGGCCGTGGGGACAGGCCTGGCAGGGAACGGGAACTCCTGGCCATCCCAGGGCACACCCACATCTCCCCTCCCATCACCACGGGCACTAACGAGGGAGCAGCTTTTCACTGCACTCCCAGCAGCCCAGTTTACAGCCCAGCCTCAGCACTTTCCAGAGGCTGCAATGGGTTTCTTCCAGTCACCTCCCAGATGATTCCTGGTGGCCCAGAGGAGCCCACAGGAAGGATCAGAGGGTGCTCAGGGGTCGGGAGCACTTCTGCTTTGGGAAAGACTGGGAGACTTGGGACCACTTTGCCTGAAGAAGGCTTGGGAGAGACTTCAGAGCTCCTTCCAGCACCTGAAGGGACTCAGGAAGAGCTGGGGAGGGACTTTGGACAAGGACCTGCAGGGACAGCACAAGGAGGAATGGCTTCCAACTGCCAAAGGGCAGGGTTCGATTGGATATTGGGAAGAAATTCCTCCCTGGAGGATGAATGGTGAGGAAGGTGGAGAGGCCCTGGCACAGGTTGCTCACAGCAAACAGAGGTTGCCCTGGAAGTATTCAATGCCAGGCTGGATGGGGCTCTGAACAACTTCCCTTCTGGTGTTCTAATCAAGTAATACACTTTCCTGCAGGTTATTTGTTCCATTTTCAAACTCCTGGGCTGAAAGGATTCCTAAGGAGGGGAGGAAGAGCTGAGCTAGAATTCCTGAGCTCAGGAAGGCTGGGAAAACATTTAGGACCAACTGCCTCAGGGATGGCCATGCAAACCTGAGTGTGCTCCTCCCTGTATTCTTCCAGGCAGCCCAGGAGCTTGGACTGAGCCAGCAATTCCCTTCCCACATGTCTCCTCAAAAGGGACCTTCCTCAAGAGCCCCTGAGGTGAGTACAACTCTGCTGAGCTGGCTCAGGACTGCTTTGAAACGGGACTTAAGGGAAAGGAACTGCAGGAAACCTGCAAGGGGGAAGCTGCTCGGCCATGGCTGTCCTGTCTGTCCCTGAGTGGGGTTCACTTCTTTGTGCCTGACTTCTGGATCCCCACTGTACCTCAGGACAGACTTCTTTCCTCTGCTTGGTCAGTTTAACAATGTCTTTCAATAGTGAACATGTACAGCTATAACAGGAATCTGATCTCAGATGGCACTGTTTCATTTTATTGTAGTCACAGTAATACATGTCCTAAGCATATGCAGTGTGCTCAGTGTAGAAATAGATTTCGTGTGTTTAAGTAGATTTTGAAATTGATTCTCCATCAGTGAACACCCACTCTTGTTGGGATCAGAAGAGGCATCTCAAATGGTACTTTGGAATAGGATGGAACACCTGCCCTCCTTTTAGCAGGGTAAGGCAGAGAAGAAACATTAGATCTCCACTCAGGACTATGAAAAGACTTTTTTTCCCCCTCAGATACTTGCATTTTATTTCATTCCGTTTTCTTTTCTTCATTCAATTTAATTTAATAATATGTTCCAAATCTATTTACCCCAATGCATCCAGTAAAGTTAAAAGAATGGAAGGCAACCAATTTTAACATATTGCCCCTTCATGTCACCTTATTTGGTGCTAAAATCCATGGTAAAGCATTTTCAGAAATCACTTCTGGAAACAAAACAAAGCTCTTCTGGGACATTTTGCAAAGGCAAGCTGTGATAAACACAAAGGGGAATGGCTTTAAGCTGAAAGAGATTTAGATTGGATATTAGGAAGAAACTCTTGGCTGTGAGGGTGCTGAGGCCCTGGCACGGGGTGTCCAGAGAAGCTGTGGCTGTCCCATCCGTGCAAGTGTCCAAGGCCAGGTTGGAAGGGGCTTGAAGCAACCTGGCACAGTGGAAGGTGTCCCTGCCCATGGCAGGGGGTTGGAATGAGATGATCCTTGAGGTCCCTTCCAGCTCAAACCTGGAGTTCCCTGGGGTTCTCTGAAATGACTTTAAATCCCACGATTCTCCCCTCACCTCCTGCTCCTTCTCTTGCAGGCGTGGCAGGAGGCGAAAGAACACAAAGAACGACCGCAGAGTGGCGCCGACAGAGCGAACCTGAAACGGAGAGCGGAAAGCCCCGGGAACCTGTCTGCGACAGAAGCAGAAACGCCAGCAGAGAGCGGCGCAGGGGCATTCCCGAGCGCTCCGCTGCACATTTCCCTCTCCAGACTCAGGGAAATAGAGGCGGAGCTGATCTGCGCCGATGAGGCGGACGCGGAGTTTNCTGGGCTAAACGGGTGTGACCCCACAGCAAAGCCACGGCGCGGCCGTCCCGGCGCTCCTGGGGCGGTAATAGCAGAGGGAACCAGGAGCACCGGTCTGGAATGCCTAGGGTTGAAGAGAAGTGCTGAGATGCAATTTCACCTGAAATCTGAAAATTAGGAGTTAAAAATAAGCCACGGAAGGGGGGAAGTGTTGGACTGAACCAAAGAATCTCGGGTAATTTTGTCTTTTTCTCCAAGTTCTTAACTGTGTTTATGTGTGGAGGAAATTGAAGTCCCATAGAGCGAAAAAAATGCTCCTCTCTTTAATCCCAGCTCTATCAGCAACAAATGCCCTCTCAATAACTGGGGAGTTTTCACTCTGCCCAGCTAATGTTTCCTCTCCACTCTGATCCAATCCCTTCAGCCAGGCACTTGAAACCCTGAGAAAGGGACCAACTGCACTTTTTTTAGCACTGTTCTACCAAACTTCATTTAAAAGCATTTGTCAAATATTAGGGCTTTCCAGTTCACAAGCAAATATCCTATTCCTAATTTTTTTTCTATAATACTGAAGTGATTTTTTAAAGTGATAAATATTACAGCAGTCAGTGAGTAAAATGATAAAGTGCCATCCTTTTAAAGTGCTTTTTTGCCCCCTATATTCTGAAATGAGCTGTGGTAGGGACAGCACCACGGGTCACTTAAAAAGAAAGCAGGACTCGTCTCCTCTTAAGAGGAAAGGCTGGTGAATGGACATACCAGGAAAAGGGATGAAGGAATTAATCCCTGGGATTGCGGACAGAGTGACTGGGACATCATAGAATTGTAAGGCTGGGGCTTCTCAGCAGTCTCGTAATCCAGCTTTCCCCAGAAGCAAAACCCAAAACATCCCTGAAAGACCCTTCTGTCCTCTGTACTGATTTTTGTAATGCCAACTTTAGTTAAAGACAGAGTCTATTAGACTTAGTTTTCTCCACTGATCAGTCACAAAAAGCATTTCCACCTAGCAAATGGTGTATTCTAATATTTGGAAATCATGGTTTTGTTTCATGTGCAGCTTTGCAGTGAAGGCTTTGCTACAGAGGATCCCTTGAAGTCCTCTCCAGATATTTCCAGGCTTGCCAGTTGGATTGAGTCAAGGCTTGTCATCTGCTACCTAAAAGTGGGGCAGCCTGGCCTTGCTCTGCATCATTCACACAGGTAAGAGAAAATACGGATTAGATTCACTGCTAAGACTGAAATCCAAAATGAAACAAAGACTAGGAATAAATGCTGTGCAGGAAGAACCAGTCTAATAGTGAGAAAAGAAGAATCAAGAAAACACACTTCACACGTGGCACTGGTGTTTAGATAGGACTGAGCGCATCTGATCACTGCTGAGGTGAAGGGTCTAACACACAGGCCAAGGTTCACCCACACTGCACCTATGCCATGTACAAAGAGTATTTCAGAATATCTCAGGTTCACCTTCTGAAACATTCCAGACGCACAGTGTTTCCAGGGAGATGCACCAGACACCTGCTGCTCCTGCTTGGGGAGCTGGGAGTTAACAAGAACTTGTGCTGTAGCCGTTTTGCTTGTGTTACCTACATGCCAAAGGCAAGAGAGAATATTACCCCTGGAACATTTTTCCTAGAACAATACACAAACCCCTAATGAAATTGCATTTAGGATAAAAACACCATGAATTTAACTTTTAAGTAATATTTTTAGTAATATTTTCTTCATCAATCACAGCTGGAGAGAGAGGGAGAGGGAGACAGAGAGTTCACCTGACATTTGAGATGTAGCATTGAGTTGTAGAGCAGAAGTGCATACGGTGTCTGCCTATTTGATTCTTAGAAGCTTTAATGACATAAGAAATCTCAGTCTAACCTTGTCCATCCCTCTTCTGTCTCCAAGGAGCATCATTCAGAACCCCTCTGACTTCCGCAGTCACCTGCGCCAAGCCGCTTGCTTTCGGTGCCTGCACAGATACTCGGAGGCTGCAAGGTACTTCTGCTCGGGCTTCCACAGGGCTCCTCTGCATCCCTTTCCTTGCAGCTCTCGGCAGTGACACATCCTCTAAGAGCCAGACTTTTCCAAAATCCATGGGAGCTTTGCACTGGCTTTGTGTATGTGATCTCAGGGGCAGCAGAGCTCCAGTCCTCTCGGTTCATGTTAACGTGAATAATTCCAATTGCAGCCTTAAATGACATCCGGGGCTATTTGCTGGCAGAGAGTTTAGCGAGCTAAAAATGTGTTTGCTGACGCTTTTCTAAAAGTTGGACAAGGACTGGGAGTTCTGTGTAACCTTTGGTATAAACCTCACACGACATTTTTTGAAGAGGACTTCCTTTCAGTCTGGCCACAGGCCCTTTTCTCTGCCTGCACACTCCTCTGCTGCTTTTGTCCTCAGGAGCGCCATGGTCGCGCAGTGTCTGTACGTCTTGGCCGAAGGCGCTGGGCTGAAGACCAGTGACCTCATCCAGCTGTACTGGCAGGTAACAACTGACAGCCGGGCCAGGAGTCCCAGGATATGCCAAGCTGGGACGGACCCCCAAGGATTACTGCAACCAACTCCCAGCCCTGCACAGGGCCATTCCCAAGAGTCACACCCTGTGCCTGGGAGTATTGTCCAGCTGCTCCTGGAGCTCTGTCAGGCTTGGTGCTGTGACCAGTTCCCCAGAGAGCCCGTTCCAGTGCCTGACCATCCTTTGGGGGAAGAATCTATTCCTAATATCCAACCTAAAGCTTCCCTGACACAACAATTCTGGATATGGTTGCTTAAGGCATTTTTTCCTAGGTCTTCCTGATGTGACTTTCAGAGAGCATGGAATCACTTTTTCTCTCCATCTAAAGACAGTTTCTCTAGTCCCCGTCTACTTCTTGAAGATGGAGGCTCATGGGGTCTCCATCCAAACCACCTGGTTGTTTTGTTTGTGTTTTTATAACTAGCCACTACCCAACATGAAATGTATAATTTCTTTGCCCCTTTTTAGGCTATGACTCAAGAAGCCCTTAGTGGAGAAGTCTCTTTTTCTGTTCTGTACACACCTTTTGAGAAAGAGAACAAGACTGACAAAATAAAGGAGGCCAACAAAACCTTTGGTGAGAAGCACCCTGATTACGTGCAGCACGTATTTACAGGTAACGGCAGGTTTCAGCTGCCCTTAAGCACTGTGGACTGTGTTTGTGTGGCTGAATTCAGAAGAGCTGGAGAGAGTTGGAGAGTTTGAGCTGCTTGGGTTCCAGACACTTCCACATCGCTGTGGGGAATCGGCAGAATATCCTTTATCTCAGGCATCAGCAAAACTTAAGCTGTTGATGCAAAAGGCTGCAGAGCCCTAAGATTCAAAGCCCGGTGAGAGCTGGATGTGTTGGTTTTGTTGTCTGTGCTTTGGCAAGGTTTCTGGAGACCATGTCACTTCTTCTTAGACTTCCCTTATTTTTCTCCAAAGAAGTAACTTCTCTTACAGCTGAAAAGAAATATGACAGTGGAAAATATTTTCCTTTCCCTATGCAGATCCTCATGGAATTCACCTCTTGCCAGAAAGGGCTGAATCTCATCCTGGCCAGCAGTACCTACTGACTCTGGGCTTCAGAGACAAAGAGATTGGAAAAACCGTGGAAATGTCTGTAACTCGAAAGCTGCCAGTCTTTCCAGGTATGCCAACCTGCTTAAGAACTGAACAACGATGACCCCCACAATCCTTACTAAATGAGGGGGCAGGGGTGTCTCAGGACCCATTTCCCCATGCCAGCCACCCTGATGGCCCGGGCAGCTCTTCCCATCCCCTTCACTCCTCCTCCAGTTCACCCAACATCCTGCCAGATCCCCTAAAGGAAAGGGAGATGAATAAACACACCCTCTGTGGTTCTGTAATTTCACTTCCTAGGCCAGAAAACAACTTTCAGTCTCAGCATGGAGGAAGAAGCAGAAACATTTTGGCAGAACACTGGGAAAAGGATCATGGCAGCCATGGCTTTCATAGGAAGCACCAAAATAAAGGTGAGTATCCCATTCCCTTTCTGGTATGCGGTGTGTGGGAAGGACGTGTGCTTTTGGGGGATAATTCCTGCTCCACATGCTCCTCCAGTGTCCAGAAATGCTCCATGAATTGCATTAGGAACAGAGCTCCAGTGGGTTTAGAGACTTTAGAAAAGGAGTCCTAATGACTTAACAGTGACCACAGTTTCTTGAAAATCCCTCTGCATGCAATTTTCTCCAATCTTTACAGCCTATGATATTATATCCCTACTTCACATAAGCACCAACACAGTTACTCTCTCTATTTCATACCCATAGTAGACTGCACCTCCCATCCGGATCTCCATCACGAGTTAATCATTACTACTTGAAGCATTTCTAGTGATTGAGATCTGGATCCCTATGGAGTGAAAGATGTCTTTCACTCTTCCCATCTGTTACAACCATAAGCCAGGTGATGGTAGTTACCTCTGCTCCCTCCTTTCTGCCATAATGGACACAGCTTTTAGCACCCTGGCTGACAATTAGCACAAAGGTCAACAATTGAATTTGCACATAGATGAGACTGTTTTCATGCAGTTCTTAAATTATTCTCCTGAAAGAAAAAACATGAGCTAGAGATCTGGGGAAGCTCTGACGTCTTTCCTTCTAGAGGGCCGTTGCTGGAGCAGCAGTAAGCACCGGAACTCACGCACTCAGCAGAGGGAAAGGTGTGTGGGGCTTGGCCAAAAGCATCCACACTTGGGTGAGGGAAGTGGAGTAGATGGTGGGCAGATGTCCCCGAGAGAACACAGCTGCTTCTTTCCAGTGCTTTCCTGAAGCCCTTTGCTCTTGGCTTTGGATGATGAAAAGCCCAAGTTCCCGATGTGCAGAGTAATACAAGTGGCAGCTTTGGGAAAGGGGAGGATCTGTTCCTGCTGGGGGCATTCCCTTTGATGCACTTTGAGAAGCTAAAACTACAAACAGAGTGAGTTGGATACTGGATACACAGTAAAATCCTGGTCTCTCTGAAAGCCCCAGAAAAACTGCAATTTAAAAATTTTTTTTACCCCCCCCACTTCTCTCTTTGCTTTTGGAGGTGAGATTCCTCTATTGCAACTACTGCAGTCTCAAAAGAGTAACAGGAAGAGAAAAAACTTCAAAATCAGGCAGGTTTTGCACTCCCCATGACTCCCTTCTTCTGTAAATTAATTTGGAGGACAGGACTGTTGATTTCCTGTAGTCCCGGAGAAGGAGAGAGATCAGGCAGTCTTTGGTTATTCCAGCAGAATAGTGATTTATTTAACTAATTTCAGCTTCTTTTATAGGTTTCATTTCTCATAAAGTAATTGGTCAAATGCATAGCTGCCCCTTTGGGGTGATAGGCTGAATTCTAAAAACATTCATTCTTAAAAATATTTTTTTCTACTCTATAATAAACAGTCTATAGCAAGGTCACAGGTGTTCTCAGCTTTGAGAATATTACTGGTAACTTGTGTGAGAAAGAACAGTCTCTCATGAAACAGAAAGAGCTGCTTTTTAGCAGCGTTTTGCATTGACACAGGACCACACAGTTCAAGTAGAGATAAGCAGTGAGGTCTGGTTTCCAGCGCATAGGGAAAAGAAATTCATCCTGTCAGAGATGAGAACAGAGTGCTGCCTTAGGACTGCCCAAGCCAGTCCCTACTGTAGGCACTTACACTGCTCCCACACACCAGTATTTTCTATCAGCTTTACACCTCCCCTATGACATTTAAATATTCTTGCTGAAACACAAGTGCACTCCCAGAAGACCCAGGTTAAAACCCCAGCACTACTGAAGGCAGCAGCCAACTGACTTTTTTTCAAGGAGATTGGCACAGCAGCCCCGTGGTTTAGGCACAGGCTACCCTGGTGCCACCTCCACAGCAGGAAGGACAGGGAACTGGGCTGAAACGTGGGCGTACGGATTCATAACCAGTCCCAGCGATCGGTGTGGGGGCAGCCGTGGAGAGGAGGAAAGCCCCAAGAAAGTAGAGAGAGTCACTGAGTTGGAACAAACTGCTGCCAGGTCCACATTCATCATCAGGGGAAACATATTCCCTTTCCCTTCAGTTTACAGAGTGTTCAGTGATCCCGGCAAGACCGAACCTCTGACTCAAGGAGCAGATGGCAGTGCCAGTTCTACCTGGGAATAGAGATGGGCACAAAGCCAGAGCTTCTCTGCTGCTGGGGACTGACACCTCTTGATGTCACTGACAGAGATTGGGCCTCTTTTGTTTCCTTTAATGTATTCCACAGTTGTCTTTAAGCTACAAACACGATTCCATCTTATTTCCATCACACATAAGCTAAATTAAAAATGGCCAAACTTCAGCTACAGACTCAAGCATTACAACTTACTTGGAGAGGAAAAAATAATGTATTTGGGATTTAACAGAACAAACATTTCTTTCTGCTGCCCTCTTCCTCATTTGCGAATGCAAACGTGCAATCCAACTTCTTATTCTGCTCAGGTTGGTTTTGACCAAAGCATCTCAGTGCTAAAGCCAAGCTCATTAAACCATGGCAACACTTAAGAGAAGTCAATTCTGCTCCCTCGGTTTTGCAGCCACACAGCTTGGAGTTCATTTATGCACACACCACTCTGGCTAAGATGTGAAGGGAAAGCTTGAACATGCTTCAAGCCTGACATGTTCCTGGCTGTCTGGAGGTCAGAGACCACCTCTGTAGGTTTTAGTTCCTCCAGAGTCTGTCTTTGAAACCGTGGATTGGCCTGTCTGCGCCCAAACCATGAGCTGACACCCTGCACCCTTTCCTCAGCCTCTTTCCTGAGACTGGAAAAGCCATCCAGGAAAGTCAGGTGATGTTCAATGGAGGGGGTGATGGAAAGGCCCTTTCCACAGGAGAAAACTGCATTCGTGTTTGTTATCTGCTGTCTCCCCTTCCCATCTATCATGACAACATCTTTATTTTCCTTGTCTTACCAGAGAGGTTGTAGCAAGAAAGTATTTTTGTTCCCTTTCTAAAGCCTGCCCCAACAGCATGGACTGAAAAGTGCTGGATGGCACGCTGCTGAGAGCAGGACCAGCACAAACTCAGATGAGAAGCCTTGAGGCACAGAACTCCAAGGGTCAGGGTGTTCCCTGTGCCTCTCCTCTCACCTCCTCTCTTTTACTGGGCAAACAGGATGAGCGTGGCCCGTGTACACGGGCCATCGAGGAGTTCCACCACGCTAGCCTGCTTGGCCACCTGCAGAGAGGGGAGGAACAGGCCCAGGTGATGACCCAGGCGATGGCTGAGCTGGCGACTGTTCCCTACCTGCAGAGAGTCTCTCAGGAGGATGACAAGCTGGTAGGTTTTGATTTCCAACACTTGTTTTGGCCTCTGCAAGCTGGGAGACAGAGCAGGAAAGGCCAGGGCAGAGTTCTGTACTTCCACCCGGTGCTCTGAAAGTCCTTTGTCCAATGTGGGGACCTGAAAGAGTTCTCAAATCCTCTTTCAGTGCTTTGACAGAGGAGGTGCTGATCACCTGCAAGGGTGACTGATAGAACCACCAGGACACACCTGTCAGTATCTATTGAAAATCCCTTCTCTGCCCCCAAAACCTCCCCAGATCAGTCTGGAAAAATGATTGCAATGATTCAGATCGTGCTGCCTTGACATCTCTGACCTCAGAAGGCACCTGCAGCAGAACAGCCCGAATCCAGGAACAGCTGAGAAGGAGAGAAGGAAAAGAGGGAATACTGATTTTCTGTGCTGGGTCCATCCACCACATGCTCCCTGTCTCAGAACAAATCTGTTAGCCTGCTCGTGGTAACTTGTCAGACTTGCTGCAGACATGCCCCAAGTCGGTGAAGAGCCCACGAGGCTGTTCTGAGAAACACGGACTGGGCCCTTGGCTGAGTCAACCCAGCTCTAGCAAGGGCCGGCAGTGGGATGATGGCTGGAGCCAGCTAGGCCAAAAGTGATGGTATCCAAGGGGGTTGGGGAAAAAAGAGGAGGGGGAAACATCTCCTTCTTGCTCTGCATCAGTGGACAGATGGTGTCTCTCTTCCTCCCTTGAAGGGACACCTTTGGGTAAGCCTGGTGCCTCCAATTGTGTTGGACCGCACCTGGGAATGTTGGTATCTACAGACATAGTGCCAGCAGATCTTAATTCCTTGTCATCAGAAAAATGCTTGGGAAGAGACTCCAAAACCTTTTGTTTGGATTCACTTTAACTAACTCAACATTTTGGAAGAGAATTGTTTAGAGTGCAGCAATAGTACAGGTCTCAAGTACCAGTTTTCCCCAGTTTGTTCCTAAATACTGATGCTAAGGGCAGGACACGCTGTATCCAACCCTTTGTCTCTCTGTCTCTGAATTAAGAGTATCTGAACCATTTTCCAGGGGTTGGGAAGGGTGCAGGGTGAGGCAATGCCAGGACTACCCTGGAAGGGGACTGTGGGGAGGCAATACTACAGTATTTTAGATCCACAAGAATGCAGTGCAAAGGCTGAAGCAAAGATGAGTTGACCATGCTCACTGTGTGAAAGATGAGTCACAAAATCATCAGAGTGCAAATGATTTTAATTAGGATATAATTTGTGTATTCAGAGAAATGATTTCTCTGTGAATTCCACACTGATTGTTTGTATCTCGGTGCCACAGCTGCAGTCGCTGGTGGCAGATGCCGTGGACATCCTGGCAGGAAGAACTGGAGAGCGTGTGTGGATTAAAATACAGAAGGTAACAGCCTGCAGCAAAGGGCAGGAGAGCAGACTGTTCCTTGGGCAGGAAATGTCCCTGAGTCTGGTCTGTTCAAAAGGCAGAAAAGAGAGGAGGTGCCAGGTGCTGATCCCGTGCCTTGACCTCTGTCCGTGCTGAGGCACCAGCCTCAGGGAGACGTGTCTGTGCTTTGCCTGGGAGTCAGCAGGGGTCTGACTGCATCCCTGCTGTGCAAACACCATCCCAGCTGGTCAGCTGCACCAGAACAGTGCAATGATGTCAGCAACTGATGTGCCAGATTAGTTCTTATTTGGGGGGCCTGGAGCCAACACCTATTCTATCAATACGAAAAGCACAGGCAGGCTATGCCAAACCATGGTTCCAGGTAGGAACATCATTCCTCTGCTGCTTCCTGGTGGCATTCCCAGCAGGGCAGACATTGCTGGATGGTCCTAAAGGAGTTGCTATAAATCCTGCTGCTGTTCTGGCGTCCCCTTTGCCCTCACTCCATCACCTTGGACACGTTTTCCTTCCTCCTTCTGCCCTCTGTGCTCACCCAGACACCAGCACTACCCCCAAAACAGAACAGGCACTTTTAACCACAGAGGAAAGTTGTGCAGACATTTTAATTTGGTCTCTGGCTGAAGAGTCCTGGGGGCTCAGTGGTTGTGGTTAATAGCACCAAGCCCTGCACTGGACCTCTGCACTACAGGATCAGTCTTCCCCAGACTTCCCAAACGCTTTTGGCCAGCCCATGATTTCCTAGGCTTTTATTTCAACTTCTTCAAAATGAGGCTGGCACCAGGAATCCTCTCTCTAATCCTCTGCATGTTTTCATGCCAAGCACATCACAGCAAAGCCCACCCATGAGGCTCTCTGGAGAGCCCCAAGCTCCCTGTGCACCTGTGGCCATGGATCTCTTGGCAGCAAAGGAGCCAAAGCCCAGGCACAAGTGCCCATCAAGCTTCACCAGCACAGCAGAAAACTCTTTTCTCTCCCCGACTCTTTGTGCCCTCAGCACTCCAGGGCAGCAGATGGAATTATGCATAAACTTTCCAGCTTGCCTCTCTTGAAAAACACACCCCCTTCACTGGCCCAAACCACAGCCAGTGCGTGTGGCACAGCTCCAGCCCAAGGCCAGGGCTGAGGAGCATTTTAGGGACAACTCAGGACGTGGATCAAGACAAGAGGAAGCCATGCTTGGATTAATTCTCAGTCCGTTCTTCTGTGCTGTGCCTGAAGAAGTCACACTCCACTGAATGCCTGTCAGCATGGCAGAGCAGGATTTTTTTTTTAATTATTTCAGATTAAAATGCAATGGGCAGATTGATTCTTTAGATCCTCCCATGAGGCAGGGTCTGCATCTTGAGTAGAGCTCTGTGTGAAGGGATTCTATTCCACATTAATGAAGTAATTGAATCCAAACAGAAACGGAGCAAACAAAAATAATGACAAAGTCAGGTACCACTTCTGCAGCCAGTTGCCCAAGAGGAGCCTTCATGTATTTTTGTTTCTAATGACTATTACTTTTGAAATAAACTAATCGCAGAAGGTTTTAAAGTTTTTATAGAGGTGAATGGACTTGCTTGTGACACCGCTTCTTTCTTACTGCAGGTGGCACTAATCGAAGAGTACTTGAGGGAAGGAGAAGAGCTTTACTTAAGGACCCCACTCGTGCAAATACCTGGAATGGAAAACACGAACTGGATTCCAAGGGAACAGGAATATTTGAGACTGGAAAATACAAACATGTTCATTCCCAACCCACAAAGCTTGGCCACAGGGCCAAAAAAAAGACGCATAGTTTTTTGAAAAAAGTTGATTTTGTAGGTATTTTGTAGCTATTGATATAAATTTGATAGATCTTAATCTTATTTTTAATTGTATTATCTTGAAGTTGTAGTAATTTAAATTTAAATTGTATCCAGTTGTATTTAACTGTATAAATTTAACTTGTATTAGTTTAAATTTAAGTGCTATTAAGTAGTATTTACTTGCATTGACTTTAGGTTGTATAAATTTAAATTCAGATTGCATTCATTTGTATTTACTTTTATTAATTTTCAGTTGTATGAATTTAAACTTATATTGTATTAAACTGTATTTAACTGTATAAATTTAATTTGTATTAGTTTAAATTTAAGTGGTATTAAATAGTATTTACTTGCATTAACTTTAAGTTGCATGAATTTAAATTCAGATTGCATTCATTTGTATTTACTTGTATTAAAATTGTAGGAGTGTAAACTGGTATTAAACTGTATTTAGTTGTATAAATTTAAGTTGTGTTAGTTTAAATGGCTGTGAACAATATTTACTTGCCTTGACTTTAGGTTGTATGAATTTAAATTGTACTAAATTTTTTTTAATTGCATAAAACTAAGTTGTATCAGTTTAAATTTAAATGATGTTAAATAGTATTTACTTGCATTAATGGTAAGTTGTATGAAATAAGGTTTACATTGCATTAAACTGGATTTACTTGTATTAATTTTAAGTTGTGTGGATTTCAATTTAAATTGTATTAAATTGTCTTGGTTTAGAAGACAGGTGACTGCCAGGGGAAATTAGAGCCTCCCTTGGAATGGAGAATGTAAACCCCCCACCTCCGAATTGCTATAATTTTGAAATTATGGGGCTTTCAGGCAAAGATATGGGGATAGGAATACCAGTTCTTTACTAAGAATATTACAAACTACAAAGGTAGTGGTACAGAGAAAAGAACAACAACAAACAAATAATCCCAGAAACTCTGACAGAGTCAGAATACGACCTGACCCCCTGTTGGTCAGGGTGTGGGGAGCAGTCCAAAGTAAGTCCTCCTGGAGTGGCAGCTGTGGCTCCGTTGGAGTAGAGGTGATCCTGTAGAAGGGTCCGGTGGTGACAGGATGGGTCCAGTTTTCCTCGGGGAATCTGGTGGGAAAAACCAGCTGCCCTGGTGTCCTAAATTGCAGGTTTTATGCAGGTAGAGAGACTTCGGCTCCTCCCACTGAGTGCAGCCTTCCCCAGTGGGGTGATGTAATGTTATCGGTCACAAGGGGAGCCTTAATTGCTCATTTCCAGGTGATATCCCCTTGGAGGAGGATGGGTGGAGGACGAGATAAGGAAGCACTGCCCCATCTGGTTTTAACGAGTGACCCATTAACAGAAGGCACCCGCCCTCCTTCCCCTGGAGTTACAAGAGATAAAAATATCTTCCAACCGGTTTCAACAGATGAAAATAGAATTACACATTTTTGGCTACATATTGCAACCCAAGACATTAATGTTGTAAACTTTTAACCTGTATTTGTTTAAATGTCATTTGTATTAAATTGTACTTTATGGTATAAAATGTGAGCGGTATGAATTTCAATTTAAATTTCATTCAGTTGTGATAAATGTTACTACACTGTATTTACTTTAAAATTGTAAGCAACACCAGTCTTCTGCTCTGAGCATATCCTGTGTTCAAGCTCTGTCACGTCCTGCCGGCCTGACTACGGCCCTAGCAGCTCTGGACACAGGGATCCCCACCCTCGGCTGGGCAGGACTGAGCCTCCCTTGCCCTCCCTGCGGTCACCGCGGCCCTCCAAAGCGGGACAGCCGCAGCCGGCCCCTGGGCACTGAGGCAGAAACACAACAGGGGGGAACAGCAGAAAGCTGTTATTATGGTAATAAATGT
>WEIT01027976.1:129768-191433 GCA_013389985.1 Dryoscopus gambensis | reverse complement strand
CGGAGACACCGGCCCGGGGACACCGCCCCGGAGAGACCGCCCCGGGGACACCGCCCCGGAGAGACCGCCCCGGAGAGACCGCCCCGGAGACACCGCCCCGGGGACACCGGCCCGGAGAGACCGCCCCGGGGACACCGGCCCGCAGACACCGACCCGCATCCGTCGGAACTCCCACAAATCTCCCCCAACCTCCTGAGGCCGCCCGCGGGGACGCGGGGGATCCCTGATCCCGCTTTAGCGACATCAGCCATTCTGTGATCCCATGATAACGGGTTTTGGGAGTTCTTTCTCCCCACCAAGGGGCCGTGTCCCCGCAGCTACTGCCGGAGCCCCCCGGGACAGGCGCAGAGCCCCTCCAAGGCATGATGCACCCTAAAACCCTGGGACGTCCCTGCCACAGCCCCGGGGATCCGTGTCCTGAGGGTCAAGGTGTCTGCTGCCCTGCCAGTGGGAAAGGAGGAGCTCTCAGCTCCCTTGAGGGAAGGACTGGGGATGACCCACAGTCTGATGGCAAAACAACGCACTGAAGAACTGCATAACCTCAGCTCTGTTCTGCAGACACAACAGCAGCATTTGGGACTTTCCCCATCCTCAGGCTCTGCTAGACGTGAAACAGAGATTCCCAGAATGGTTTGGGTTGGAAGGGACCTTTAAGCCCATCTCATTGCACCCCCGGCCGTGGGCAGGGACCTTCCTCTAGCCCAGGCTGCTCCCAGCCCTGTCCAGCCTGGCCTCGGACACGTCCAGGGATGGGGCAGCCACAGCTGCTCTGGGCACCCTGTGCCAGGGCCTCCCCACCCTCACAGGGAAGAATTTCTTTCCAATATGCAATCTAAACCTACTCCCTATCAGGTTGAATGCTCCTTCTTTCAGGACCACGACCCCGGAATCAGCAAACAGACACTGGGCTCACACTGAGCTCCCACAGCAGCCACAGCGAGCTGGTACTTGTTGGGTGGAATGTAAAACATGTCCTCACAATGTGTTTTTAGATTTTTTTCCCCCTCTGAAAGCCAGGATTTGACACAGCAGGTAAGCTCACTGGCCCTTCCAATATGTCAGAGCCTATTTTCTCCTTAGAGAAAACAAGATTTCTCCCATGCGCCCTGTCATTTGTGCACTGCTGGGCTGACAGGCTGAGAATGGACATGGGAGCAGGCATTGCCAGAGGACAGGAAAAAATCCTTCTTTAGGATCCAAGAGATATGGCTATTTCCTCTTCTAGTGGCTATTTACAACTGTGCAACCTAATTTAGTTAAATTCTAATCTCTCTTACCAGTCCAGCAGCTTGTTTTACAGCTTGGCTGCAAGACATCATTTGGCATGGACTGATTTAACTTCTAGCCCCGGCTGTGATGGTAAGATTTGGGCAATAGTAAATATGTGGTTGATAATTTGGACAATAGTAAGCAATGCACAGCTGCCATCAGACACCCAAACCAATCATGGGTTTGTTTAAACAACCATTCCCATTCTGCCATGAACAAAACCAGGGCTGGTGCTGACATTAGCACCATCATCATCAAAGCAAACAGGGGAAAAAAATGGTGCAACTGAGATGTACATTTATCATACACTTCATTGTGATTAATAAAAAGTAATTTTTAAAATAAACTTCAGATGTATGTGGAGCACGCTTGTAGCTGTACTCACATAAAGCTGCCCAAAGCAGTGTCAAGGTCTGGGTTTACACAACTTACTGGGATGCTTTTAAGTGCTTCCCTTCGAAGCTTGGAGGAAGCAACTCCACACCAACCTCCCTGCTGCAGAAAAAGGCAGCTGTTATTGTATGTATTTGCCTGGCACAGAAAATCATCCTTGGGATTTGCTGCCACTTACAAAATTGTGTTAACTGAGCCTGTGAGAACACCTGGGAAAGTCAGCAGAGGGAGAACCCAGTGGGAGTGTCTGCAGCAGGGAATATCACCCTCAGGAAGGACGACCTCTTTAGGGACCATTTGACCAAACTGGACATGACCAGGTCCCTGAGACAGAATCACAAAATCAACTAGGTTGGAAAAGACCTTTGAGATGATCAAGTCCAACCTATGACCTAAGCCCTGATGGGACATCCCTGTGAGCACTGAGGGAATGTCACTGCAAAGCCCATCTCAATCACCTGGGAAAGCTTGTGGCCATCAGGAGAGGTTCTGATGACAGGAGGAATCCAAATGCCACCTCCCCCTTCAAGGAGGATCAGGGACACGACAAGGCTGTGGTTGGTCCCACTGGAGCCTCCCCCCGCTCCTTTGTGACATTCTGTCAATCCTAACCCCTTGCAGTTATCATTCCTCAGTGGAGATATCCCTGCGACAGTGCCACAACAGCTGTGGCTCCTGCAGAGCCTCCCTCCAGCCTCACTAGCTCCTCATGGCACCACCCACAAGCACTAAAAATCCAGGAATTGTGTCCAAAAATCTCCTGTTCAATATCCAATGCCATCAACAAGGGTGGAGGAGGTTATGGAAAGAACTATTCCTAAAGGATCCCAGTGGAAGGACAAGTCCAGGCAGCCTGAGCCTCCCCCCCAGGAGCACACAGACAATTCATTTCCACCTGGATATTCTGTCACATGTAAGGAATAAGGACCAGACCACCAGCTCTTTAAGCAGTTTTATAAAAGTATTTGACTTACTGAGATACTGTTACAGTTACCTGAGTATTTGAAATTACAATGCAAGGAAATATCGACAATGAATTTCAGTACAGTATTTTACAATCCAGTGCTGCTGATCCCAGTTTCTACACGAGTTCACTAGAGCACATATACACAGACAGTGATTCCTGGAGAAAATTAAAAGACACCACAAAAAAGGGGGCTGGAGATACCAATATAACAGAGTTGAGATTACAAATCCAGTGCAGCATGTAATAAAATTTAAAAAAAAAAAGCCCAAACAAAACCAAAAAACCCCCAAACATTTTAAAATTTTTCTCAGAATAATAAAAAAAAGTTGTTTGTTTTCTTTTTTTAAACACAAGCAACTGGATTAAAAAACCCCAAACTTCCATACTAGATCAGATAAAGACATGATGTACTGTGGATGTCATTAGTGTATGAACAGTTCCTGAGCTACTCGTAACAATAAGGCTTTGTTAATTCTCAGCATTTCATTTTCTCACTTCATTCTCATGAGGGAAAATTCTAAATAAAATTTCTTTTAATAGCTGGTAATTAAGATTGATTGACAGTTGCATATGAATGTACATTTGTGACATACTATGAATTTATGCAGCTCAGGTTGCTGAAACAGTTGAAGCAGTGGGAGACAAATTCATTAATCTCTGCTGAAAATCTCACTCGTAAATCCAATCCACAAAAACCTGTTATCTGGGATAGCAGCTGCTCCGGGCTCATCCCTGTTTTGCTTCACCAGATCCCCAGAAAGAACTGAAAAGTGCACCAGTGGCTTGTATTAATTCCTTTTAATTTCTACAGAACATGCTGTAAAAATTTAACAGATTTGTTAGTATTCACAAGTCAAATGCCAAAGAATCTGAACTTGTGCCTTCAGAAATATTGTCAATGTAACACTGTCAAGTTGCTTGAAACTTTTTATATTTGGCCAAATCCAATATTTCACTGATTATTTTTCCCCCTCAATGAATTCTTTATTTGCAATATTTTTAAATCATATCTGGTGCTTGGGATATCCAGCCCCCTTTCTCCCATCCTGGTACAGCAGAAAAGACATATAAACATGCCATTTAAATTAAAGAAACAATGGAATAAGTGGAATCCTGGACATCAAAAATATATACACGCAGGTATGTTTTTCCTGAACTAAACATTTCAACCATAAAAATATTCAACAGCCAGACCCTATAGAACTAGGGCTAAGGCTATTTCAATTATAACTATTCTTTATTTTAAAAATAGAGGGCTGACAGCCTTTTGGGTGATATTTATACATGAACAATAGTTCTAGGTTCCCTACATGAATCGTAAAGCAATATGCAGAACATAGACTATTTTTCATAGCTTAATCTTGCATTATCTTGCTTAATTTAATCTCTCTTGTAAATAGGTTAGATAACTACGTTTCATTGTAAGAATGAATATAAACAGAAAATATATATAAGGCTTTTAAAAAATTCTCCTCATGAGCTGTATACTGTGATAGATCCAGATGCTGTGGAAGTTGGCAATTCTCCTCCCAGTCACACCTGAAGGTGAATTCTCACCATCAAGGAAACTTTAAACAAGGGGCATTTCTGTATCATCAGCACCTCTCCCTGGGCCCTCCTTCGATTGAGCCTGACGAGTGCCACCCCCCTGCCCTCCCAAAGCATTTCTCACCCAGACCTAACACACCTGTGAACTCAGTTAAAACCTGTAGTGTCTTGGGCCTGAATCAGTTTTTCCCTCTTGTAGTTTAGATGGATGAGACAGCAGGAAAGAAATATTCTTTTCCAGACCAAACGTTCCGTTTTACACTTTCCCACTGTCCTGTTCCAGCTCTGTCATGTCAAGGAGTCTTAAATGCAGCTCCTGCCCCAGTGCTCTGAGCTGCAGGTTTGCTTTAATATGTGCTACATGTTATTTCAAGTGTCACGTCTCTCACTGTGGTTACAGCTCATTTCACTGGTGTCTGACTTCCTCCCTTCAGGGTAAGGGAAAGGGCTGACCAGACCCAAAAAGTGCATTCAGTCTAAAGGAGCAGTAAAATGTAAAATGTTCTTGTAAACCAGAAAAGAATTAACAGATTCTAAAAGGAAATAGAAGATGTTAATCCAACAGGAACTCGCTACAAATGTTACTAGCTGTAAGCAGCTTAGGGTGAATTAGCTTAGAAACCTCCTCAAAAACTTTAGTTTCAAACTTTATAGAACTATTGACTGATGCTCCAGCTTTCCCAAAACCTGTTATCCGTGTCTGAACTTTCTATTCCTCTTGGCCTCAGCCAGTCTCACACATCAGTTCATCCGCAGAAATGATGAGCAGGATCATTTTCTGAATCCAGTTGCTTTGTGTCTCTTCCTGAGAGCCCAACGAACTCTTCGGAGCAAACTGACTGCAACATGTAGGAAAAACACCGAGGGTCATGTCCATTAACACTGCTGACAAGCAGCCTGCAAACAGGAACCTCAATGGCATCAGTGCAATCCCAGCTGCGCTTGTCTTTTGCAAAACAAGTGAAGTACCACAGTGTTACTATTGATCTCAAAGTTAAAACGTGTTACACAGCAAAAGCTGCAAATCCTTCAGAAGGGCACAGAGCAGTGTTCCAACAACTTTGGGCAGGTGTCTGTTTTGCTGACAGGAGCAGGACTGGGACAGACCAAAGCGAAGCTATGCCCTGGATTTGTGCCACAGTTTGACATGCCCTTAACAGCAGCTTGAGTCCAGCTGGCACATGAGCAGACTCCAGGCAGGGAACAACAGTCTGGCCACACTTGAGTTAGAAAAAGGAGCTTAAGGAATGGAGCTGCTCACGGCACAGGGGTGGATCCAGGCTGGCTCTGACGCTGCTGTGAAGAGGCTCAGGATGCTGCTGCAGCATTGCAGCTACCAATGAACTTCCCAGTGCATCAGTAGCAAAAATGCTACTAAAAAGGAAAGACAAAACTATTGTTAAAAATCTGTCAGTCATTAAGGACACATTCTAATTAATGAATGGTAAAACAAAGCAGAGCCCAAAGCTGTATTAAACCTCTACTTCGGTCTTTAGTCACTTGTAGCCATATCTGATTCTGCCTTTGATTTCTGAAAGTGCTCAGTAGAATTCCAGAGTTAATGTGGATAACCTCAGGATAACATCCATTTATTTACACATTAGTACTGTTAAATAAATCCAAGTCATGTCTACTTTACAATGAAGTGTGCAACAAGCAGAAGAAGTGAAGAACATACATCGTGTTGAGTTCACATTCTTCAAGGTGCAAATTTCAGCTACTCTTGCCCAAATCCTTCTGTTTCTTCAATTGCAAATAACAGCTTTTCCTTCAACTGCTCATAATTCTTATATGGTGGAAGGTCTAAGCGATTGAAACTGAAAAATAAAAAAATGTTAAGTACTGATGAAGAATTCATCAGTAACAAAAAGTCCATTATGAATATGGGTGATTGGAATTTTTGCTGTGGAGATGGACACTGGGATTTATACCCTGCGGAAAGCTGACTAGTGATATAAATGTATGTATTTCTGAGAGCAGAGGCTAGGATTCAAGTGCTCATACAGTGACAGTTTTCACTAACTTTTCCTAGTTGGAGGAAAACCAACCTCTAGCTGGTTGATTATAGTCATCATTCAGATTGGAAATTTTCAATTTGTGTGGTTTTGTGTACCACTAACACCTGAAGAAATGAGTAGAAGTGACCTTTTCTCTGGGAAGTGTGTGAATGTGGCTATTTCACTAAGGAGTGGCAGGGATAACAAAGGATAGTCCCAACCTTGTTAGACAGTATTGTTAATTACTTTAATTGTTCAGTAACATAATACACAAATCCATGGAATTCACAGTGGAATCTACTCCATGCCTCAAGAGCTTTGCAGAAGTTCAGCTATTATTCAACAACACAGCTCACTGGTGTAATCTGTGTTTGCTTTCACAGAGTCTCAACTATTTCAGCATATTACCCATTCACTAAAATGTCAAAGCAGACTGTGGTCAGCAAAACCAGAGCAATAGCAATATTCTGATTTGTTATGTACTCACCAGGTATGACTTCTGGGTAACCAGTTTTCCTTTCCAACCTTTTCGATACAGAATTTTTGGGGTCCATTGCTCCCTGTAACAAATGCCAACAGACAAGGCATAGGTCCAGCTACCTTTGTATCACTGTAACACACACCTGAAGCATGCAAGGCTTAAACAAAAACAGGATTGCCATTATTTGCGCAGAGAAGGGACCCTTGTCTCACTGTACAGCTCTGCCTGGAGCAAAGTATGCATGTGGAGAAATGCACCAATTTGAAGCGATTTTAAGGCGCAATAAATAGGTGTAAACATTCCTCCCCTCTTTTTCCATCATAGCTCAAGTATATGCAGGGCTTACGAAACAGCATTCAATATAAAATTCATTAAAAATGCCATAAATATATAATTTGCTTCTTTTTAAAAGTATGTCCTGCATTAGAAGGGTTATTAATACATACCCATGAGGTCAGCAAATCCTCCCACTGGCAATCTGCATGTTCCAGTCACAAACTGCAAGAGTCTCATCCTCTTCTCATTATCTATTTCTTTCACAAACTGAAAAACAGTAATTGAAATAAACATTTAGGGATAGATTCACTCTTCAGATTTTCACATCATCACAAGCCACAGATGAACAATAATGTGGCTGTTAGGAACAGCTGGATTAGCAGTAATAGTTTCTATCTGCACTCTGCAGGTGAGCTCAGTGCTCTGACTGCCATCCACTGAGCTGTAGCTGTGCTCTGTAACTTCTGCTGGTCTGAGAATAAAGCAGAGTCTGCAAACCTGCCAGAACCACACGATCTGCCTGCTGGTCCTGGTGTAGTGCCTGTAGATGGTGTGTCTCTGCCAGTCATTCAGGTCGATTTCTTGCATGCCACAGAGAAGCACCTTTGGGGAAGAAAAAGGGACGGAAGTGAGGAGTACAAATTGCCACTTTCCTTCTGTGACCTCCCACATAGCCAAAGAGAACAGCTGGACCCCCACTCAGCAGCACCTGCAGTAACAGTGCACTTGGTTCTAATTTTAAACTTCATCCAGAACCTCTATGAACAAAGATTGGTGATGGTTCATGAAGTGTATTTGGAGAGCCTACAAATTAGACAGCATGTCTGGTGTGAAAAATGGAGTAATCACTTGCAATTTTAGGAATACATTCTTCCCTGTGAGGGTGGGAGGCCCTGGCACAGGGTGCCCAGAGAAGCTGTGGCTGCCCCTGGATCCCTGGCAGTGCCCAAGGCCAGGCTGGACGGGACTTGGAGCACCCTGGGACAGTGGGAGGTGTCCCTGCCCATGGAAGGGGGCTGGAACAAGATTATTCAAGATCCCAACCCAAACCATTCTAGGATTCTATGTAGATATTCAAACCAGAACAGTTTACCTTTGCCCAGCCATACAATTCTTCACTAGGGATGGGATGTTTTGTTTTGATGATTTTACTTTTCAACAGAACAGGTGCTTCAGAAAGTGTAATTTTGAGAGATCAAACTGAGAACTTGGCCCAATCTAAATGCAACCATCCACTGCATATCTGGTTTTATCTCCCATTCTGTCAAGTTACTCATTCTTTGAACACAGGCAAATCAAAGAATCACAAAAACAAAGTAAGAAATTTCTGCTGACAGACTCTTGGCCTTTAGAAACATCTAAGTTGGCTGCAAAGAGTAAAGTTAAGGAAAACACATTAATCTAATACTATTCCATTAAGTTTCCCACATATTCCCTATAAAACAGAGTTGTCAGCCTCAGTGAGTTCGGCTCTTCAGATGTACTGACTGGAGTTTAAGCATTTTATGTGTAATGACCTGGATCCAGCAATGGCCAAGCAATCCTTTACCTCCAGTTCCTTTGCATCAAAATACTGCAAATACTGTTGTGGCAGGATTTCATTGAAGCCTTCAAAGAAAGCCTGGGTCTGCTCCTCAACACCTCGGGACAGTCTCCATTCTGCTACTAGCCTGCAAAAGAAGACACACCAAGATATTTTAAATGGCTTATGCTAACCCAAGTCCACATCTTTGCCTATTTTGAGATGAACTGTAAGCTAAGTTAAAAAAACATGGAAAGTCTGGAAAGTTCTGGGGATAGAGCTCTGTGTAATTTTATCAGCAGCCTTTACTCTGTGCAAATGATTTCATTTTTTCTCTAAATTAAACCCTAAGTGTTCAACCATTCGGCTACACAAGTGTTTTGGACTCAAACAGGAGGCAGCATCTCTTCACTGATTACATTAATGAGAGCACAGCAGTCCCAAGGTATTTGAAGATTTTGTCTGATATTCTCCCCAGAAATCTCAGTTGTTATCCATGACAAGGTAAAAAACAAGCCAAGCTGTACTGGTGAAGAGCAGCAGGACTGCCAGCTTACCAAGCAGTGACTATGTCCATTTGGAAAGTTCCATATTTGTTTCTGTTAATCATGAAACTTTGCTCTGTGGCAGAAACTCCACTCTCCATTAATAAAAGGGTGAAAAGCAGGCAGGAGACCTGGAGAACCTGAACCCAGGGAGAAGCAGATATTATGCTGAATTCAAGCCTAACCTGTCAGGAGCACGGGAGTCTAAAGGAGAGGTGGCTATTGCTCATTTCAGTCCTAGAAACTTGGGGGAATTGAAGCAGGACTTGGAGTAAGACAAAAGAATCTGAATGAAACTGGAATTCGAGCTCTCCCTGGGTTCCTAGGAACTAGAAAAGAATGATTTTCTGCAGATCCTCCCTCCTGCCCAGTGCCAGTACGTTTGTCGTGCAAACACCACGTTTTTCGTGAATCGCTGAAACGTCTGCAGATTTCTCATGCGATGGAAACAGAGCCACTCCCAACTCCCTCCCCCTGCCCACAGAAAAACATTCACAGAACACATCCTAACAAATAGGAAAATTCTCTGTGATTCAGTTTAGTTTGTGCCTGTGCTGTGTGGTGACTTTTTTTTGGTTCTGCAAGCACATCCTCCAAGCTTTTATGTTGAAGTTCACACCTTAAATCAGAGCTGCTGTGCTGCTGCACGCCAAGGAAGGAGGGGATATTTCAGGACAAAGCAGGTCACCATTCACATTTTTATTTCTTAATCACTCTTAGGCTCCTTCACTCATAATCTATTGCTTTAAAAGATTTTGGTGCTGCAAATATGATTCTTCCTTTATGACAATATAATGTATAGCATCATTCATAACACTGCTACAACTACAAGACCAGTTCAGATAAAACTAATAGCAATTCCAAGTATCTCTGATACTACTAAGAATCTTCACAAAAGCATCCAAAAATGTTCTCAAAAAGACTCAACAGAAAACAACCCCTCAAAACCCCAAATGAACCAGAAATGGCTGGCTAGTATGTCAGCAGGCTATGAAGCAATATAATTATAATAATAAACACATGTAACATTTCATGAAATACCTGACATTCACAATTCTTGTCATGGTGTTCTGCTAAACTGAGATAACACGAGAAAAAAAGTGGACTTTCTTCTAACCATGATCTTCAGGAAAAGGGGATTTTAGAAACTTATTTCTATCAATATTCCTCTTTCAAATATGAGATCCAAACCCTTGCCACTTGTTGCCAGTATCAGCAATTATTCAGCAATGCTTTAGATGACACAGGCAGTCTTTTGCAGCTAGAACTCAAGAAAGAAAATGACAAAGTATTTTAAAGTCTTCACTTCTTCTTACCTGATGTAGTCTTCTTTATTTTCTTCTGTGACCAGAATGTTGCTACCATTTGGCTTCAAATCATGGCTTTTGATTTCACCTAGTATTTCTTTATCAACAGAAAAAAACATTTCCAAGCCACATTCTTCAATATCATTCTCTCTGGAAGGAAAAAAATATAGTTTTAAATAACTGTGTTGAGAACTTGCACACAGTGGAGGAGATGAATATGAAGAACCCTAAGGCAGAAGGTTTGGAGCTAAGTAGTCAAGGTAAGGAAATGTTCCTTGCACAATAATTATGGCCTTGCAAGAAGTCCTGGAGTTTCTATGTTGATTTATGCTTTTGCAAAGTGAAGAACTGCCTGCACATACAGAGGTTTTCATGACCATTTTCCTCCACAATGAAGTGCAAAATCAAGATATTTATCCTGACCCGTAACAGAGAAATGTCAGTCTTGGAAACATGGCTGTGGTTTATCCAGCCCCATGATGCAACTGCTCTTCTGAACTTCATCTTTCCAAAATACATGGCACTGCATGAAACCTTGGGTGAGGAGGGAAGGCTTCAGGTGAAGGGCTGATTTCATTTCATCATCCATCCCTTTTAAAATCAAACCTACATGCTCCAGCTCAGTTTGAGCACAGAGGTTTGGCAGATGACGTCTAAAAGTGCCCAAACTCAGTCAATCTGTGAAATCCTCAAAATTATGGGGATGAGAAAAACAGCTCCCTGATACAAGCGCCAAGGAATGCTTCCTGCAAAGTTATAAAATTTGCTTTTTCTGCGAGGAACAAAATTATGTCTGTCCTGACAGCCATGGCTCTTCTCCCCTGGCAATGTGCAGTACAGACCAGCAGGCTCAGCTACACTGAACTCTGGGTCTGGACTGGGAGGACTCTGCAGCCCTTGGATGTCTGAAGGCTTTTCTCCAATTTTCACATCCTGAAGTATTTTTTCAAAGGGGCAAAGTATTCCATGGATTCCAGCCTAGGAGGTTTCTATCACTACAGAAATTGCTTTGAATTAAAATGAAGGCACATTAGCAGCACATCCATGGAGTGCAGAACATAACTACTCTGAAAACCAAACAAAATTCCTATCTCAATTCTTAAACATCTCATATGCTGCTTTCTCTGCTCCTCAGTATTTAAGATAAACCTTACAAGAATCACCACTACAGGAGATGAAAAATCTGGGCTTTTACATTTAGTTTTGCATTTTAAAAACCAATCTATTCTCACACCTTTTATGAAGTTTTCAAAGCATGTTTAAAACTATTCTTAGTATAATTATTAAATAAAATGTTTTGTCTCTAGTCACAAGAAAGACTAATTTTTCTGTGAAATTGTTTTTACTAGAGCTGAAGAAAAAAATTTATTCAATTTGTCTTTCTTTTTCTTCTAATGTATTTGTTACATCCTGGCATCCTCCTATGACAAGATCAGTACAGAATTACAATGCTTTAGATTGAAGGAGTTTTAAAAATTATTTCTTGAAATAGCTGTAATACATAATTCTAAAATAATTGTGGTTTAGAAACTCCACATCCTTTTGACTTGCTCATCTTTGGAGGGGAATTTGCAAAGGAGTGGAAGAGGCATGGACAGAGAGGTGCCCGACCACAGAGACGTGCAAGGCTGCAGGTAGGAATGGCCTGGAATCATTAAGCTTGGAGCAAAAATACCAGGACAGCTAAACTTCTTTAAAGCATTAAATCTTCAATACTAACCTTGAAGTCAAATTGCAAGTGTGACTAACAGGAGAATTATGTAGTAGTAAATTATAAATGACATTTGTTAACTTCATGTTATTGTAGCACTAAACATTTTTCAGGTACTAGAGAAACATTAAATGGATTTTCGCTGATTTCTTTTAATCAGTAATCTGAGAAGTCTCAGTCGAATTTACTCAAGCCATTTTATTTGTAGCCATGTTCAAGCCTGCCACATCTATATGTCTAACTGGAATTAATAAAAGCCAACAGTACAAGAACACAAGATGCTGCACAAAATATTCAATGAACCAGAAAGGCTCTGCATTAACAAATCATTCTCTGTGTATCTAAAGTCAGTAAAAATTCCATACTGCTCTGCAATGTTCAGTTATACGTTTCAGTGGGATTGTTAGTAATAGATTTACACCTACTTCCTGGCAGAAGTGAAACCCAAAAACATTGTTTTCCTACTTCAAGAACAAAATGAAGTCAAACTCACTTTACCCAGATGAGAGAGTTGTAAAACTCTGGGTCAACAGATTCTAAATCCTTGAGTCCCACTGCCTTGTTTAGGATACGTTTATAGAATGGCAGAGAGAAACCAGTGTCAATGAACTTCCCATGGAACAAAGCCTGAAGAACACAAAAACAGACAAAATAATGCAAAGGATGATTCAGTAGTTAACGTGACAATATTCTGTTCTCTGTGCCCAAGAAACCTGAAGCCAAAAGAATTAAACCAACCTGAATATCATGACTGCCAATATGCTGAATTAGCTTATACCAACAGGAGTTATAGCCAAACACCTGATAATTTCAACTCAAAAATGGATTTTTAATTATCCATCTGATGGCACAATATTTATTTATAGGAAAATTACAGGACAGACCCTCTTCCTGCTTTAGGACTTACCATGGCAATGAACCTCCCGATGAATCTGAAGTATTTCAGGTGATCTGGGTTGATGTAAGAGGCTGGGTTTATCTGTAAGCAGTAGTTATCTTTCCCTGCATATTCAAACAGGCAATACATGGGGTTCAAGACTTCGTGTGACAATAGAAAGAACCACTCCCTGAAATCACACAAACAATAAAAACACATTTCAAAATAAATCACAGCAGAGATGGCTGTAGCTAACTCACGCTGACTCAGGCCCTTGCTGGCACAGTCTGCCTCCTTCCCCAGAGAGCAGCTGGCCCACACTGACACCAAAGGGAAACTACAGCAAATTACAAATTAAAATACAAAGCTGCAATGATACACAACTGTCAGTGGTTTGGATAAAAACCACTCTTATCTAAATGAGCACATTACAAGTCTACCACTGATCTAAACAGCCAGGGTTGGGGAATGCCAATTAACACATGCACTTCTCAGTGACATTCCAGTCAAGACCTTGGATTTAAATGTAGATTTCTGTTCACTTCTTTAATAAACCCTTCTTTGAGATTAGCAGTTGGGTCAAAGGCTCACTTTAGTTCAGTAAACTGCATCGCTTTAACCGTGGAGATGATTAAAGTCATTCCTAATGCAAACTGAGAATCATTTTATACAGTTTTAGGACACGCAAACAAATCTTGCAGAACTGCCTTCCTCAGAGGTTCCAAGGTAAGGAATAAACTTGATTCCTATTGTGAAAGCACTGCAGTTTAAGCATCTACTTTGGGGAAACCTTCACATCACCACTTGCAGAACAAGTTATTATTTGCCATTTCAATGTAGTTTACCTTGCCACACCTCCATAATCTAAACCTTCTTCACCAGGGAAAATAACCCATAAACGTCTCCGGAGATCCTGAGGGCTGAAGCTCATTATCTTAGTGAAAGAAAAACAATCAATTCTTTTTAAGAAAACAGCTATAAGCACTGGCTAGAATTATTACTATTTTCTAACAAGCACTAAAACATTTGATAATTCGGAAAAATTTTAACCAGCATCTCCAGAGCTTAACAAAACCTTAACATTTTAACCTTAGGTCTACAGAGGTTAACAAGAATTTCACTACTAATAATGCAAATAGAATAAATAATTTTTGTTTTCAAAAAAATGTACTACTCATTTCAAGACAACCAGACTAAGATCAACATAATATATGTTCGTACATAGCCCATGCTAGTACAACACGCAGTGAGGAAAAATGCACCAACAAACATAAGCACAACATGAAAACATCCTGAGAACTGGGTGCTGCTCTGCCCTGGCACTCTCCTGAAAATTAACTCGGATTTTAAATGATTCTGGGGAAAAATTAAAAAAAAAAAATCACCTTTGTCAGATAAATCAGTGCCAGAACTTCGTATTTTAACATGATCTTCTGAGTGTGAATGCAGCCTAACTATTAAACCAGTATTTTTTTTTGTTAGCCTGACTTAAAGTAACATTAGCAAGATATCAAAGGTGGAAAAATTACATGTGACAGAAATTTAGTAACTCCAATTTTGATGCCCATTACTCCCATGTTTTAATACAATACCTGCTGAAACGAGTCCTCGAATAACGTTTTCCTGCTCACTGTGATCTTTATGTGCTGTGGCATTGCCAGTTGCTGAAAGGAAATTTTTCAGAGGTTAAGGGTACAATCACTTAAAGTTTCCACTACTGAGTTTGGACGGCTATTTGTTGTATACGTTAAAAGGTACAGCGGAATTGCATTAATTGATATAAAACAAACACAGTAATCAAGGTATCTGAATTGTAGTTTAATCCAAGAACAGACTGCTTCCAACACTGCTATCGACATGCACCCACCTCCAGATGCTGCTCAGAACAGGTTAGACATTGCACTCCTACATGATACTGGAAAACGTGGAGATCATAACATATTCTAACTGGGGAATGATTTCTACTCCAGAATCTATGAGAGACATGAAGTACCTCTCCTATGAAAAAAGGCTGAAAGAACTGGGATTGTTCAGGCTGGAGAAGCTTCAGGGTGACCTAATTTTGGCCTTCCAGTACCTGGAAGGGACCAACAAGAAAGATGGAGAGAGACTACTGACAAGGGCCTGGAGCAACAGGACAAGGGGAATGGCTTCCCACTGCCAGAGGGCAGGGCTGGATGGGATATTAGGAAGAAATCCTTCCCTGTGAGGGTGGGCAGGCCCTGGCACAGGGTGCCCAGAGAAGCTGGGGCTGCCCCTGGATCCCTGGCAGTGCCCAAGGCCAGGCTGGACGGAGCTTGGAGCAGCCTGGGATAGTGGAAGGTGTCCCTGCCCATGGCAGGGCATTGGAACGAGATGATCTTTAAGGTCCCTTCCAACACAAACCATTCTGTGTTTCTATCAATTTAATAAAAAATTAGAACATTCAGCCTATACTGCACAAAATTCCAAGTGAAAAGTGAGGCTAGTCTCTCCACTATTTTTGAAGGATAATTCAGTGACTCTTGAAAACTGGAACATTTAAACCTAAGACTTTTTCCTAAACATCAAGTTACTTCATCTCTTCATTTAAAGGGGACCAAGACTGACACACTGGAATTTGATATTACGTTAGAGCACCCTAACATGCACCACAGTACAGTTCAGCGCTTAGACATGTTTGTTGTGTGGCAAACGCCCTGCATGTTCTGCCAGAAGTGGGCATTTATACAGAAAATAGATCATGTATTAACTCTAAAAATACTGTGCCTCTATATATTCCTGCATTAACAGCAGCAAGAAAACACTATTCAGAAACCCACCACTTCAAAGGTTTCAAGGTAAATTAATGTTTTCCTTTATTCTAAAACATTTTTAAGCCGTAACTTACGTTGCTTTAAAGCTTACATGAGATTATGCAATTCCTGTATTTACTCCCTCCTAATTTAACTCACCTTTAACCTTAGAGTAGTTTGATTCCCTTTATTGGAAGGCACTGAAGAAGGCATTGAAAGCATCTAAGCAAAACCAAAAATGCAAGCAAATATTATTCAGAAATGAGTCCATACCTGACACCAGAATCTGAAATAATGGACCTTGGCCTTGAAATCACGCACATAAGCTATCTGGGGTCCGTTGTCTCTGCAACCAAAAGGAGGAAAAGAATGAATTTCCAAGTGTTTTTGTAACTGAAGTAAAAGCCTGCAAATGTTTTAGTCGTACAGCTGTATGGTTTAGCTGGCTATCTAATCACATTTTTTTATTTGGGGATGTAATTTCTTGTTTTTAAACAAACGAAAAAAGTATTTCCTTTGTAAACTGTGGAATGCTTAACAGTACATTTAAAACACTACCTGATCATTAACTGTAAAAAAGATTCTAACAAAAAGGATGTGACGACATTCAGTTAACTTGGGAGGTAAATTCTGGTTTCAACTTCATTCTGGTTCCTAAAAATATCAAGAAATGAAAGGGTTGGGTCTCTTTTAAAGAGAGGGAGACTAGTAACTCTCAGAAGGGATTTGGCCATCAACAGGACAGATGCAGCTTCTCCATTACTCTCAAATCTCATTCAGTATGTGGCAAGAAAGATTCTGCAGTGTTCAGAACTCTGCCTTCTTTAGGGACTTAGCAGTGAATGAAAAATCCCAGGTAATTAAGAAGCATTGCTCCATGTAAAACTTTCTGCCTAATAACGTAGTAAGAGGAAAAAAAAATACAGATTTCAAAAATGATGTGTGCTAAACCTGACTTTTGAAAACATAGTGAAATGTTAAGAACACTTACAGAGCAGACTTGCCCGTGCGGGGATCTATGTAGGTGGTGGTTCTTCTATTGTGATCCACAAAGTAGGGAATTCCATCCACAGTAAATCGCATTTCCCAGCCCTCTGGCAAGGGCTTCTCATTTAACTGACTATGGATACAAGAAAATACATGGGAACTGATCAATGTAATCGATTAAGTCAATTGAGTAATGCCTGAGACAGTAAGCAGTTTGGAAAATCTAGAAAATCTACAGAGTTTCCATTTCAATTTCTGGCTTTTCCCCCTGCTCCTTAAATTTGCAGTCAGCTCTCAATTAGACCAAAATGACTGGTTAAGTAAACATTAGCTCATTTGCTTACACTACCTTAAATAAAGGCAAAAAAAAAAAAACAACCTTAAGGGAAAAATGTAAGCAAGGTTTATTATTTCCTTTACAAACAACAGAATTTTATCTTCTAACTACAAGGCTTTTACTCAAAAACTGACATAATTTTAATAAGCAGCTTTTGGTAACTCATGTATAATCACAGCAGCCAAAAATGCTTCAGAATGACAAAACCAAAATAAAAATACTAATACTGATCATGCGTAATTTTTTGACAACTTCCAACTCGGTTTTCCTATACACAAAAGTAGATCTCAGTTTATTTGGAAGAGCTGAGCAGTATCACTGTGAAGTGGTCCCCAGTGACTTCCCTCCATAAATACCTGTCCTGCCTGTGCTGCCCAAACAATCTGTTGTTGGGCTGCTCCCAGAGTAACTGCTCTCCACAGGCGGCTGCTGCAGAGGTGAGTGGCTGCCCCTGTCACCCCTCTCACACAGCCTTGGCTGTCCCCCTTCCCTTCCCCTCCCTCTCCATGGAGGACAGGTGAAGTTGCTTCACCCAACAGACAATTCCAGCTCAAACATAGTTGGGACTGAACACCCTTCACCCTCAACTTCCTGCCTCCGCTCCTTACCTCAAAGACTCGCAGTGACAGAGCCCAAAATAAACAGAACTCCAGTGTTTCTAGGAGTGCCTCAAGTTCTCTGTCTCCTTTATTCCTCCTTTTCTAAAAAGGTGTGAAGAAAGGTGCTACAGTTTTTTGGGTCTGTCTTCTTTCTGTCTCCTACCTGTCCCTGAAGTGTGCCCAAGGCCAGGTTGGACAGGGCTGGGAGCACCCTGGGATACTGGGAGGTGTCCCTGCCCTTGGCAGGGGCTGGAACAAGAGGGGTTTTAAGGTCCCTTCCAACCCAAACCATCCTGTGATTCTGTGACTGTCTAGGAAACAACCAAAGTCTTATTCAAGACTCTCTGCACTATCCCATCATCATACAAAAGAAATCTCTCCTTCCTCCAGCGACACAGATGTTTAGACAGATGTAACTGATTACTTAGGAAAAGCAGAAGCTGTCATGGGGAATGAGCTTATTGCTTACTGTTGACCAAGGCTTTCCTGGTAAATGTAGTATATTACAAAAGTAATATTGTGACAGTTTCCATTTTGGCCAATATCTCTTTAACTTTTTATTGAGCTCTCTGATGTTTGCATGGCACAATCCATGCCTCACCCGTGTGCAGCAATTCCTGGCTCACTCTACTCTCACTACTTGGCTACATTTTCATTTCATTTATGTTTTCATCATACATGAAGCTGTATCTGATTTCTTACCCCTGGCTCCTGGGATCTTCCCACTGAGTGATCCGTGTGTTGTGATTGACAAAATACACTCTGCCATTGCTGTCAGTTCTCTTTTCTGAAAAGATGTAAAAGGAGAAAAAATTCAATTCCCCCTTTAATGCATTGCTGTAAATAATTTCCATCACCAGACCCTGCCACAGTCTCTCTGTATCTCCTCTAACCCAACATATTTTCACTTTCATTGACATTATTCCTTACTATGTCATTTATTTTTCAATTGTAGGAAAAATTAATTGGAAAAAGGGAAAACTATGAGCTGTTTTGTTCATAGGAAATTTCAACTGTGTCAAATATTGTGAGTGCCTGACAAGCAACACAGAAAGCAAACACAGAGGAGGGAACAGATGTCCACAGAAGTATCGAGAAGGAACCAAGGGGCTTCACGTTCAAATTATAGGAGCGAATAAAAAATGGCCAATGCGTTTCCAAGAAAACCCATTTATATTTTCTCTCAGATGAACCATGGCCATACACTGACCTAACACAGCTTACGAGAAATGCCCTGGCTTGCTCTTCTGTACCATTCTGCAGCTCTTCATACCATTTTTATTTGGTGTTGCAAGCAAAACAAATTACAAAAATGGGCCAAAATCTGACTACCACAGGTCAATAGCTTCAGTTTCCAAGAGAGGTCGGTGAGTAGGCACTTGCCTATGAGCCTGACAGCAAAATTCCACACCATGTGGAGACTCAGTTTGCCATTTCCTGGACAGTGCCAGCCTAAAGACTTCGAAATGCTATATATGTAATGTTCCTAAGCACAAGTGCAGGGAACAACAGTTTTATGGCCTGAAGTTGCATCAATACCATGACGCAAAAAACCCAGTAGTTCTGTTTAAAAAGCAGATGAGCCCAAATACCCAGGTGCAACTCTACCAAGTAATCACTTGCTCCAAATTCCACAATTCTGAGAGCTTCGCCTACATATCATAAAACTTGAATTTTTATATCTACTTGATAGTCACAACAGAAAGCAGTTTTACACTTCTATTTTTTTATTACACCCCACCAAAATTTGTACTAATTGTAAATTCTCAACCCTGTAAAGTACAAGAACAAATTTATTCCAGGGAGAGGGCCAAGTCAGGAAGTGCTTAACTGTCACTGTAAAAAACATTTTCAGACCCACAAAACTCTTTAAGAGTTGTCTTGCAGAGAGAATTCGGCAGTTTGATTTTGAGAGGATTTGCAGGCTGATTTAGCAGGAACAGGATGGCGGGGAATGAAAAACTCTCAGAAGGATGACACTGTTAAAGCAGCTATTACATTTGTTACTAGTGGAGTAAAGCAGAACATTTTACAGTTTCTAAACCACTTTGAAATGGCACATCCTAGTCAGGATTCTGTTTTAATAGCACATTTGATTAGATCTAATTTTAACGTCTTTTTAATCCAGATTTTAATTTTTAAAAACTAGCCTAGAACAGCTGACAAATAATTTGGCAGAAGTATGCTTTAATGTTTAATTACATTGCATTACAAAACACATTCAAGTTAGTCTTACCCCATCCATGTGGCAGAGGGCCAAGAGGATCAAACTCTTTGTTCTGGGTGGATGAAAAATCCTGGTTCTGCAAGTTACACAAACAAATGAGGCATTAATGACTAGTCATTTGCTATCCAGATGTTCTACCATAGCCATCCTGAATTATTGAAGTAAATGCATTTTTGTTAACGTTACACATAAGCAAAGATGCCAACTATTTCTTTTTCTCCACAGAGAAGCCCTGTTTTACTGACCTTGGCAAGCTTAATTAACTACAGTGCCAAGAAATAATTATTCTTTGTTTAGTGCCCCTGCCTACGCAGGAGGAAATTAGTTCAGTAGCACCCAAAACAATCAGAGAACAAACCACTTCATTCCTGCACTCAGTACAGCTCTCCCTACCACCTCTTATGGGCTCCATTTTATTCTCACACATACAGCAAATCAAAGCCTACACCATTCTTGATGAGCACAAGTAGCATGAGTTGGAGTGATCTAATATCTGCTATTTACCAGGGGCAAACAATGGATTTAAAATGCTGGAAGGATTATTTTCAATTTCCCTGCTCTCCTAACATTCATTGCACATAATTCATTTTACCCAGAGCAGAAATGTATGGCTTCTGAGCTTGCTTACCTCCCAGGTGTTTGGCCAGGGTAACACAAGATACAATACAAATAAACCAGCTTACTACTAAGCTGTAGCTTGTTTTGAACCAAAGGCTTTATCAATATTGCGCATAAATTTTATCCAAGAAGCCCTCTATTGAGGTGACAACTAAACACCACGTGCTGCCTGCAAGGACACGAACTCATGTTACAGTGAGCCCTCCCTGCCATGCTACACACAGAGATACATTATCATAAACCATTACAGAGTCTGGTGCCTTTAGAGGGAAAGGTCACCCACAAACATGCCCAAACCCCAAAACCACCTCAACCCTCACAGTCACCCACGCACTCCTTACCCCATATATAAACCTCTGGTTGAACTGCTGCATGGCTCCTTGGAGCTGGCTGCGCTGCAGCTGCCACTGCTCGTAATTCCGCACCGACTCCAGCGTTGGCCTCTGCCACGTCGTCGTTCTGGTGAAGTGGTCAACGTAATAAATCCTCCCCATGTTGTCAACGCGGCGCTCCCAGCTTTGGGGAAAACAAAACGAGCCACAGTTGTCAACAGCAGGCAAATTAAGGGCTCAGAGGCACCTGGAGGCCAGCATGGTGGTGGAAGCGAACGGAAAGCATGGGCTCATCAGCAGTTTTTTCTCCTTGTACCCTCTGCTAAAATTATGCAAGAGCTAGAATTGTTTTAGGAGATTCACTTTTATTTGTTGCATACTATACAAAGTCAGACTCATTCCATTTACTGTATTTTTAGAGTTTTTTGAAATAGTTTTCAAGAGCTGCCTACACCACTGTCCATGACCGTGCTGGCATCACTGCAGTTATCCCACACAGCCCGTAACACAAGTCTGCTGGTTCCTCCTAAAACTCAGCAGCCTCCCCTGACATTTTAAGCTATTCAATGCAAGACTTCCTCACACTCTGATTTTGCAGAAGAGGAAGGTTTGGGCATTGGGTTTGGTGTTTTGGTTTGATTTTCTTCCCCGCCCCTCCCCCCCTCCCCTAATTTTCAGTTCATATGAGATCAGTACTACTTACAAAACTTGAAAGAAAACATTCCTATTCTAAGTAACCTTAAGCAATATACAAGTTGATGTGCTCAAAGACTTCAAAATAACTTGAAACGTGACAGGTGGACTCCATTTATGAGACTGTCTGTCAGTTTTAGTTCTTTAATACCAAGTTCTCCTTACTATCCCATGTTTTTACTTTGTAGTTCTTTATAGTGTGTGAACCATTTAAAGACGAAAACGTGCAACAGAATAACTCTTGCATTTTTCTGATATTGTTAATAAGTAAGAAACATAGAAGAAGAACTGTGAACTAACATCACTGGTTGTTCTGATGCCAAGAGCTGGAGAAGTTCAATAACCAAAGCTGGTTTCTATGTGAATAGTAAATTGGCAGCTGGGAACCCTGAGACAAGATCAAAGGCCTACAAACAGTAACCTCGGGATAAGAGGTAACCAACAGCATTCCTGCTCAAGCTGAGAGTTACCTCAGTCCCAAAATACTTCTCTGTGCTTTTGGTTCTCTTTTACTCTTGGGGGTGTCTACTGTCTTTAACTGAAATCTGTTTCTCAGTCAGTAAAGATGCACTTGCTTAATCTTTGACAGGAAATTCAGATTTGGTTATTTTTGACATTCAACTCTTTTCCGTATGTAATCCTTGGAGACAATCTGGAGCAACTATTTGCACTGGGTTCACATTTCTATTTACAAACATCCTTTCCAGCTTTAGCAAACTGTCATGCAATTAATTCCTGACAAACGCAGACATCTGAGATGATTGTATGGCTGATCCTGGCTCACCTTGGAGGAAGAGGCTCCGGTCGATCCCACGTTGTTCTTTTTTCAACATGATCCACATAGTACACTCGACCATGCTGGTCTACTCTTTGCTCCCAACTGAAAATAGATCAAAGAGTTTAATCTTCCTCCAGATCAAACTACTCCAACCATTCATCTACAGCATAAAGATGAGAAACATTTGTTTTCATAAAATGCTTATTTCTACACAAAATGCTTAAAACTAACCCTTGGCTCATGAGATGCACCAGAACGGTGTGCAACACACAGTGGTACCATTCCTATTAACACTGATTCCATGTCAACTAAAATTTAAAAAAACATCATACATGACCACCTTTCTGGGAAACTGAAGCTCAAACTCATGTTTAGGTGTACAATTTTAGCAAAATTTTGTATTCAATACCAAGTATATCAATAACCTGTTGAACAGAACCAACTACAGATCATACTCCCCTTTTAGAGTAGCGTTTAATTAATATATGCACATTTTTCAGTGATCAAGTATATGCAGAGATCATCGTAAGGGCATTGCTCACATTTTCTGCATATGCAGCATTTGGGTAATTTACCCCTGTATTTGCATCAAATGTAACCTCACAGGGGAAAAAAATGCTATTTGCCATTTCTGTTGAAATCAAAATGATAAAGCAACAAGCGATGTTTTCAAGACCACTTTTTTATATCCATTATCCTGTGAGGTATTTCAGACCTCTACTACCTTTTGGTTCAACTACTTGCAAATTGAGGCAGGTACTTCACCAATTATACCATTCACATTGGGAAGTTTCTGCTTTCCCTCACTCAAGAGAGTCCAGAAACTTTTTTGCTGTTGTTTTTTTAAAGTTGAGAGCTTTAAGGCAGCAGGCCAACCATCTGATAAATTCCACACGTACCCAAAGCACAGCAGCATGTCCATGCTACTCCCAGGAGCTGTAGTATGAAATCCAAATCTTCAGGGCATATCATAGATTATCAACTGCGACAGCAGCTTTTCTTCTACTCAGCCGTACCAATATTTTCCTACCTGACTTTATTCTAATGTGAAGACAAGTTGTTACGCTATTTTAAACCCATGTGTCACTGACATGGGAATATATGCTAAGTATCAAAAGTAATTCTTTCCTTGAATGCTTGAAGGCTGACCATACAAAACAGTTATAAAACCCTCCAAATTCATATTGGAGGATTTTTGTCAGGGAGCAAAAGGCAGATGTTATCAATGGTTTGTTACACCTGCTGTAAGTAAAACAAAGTAAAACCAGAAAAGTCAGCACACACAGGGAGAAAGAAGTCATTAAACCCATACCCAGGTGGAAGAGGACCTTGGCTGACTGTAGTAAGGGCCTGAGGTGGAGGATTCACTGGCTGGACTTGTCTCGAGACCGGGGGAGTGGTGAGGGCGGGCGTGGCAGGAGCTGTGCTTGCGGCTGCTGCCCCCTCAGGGCTCTGCTCTGAAGGAGTATTGGAGGCTGTACCCGCCAGCGACCCCGCACTGGCCCCATCGCTTTCTGTGGATGTGGATGAAGGACCATTTGCACTTGCTGTGATGTCAGAGAGAGAAGAGAAAAAGCCTTTAACTGACATTCATCACCAATCTGTTGTAGAAGTTATACGTTACAAAAGCAAACCTGCAAGAACTGCTGTTTCCACAGCCACGTTTTGCTGCTCAAACAAAAACTAAACAGCAATTCTGCCTCACTGTAAAAATGCTTTAATCCAAGGACTGCCATCAACAGCACAATTTTGATATTTCTGATAAATATTTACCTGGTCTGCATTCTGTAAAAATTAAATGATGATAAAAAACTACTTCCTTGTACTAATTTTCCATTTCTTATTTGGAATAATAATTTAAGTGATGATAAACATAAAATTTTCAAAAGGAGATTTGATATTACATGGAAAGTAACAATCACAATGGGAGGGGAACACAGATTCTTTAAATGTTTTCAGTTTTATCTTAATGTCATTTGGTGGGTGGGGTTAGAAGTTGAACACAAGTCAAGTCTTATTAACGGACTGCACTGTATTAATCTTTTAAAGTAATTACTGTATTGCAGGGTCCATCCAGCCCCAGCATTTGTCAATTGTAATAATGAGACCACCAAAACATTGCACATTATGGGGGTAAAGGAATTACCCCAAAAACATCAAGTAACTTTTCAAAATTAGTGGCCTTCAGGTAGTTTTTAAATAACTAGATTAAAAAATCTATCCATTTCAGCAGAGAAGAGTAATGCATGTTTTAAGTGCTGCAACTTCACAGAATCTAACTGGAATTGTAGAAACCAGTAACTATCTCAGAACCCAATACTATCAACTTGAGAGAGTTCTGTGAGTCCTTCAACTGATTCCGTGTCACTGTTGGTGGGTGCTTAGGGCAGCAGCAGCATTCACCTGTGCTCTCCTGGTCCCAGCTCCACTTTTTGCAGCACCATCACTGACTGCCCCCACCCCTGAGCAGACGTGGAAACAAGAAATTTCCAGTAACGGCAGCAATGACTAAACAACATGTGCCGAATACAAGCTAAAAAATCTTCCTTCAGAAATGACCTGCCAAGGAATTCCCCATCAAAAAGTGCAGTTAAACATCAGGAGCAGGATCAGTTATGATCAGTCAAGCAGTGCCCAGCCCCACGGACGTACCAGCCACCGACGGGGGTCTGCGGGGAGTGGGGGGCGGCGGCCTGGCAGGCCGGGGAGGTCTGGCAGGTTTGCAGTTTCCATTTGTGAGCAACGGAGAGTCACTGCCATTAACAGTCTTGTTTTCACTGGAAGCAGCATCCTCACAGTTTTCAAGGCCATTTGAGTTAGTCCTTTTGCAGGAAAAGACACAGAGAACTGTTCTAGTAGTGCATGGATGACATGAAACTTTGCAAATCACAGAATCACGGAAGAGTTTGGGTTGGGACAGGCCTTAAAGCTCATCTCGTTCCAGCCCCCTTCCACTAGACCAGGTTGCTCCAAGCCCCATCCAGCCTGGCCTGGGACACTTACATGGGGATTGAAAAGACACATGAAAGATACTAGAATGCAATAGTTACAACTAGGTGAGATTCTTAACACTCACAATAATTCCAAGCATCTTTAAATCTGTAAAAACATACTCAGAGTTTACCTCCTGAGGTACTTGAAACCTCAACTGATGGAAAAGTGGTGAAATAGATGTATGTAACATCTGTCACCAAAATCTCCTCCTTCATTTCCCAATTCAATACCCTTGCCCTTAGGTCCAGGCTCTGGATTTTGCTGCTCAGCTCTTTCAGCCCATGAGCCTCACCTGTCTCTAAGGAGATGAGAAGCTGACTAAGGCCTGAGCACAGCCTGTGTGCCTTTACTGCACAGGGCTGGCACACAAAATGCTCAGAACACACAAAATGCTACAAAGTTTTAGAAATCTTACTTATGCATACAGAAATTTCCCCTCTAAACTCAATTCTGGAACAGGCTGGAGGATTTAGAATTAAGCATTAAAGTTTTGACCAACTGCTATGAATATAAACTGCTCAACCTTACAAGAATTAAGAAACTACATAGCAGTACTGACCCATGCTGTACTGTTCATTTACACCTAGCAGAGTATTATTCTGGTACATTTCTATCTCCTTAAGCAGAGTTAGAGGTACCTACATCTTTATTCTAAAGCATTTTATTTCCAGTATATGTTGGGCAAAAATAAAAAGGTTATCAGCTAAAATTCTAGTGGATTTACAGGCCAAGCACATAATAAGCCATCAGAAATAAAAGAAGAGGTTACAGTTTCAACCCAGTACTGCTAAAATTATATTCCTTTAAATGTACAAAAACCCAGTAGGTGAGGCTAAGTAAATCACAAGTCATAAAGGACCAAGTAAAATCATGTTCATTTAACCTCAGTATCATTGTCAAACACACTGTTGATCTCTACCAGGTGTGGTGCACGTAATTCATACTACACCAACCCCAAAGTAAATGACATTGAAAGTGAGTCCAAATCATCAGTGACCTCAAGTCTGTAGGAGGTTTAGCCCCAGTTTTTCAGCCATTCCCCCTTGTTCTTTCACTTCATGCCCTTGCAGAAAGTCAATTTCCTGATCATTTACAGGATCCTCATAATGACAACCAAAAGCCCCCTGATTGACACCAAAACAGAATCATTATTATTATTGTTGTTATTATCCTAATACACACTCAGGTATTCTGAATACCCAGTCACTAAACTTTCTTTCAAACACAAAAAGGAAGCAGAACAAAAGCAAACTTTCATGGGAAGACTTCAGACAACACAGCCAAGAATACAAACTATTTAAAAAAAAGTGAAATTTAGCTTGGCTACTCCAGATGTCATGCAGAGTGTTGTGCCCTGTAGAGATCCTTAAAATACTCTTAGTACTGGGAACTAATTAAAGTAACATGGTGCTGACACTCTTATCCTACCAGGCAGCAAGGTTCATAATCCGATATCAGCCTTAACGCACTGTAAGGCCAGACAGCTTTTGGGATCTTCTTAACAAAGCTAAACATAATTCTGATACCTGCATGTTATAAAGCCAACCAGAGTAAAAATAACCAGGGCCATTTGTTTGGGTTTTTTTAAATATAAATTTTACTTTGGGTAATCACTGGGAGAAGGATGAGGAACAACGAAGGGAAAAAACAGACAGATCAGTCAGGTATGGAGGCAAAACTGAGGCCAGACAATGGAGCTGAGCAACAGTTGAGTGTTTTTGTTTAGGGCATGCTCAGATCTTAACAGGTTTTGCTGCAGAGCACATTCATAAATTTTTCATTGTCTTCTTTATAAAACACACAATTCCTCTTTCAAAATTGCAAATACTAAAAGGCAGAATAAAAAAAAAATAGAGGAAAAAAGCCTTACCGTGTATCACTCCTTACTCTGGAGCTTTCACTCTGTGTAGGACCTTAAATACCAGGAAGCAAAAGACAACAGAAATGTAAGCAACACTCTGAATAATTTCCAAGTAAAGCAGCAGCCTTTGTTGCTCACACTTGAAACTTTCAAGTGTGGAGGTGAGACACTATGTGCTGCTTATCTACTGTGTTTCAAAGCTGTACACGTTTTGCATGTCTCTATTTGTGTGTGTAAATACATTTTTTTTTAACCACTGCCACTGTAATACTTCCACCTTGTGGAAGATATAACAGGAGCTCATTTGACTGTATGAATATTCCCAAACACACACACACAGTTTAGTAACACTGTGTTTCTAGCAGTATAAAGCAGTGTTCATTCTTTTAAGTGGACCTGGCTTTTCACACTCTCTCCCTCTCAGTGATGTCAGGCACAGCAGAAAGGGCAAAAACTTCACTAAAATCTCCTCTCTGGTTGGCTGGGAGCTTTGTTTTCTGGGGCTCTCTAGCCCAGACCCTTCCCCTTCTCAATAAATTATTTAACACAAAGGCATTGAAGCAGGTACAAAATATGGCTGCACTCCAAAAGCATTATAACAGCTCAGCCTAGATTTGCAAATGTTTTGCAACTATTTATTCAGCCAGCTTGGAAATATTTGCCTTTTGTGCCAGCATTTGCAAACCTTGGATATGCAGAACAGATCTGTTCATTTATGTAGATAGGACCAATACTTTATTTCCATAGAGTTAAACAAATGTCATTAATAAAGAAATCAGTTCTCACTTCTGATGGGAACCGTGGACAGAACTAGGCCAAAGACAAGGATGCAGTCACAGAAAGGCTTAGGAGAATGTGCTGGTAGTGGGCTGTGCACAGAAGGAATTTAATCCCAGCAAGAGAAATCTTAACTTAAAAGCAACTCCATAAACAAAGTATTTGTCTGAAGTGCCTTTAGTCTGTACAATGTGCTAGACTACTTCAACATTTATCTCCTTCCTTATGTGCTCCAGTACCCTGATATCTGGGAACCTTCTGCTGAACTTGGGGCTTGCTATGTCAAGCCCAACCCTGTAACTAGTACTCGATTCCACTACCTGCATGACTTTTCCCACCTTTTTCTCAGTAGGTGAACTTTGGGAAATCAAAGAAAGCACAGATGAAAATCAAGTATTCCATAAGAGGCAAATTTGGTACTTTCACTGCGTATTTCTATCCCTACACCTCAGTCCTGCTCTGTAAGTCCCAAAAAATCCCAGCATTTGGCTTTTACTTACAAATAAAATTCCACACAATCGGTCTGTGTGATTGATCCTTTTAACAAAATGCAAAGAAAATGGACAAAAAGCTCTAAGAAATAATGGTCACAGAATTTGTGTATTAATTCAATTTTTCTATGATACTCAGATGAAATTTTGAAGCAACTTCCTCCAGGACTTTAAAAAACCCCCCACAACCCAGAAGCCTGGAACTTGCCACTGAAGTGCCCAGCTGGTCACTACAGCAGCCAGCCTCTCATGCTGCTTTGTAGAAAAGTAACTCTTACCTAGTTCTACTTCTCAATGGACAATATGTCAGAAACGCCCCACTGCTTGTCCTGCTCCAAGGGAATTAAAATTACCTTTCTATTTTAGTGTAATTAGATATTTTACATGTATTCAAGCTTTCCGTTTAAAAAACTGTACCCACCAACTACACAGAAAGTGGATCCCTCTCTGCAGCTCTCCACATGGAACTAAATCTATGAATACGTTTATTTAAATGAGCTATTTTACGAAAAATTAATATAAATCCATGTCTCCTAGTAAGCAGAATACTTCTTACTAGGATGACAATGAGATCAAACCAGCTTTATATTTTTACTGTTTATGATGTTGTTAAAATTCAGGGAAGCTAGAGGCTTTCAGCAATGTTTGGGATCACTAGGTAAAAGTTTGCAAAATCCAGAAAATACAGATGTTGATCTGGCTTTTGCTACAATAAGGCTGAAGGTCTGCCCTGTGAACTATGACTCCACCTCAAATAAAAATGCATGAGATTTCAGGTCTCTATAAACAGAGAGTTACAGAAACTGCTGTTATTGGGATTATTGAAAGATTGTGTTAAAGCTCCCCCCAAACAGGCTTTGCATAGCAGATAGATGGAGATTTGGACTGAAAGTTACTTACTTCTTGTACTTGAGGCTTCCCCATTGGTCAGGAGCTCAGGGTCGACCTGCATCCCATCCAGACAGACCGACAGATCTCCCACCACCTCTGCCGGCTCCCGGTCACCCACGAGGTGCAGCGTCACCACGACCTGCTCCACTGGGAAAGAACACAGAACAAAGGCAGCTTATCCTACTACGTGAGAAAAAAGGGCCTTTTATTCAAGGAGCCAATTGCAGATCTCAGTGATCAAGGGGGAAAAAACCCCCCCAAACGCCCCTGAGAAGTACAGCTCTGCCTCTCCATTATTTTTTTGTGTGGCGAAACCGAGCATTTTCATATATTGTTAGAAAGTCATTGTTTCTACAAAAAGGGTAAAACTGGAGCATAATCTTGTTGCTGCCTAGAAAGGATTATCACTACAGCAGAGATTCAGTCTCATTTCTGCAGCAATTAATGCACCTGCCCTCAGTATAGAGTTAGGAAGTGTAATTCACTTTATTCTTGATTAAGAGCAGAAATAATTTCTGTCTTCTGATTAAAAAGCTTCACATTTACCTAATGACATCCAGATGCACATTCAGAATGTGATCATTTTCGATCACATCCCCAGACCAATGGTATATTCAGGGTTTTCAGTGAAACAGGACTGTAAATAAACATTCTTGCTGAAAGGGTTTGAAACAAACCCCGGTGAGTTCCAACAGGTGCCTGGTGCCAGACAGCAAACGCACTGATCCAAGGGGATTTTCACCCAGATTCAGCAGGACAGACACTGCCAGGAGAGCAGCTCTCACTGCTGCCAGCACTCTCCATCTGCAACACCCGTGGGTGCCAGCTGGGGAGCCAACACTTCTCTAAAGGACACAACAGAAGCAGGACAGCCCAGGGTTCTGTGCTGCAGCCCCACGAGTGCTGTAACGGGTCTGCAGAATTCTGTATTTCTCCTTCAAGCTTCCCAGGATGCACATACTGCTCAAAGCCTAACTAGCTCCAAGATGAATGAAATAATGCAACATATCCCTGCAGCACTACTTAGAACAAAAATAACCTTACACATTTCCTGTCTAGCACCAGAATCCCAACCATAGTTTTAATTTTTAAGCCATGTAAAAGGAAACTATTTTCTTTAATTAGCCTTTCACTCACTCTTGCACACACTAAAAACCATCTTGTTTTCATGGACACCAAGGCAGCCTGTGTATAACCAAGAAAGATTAATCTACACAAGTAGGAGGAAGCTCATAAAAGCAACCTGCAGCACCAAAAGGAACCCTTAAGGGCCATTTCCAGAGGTGCACACAGCATTCACGTTCACTACCAGGCAGCTCCTGAGGAACTCTGTGGCATTCCGAGGTACCCTCCATCTTGGACTTACGTTTCATACTGTTGGATTTCAAAGTCTCATGAATATCCAGAGCAGCACTTCCCAGAAGGACATCAGACTTTAATGTTTGATGGCTCCAGACTCGGAAGTTTAATGTACTTACAGGAGTCACAATTCTGAAAAGAAAAAGTTGAGCACTGTAAGGGCATTTGTTGGTGGGGAAGGGGGTGAACTGAGCCATCTGCTTCCACTGTCAGTTAAAGTTATTCAAAAACAAAGGAATAATGGTGGTAACATCAAACCATTTCCAGTTACCACATTCTCATGTCACTGGTATATGTCATGTCAATCAAGACTGCTGCAAGACTGTTCATAGACTGAATACATTTTTTATTATTACTATTTTAAGGGAAATACAGAAAAACTACCAGCAATTCCATAGCAATACACAGTAAGTTCCACAACAGCAACTTCAAACTAATTTTTAATATCGATATTCTTTTTCTATAAGGAACATTCTAACACTTATATAGTTTTAAATTATTTTCATTGTGAGAAATGGATACAAATGACTGCTTATTTTCTAATTATGATAACTTCAGCTGTATATAGTTGATAAGCCCAGACTTTCACAGTCAGCAATCCCTTCAGAAGTTCCACCTAACAAACTCTCTCCAAGGAGATGAACCCCCAAGAGGGTCCACCCTCATTTGCAAAAGCCATTACATTTTTCCTTGTTATCCTGAATCTGAATACAGGCAACTGTGCCAAAATATTTCCTAAAAACCAGTTAACTTCACAAAGCTCCACTTACACCAGCTTCAGTGTAACCTTCAATGAAGTTGATATACATGGGGTGTCTCTGCTTAGCTCTTACTCAACTGAGGCAAAAATGGCCCATGTATTATTGTGTGGACTTGCACAGCACAAACCACAAACATTCCCATTAAAAAAAATAAAGAGAAAAAGGCGAGCTTTAAAAGGTAAAAGAAAATTCTGCTCTTCTAGATTTTCCTGCATATAAAGTGCAAGATTTTCTTTTTCTTAATATATCTCAGTGCGAAGTGAGGTAGTAAACAGTACTAACTGAAACTTCATGATAATCTAAATTACAATAGAAGTTCAGATACTAAAAAGGTTTTCATCAGGCAATGTTCCAGGTGCTTCAAGAAGGACAATCTACAATTTAAGAACAAGCGAATCACAGAATCACTGAATGGTTTGCATTGAAGGGACCTTAAAGCTCATCCAGTCCCACCCCTGCCATGGGCAGGGACACCTCCCACTATCCCAGGCTGCTCCAAGCCCCGTCCAGCCTGGCCTTGGGCACTGCCAGGGATCCAGGGGCAGCCCCAGCTTCTCTGGGCACCCTGTGCCAGGGCCTCACCACCCTCACAGGGAAGAATTTTTCCCTAATATCCCATCTGCCAGGCCCTTGTGAAAAGTCCCTGTCCAGTGTGCAAGCACAGACTGACCTTTATCCTGGAGTTCCACGTGACACTAAGAGAAAACTAAATTTTATAGAACTTGTGGATCTTTTTTATTCATGCTTTACACTTCTATCATTTCACAACACAAATACTGGGCCAAGCAAACATCAGCAGCTGTATCCATCTTGAATCTGATGTTAGTTTTGTACCAACAAGTTGCACAAATTAATTGGGAATTTTGGATTTGTGCTTGAATTTAGAGGTGCACAGGACAGAGCCAACTACCTGTGTTATGCATGGTACACCAAATTGGGACACAAAGAACAGCTACACTTTTCAGCCACAGAAGCTCTGAAAACTGTAACTTAAAATATGACAAGAAAAATGTGCATGGGACCATCAGTTTTAATATTAAATTACCTTACTGCCCTTACTAGTCACAGAATTAGAGCTCCTTTAATATGCCACACACATTAATACAAAATATAAGCAAAAGCAGTGTAACAGTTTGTAAATATCTATGTCAGACTGTACTATATTTACTCCAAAAATTATACTAATGTTACCATCTCATGCAACATTCCAGTCCTTGCTTAAAATAAAAACACAACTTTCAAGCTCACTGTCAATTGCATTAATTTAGCTCAAATAAACTGGAAAATAAAACCAAACCTACACTGTAAGATGCTGTTTCCACTTTGGACTATTTGTATTGTTGCATTTTTCTGTCTTCTTTGACTGTCCATCTACTGAGACTTCCACATAAGGGCTAGGTCCAAACCATTTATTCTTTTCTTTTAGTTTTGCTGAAATAACTGTTAAGAAAGAGAAAAAACCAGTAATTTAGTCAGGAATATTTCAATTGCAAATAGTATTTTTCAGTTGTGTGCTTCAGCATTCAAGTGTCAGGTCATTGATGCCTGACAATAACACTCAAGAAAAAAACCACATTAGATGGATAAAAACCGTCTTGCATTCCAGCTCATTTATACAATGCCACAGCTCACACAAATGCCTAAACCATGCAACAATACTTCTGCAACATCAGGCACTCTAAATAATCATAACCAGTACAAGATCCACAGAAGTGCTTAGGTGTTGAAAGCAGAAAATATCCTCTACAACCTTCTCCTGTCTATCGCCAGTTTATTACATTGCTTGTTAAAAGCTCAAAACATGATCTGCCTCTTAAGGCACCGTGGAAAATTGCCACAACTTCTCATGAACGGAACATCACTGAGGAAATGAATTTTGTGTAAAGTTTTCTGTAGCTAAGCAAACTTAAAAGAAAAGCTGAATCCAAACCCCAAGGTCCAGTAACTACCTCCTGTTCCAGCAACAACAAATCTGGACAGGACTCGCAACTCCAGAGCTTTCATTTTGGTGGGGAGGGGGTATGCTCGATGTTGGCTGGGCGAGTTTTTTTGTGTTTGGGGTTTTTTAAGCATTCAGTGCTCCTGACTGCAGCATTCCCATCTTTTCAAACACCGTTATTATGCTGCCTCCTTTAAGGTGTGTGTCTGCCCTGCTGTTGGAGTCCCGGCTGTTCTTGGATTCACTGCCAACACTGAACTCACAAAACAGCACTGAAGACAAAGATATTATCATTTCCAGTTGGCCCCCGAATTTACTGCTCTAACAAAGAACAACTTGCTCTTCTGTGTGTTTGTCACCCACCACAGCCTCACTACATCCTTAAAAAAGAGATGACTAATTCAGGCCCATCTGGCTAATCTCCCCAGATTCCCTTTATAGTCTATGCTCCTTCAGAGATTTAGAGAAGTAGCTTAGTATAAACTCCTCTGAACTGCTCCCAAGAAAAACTCCTTCTCTGTGTATTACACACATCTCACAGAAATTAACTCATTAATTCTCACAAACATCTCCCCATCCTTCCCCTCCTGCCTCCAGTACTTCTATGCTACACCACCTCACACCTCAACACCTCTCATTATCTCACCTGCTTTGGAGCAGCAGAAATCAGCAGATTTGTACCTACTTTCAAGTTTTGTTCTTAACCAGACACCCTGAAACTTCATTTAAAACTAATGAGGGCAGCAGAATGGGGGAGGCAACACTAGCAATAGTTTGCTGCAGATCATGGCTGAACATCTACAGAAATTCAGACCTGAAATTCAACTATCTCAACAGCCTCAGTTCTGAACACTGAGGCATTTACTCAGCTTCACTGTCTTTGTGTGAGTCCCAGGCCTTGAGCAGGGAAAGCCTCAGACAGCAATCACCACTTCAATCCTTGGCTCTGCTCTCCATCCCCACGAGGAGGAGGTGCTTCTGTGAAAACCTCTCCCAATTTCTCTCCAGTACCAACCTGTAGGAACAAGATTTCTCTACAGCCTCACAGCCCACTGAGGAAGCACGAGCTTGTGACCCCAGAGGGACAGCTACAGGCTGTGTAACTGAGTGAGATCCAACCTCCCTCCTAGTCCAAAGCTTTCTCATCTATTTTTGACAGCTCTTTTCATCCCCACAATTTCCCTTTTCTGAAACTTTTGCATATGCCCACAGGTGCAGGTGCAAAATTTACCCCTGATGCTTCTAAACAGAGACCTGCAGGCACCCCCAGCTCTTCCATTCAGTTTTGATGCCCCAGTTATATTTTCAGAGAGCAAAAGTGAGGAAACCTTGGTAATTAAGTTTCAACAGCTGCCCTCTTGGTGATGCACTACAAAAAGCAAAGCCTGTCATGTAACTCCATTTCCAAACAATCCAGAGGCGTTCAATTACAGTGATACTCTCACCAACACTTTTATTAAATTTTTAATCCTTTTTTTTATCCATTGCAATGGTGGCAATAAAAACATGTAACAAGGGAGAAGCAGTAAGTCAAATTTAAGAAACAGCAGTGTCAGGAAAAAGCTTTAGATTTGATATTATGCCAAGTTTCAGTGAGTGCAAGCAGTACCATAATGCACTATTACATTTCCAGGAGGACTGCCTGTACAACTTACTTAACAGCACCCAAAAAGAATTATTCCTTCCTTTTTTCTTTTACACAAAAATGTATCATTTCAAAATGCATTTTAGATGAAAGTCAGAATAAAACAGTTGCCAAGTAATGATGGCCTAACATCAATTTTGACCTCTCTTGGGCTTTTTACAATGCAAAACTTCCTGAAATGCAACACAGTAAACTCTGTTTAATTGTGGAGAAACACTGTCACATTTCCAACCAGAAAAGACAGATAATTTCAGAAGGCTCACCAGTGATCTGAAGCTGTGATTTCATGGACAACCCACTGGCTGGTCCTGATCTGGACCCACTGCCAGCCATAATATGGGCGGGATCTTGAATCTGCATGAAGAGAGAATGCAAACATTTCAATGCTCAGAAGCTCAAAAATTCATCTGGTTTTTGACATCTGGATACATTATAGTGCAAACAGACCCACCACACTTGTTTTCTGTCTAGCTCCTTTCCATTTCCCTGAACTACAGAAAATCCTTTACAAAGGGCTCAGTCTCTATTACATGTCCTGTAACTATTCAGGTTTTAGGCAAAAGAGGTCTTTTGATTTTGTCACTTCAATCTGCCAGTTAATGAGTGAATGATGCTCTAATTCCAAAGTTTGCTGTACCTCTTATGTCTAAAACACCTGCTTGTCTTGGTGTCTTAAATCCTGGATAAGTTTATCTTCCCATGTCAAGTACTACTTGGTTTTAAAAAACAAACAAACACCACAATCCACAAGCATAGCAAGAACACTGAAAATAAATTATTAAATTAAAAAGTGAATTTCAAATTTAGAGAAACCTGCTTTTGTATCTTTTTTGTTTTCACCTCGTCAGATCAAGACTACAGACAGCAGCTGTAACTCTACAAAGCACTTAACTAAAAAAAGGAAATACATCACTTTTGAAAGAGCAAGACAACTTTCAATTCCTGCACAGCTTTCCTTCTTGGCACAGCCCAACCCTCACGCCAAGGCTGGTCTGATCCTCCCAGCCCAAGGCAGCACAGGTTCCTACCTGCAGTATTTGGTTTTGGGGGGGCAAAGTGGACAATGTGCATCATAGAGCTTGCAGAGAAATTAAACAGTGTACCATTATATTAAATATAGACATTATGGTTTGTTCACCTTAATCTTGTGATAAATGAATGAAGAATAAATACTGGCATTTGACAATATGGATTTGACATTCACTAGTGATAATATGTTACGCAAAATAGTGTTAAAATAGAATACAGTAAAATAGAATTAGAATGTATTGTAACCTCAAAGTTCTTGTAGTGGGATAGAGAAGTAATAAGCACACGGTGATTAATGTCTTAAGTTAACAAACTACAGAGCCGAGAAGCAAGACATGTTGAAGAGATAAAGGGGATAAGTTACGGACATTCCAAAACCTCGGGTTATCTCGCAAAGGTGCACCTCCCTAAGGAGATAACCAGCTGCACTGAAAAAGAATTACTGCCATCAACTCTGAAAGAAACCAGGCTCTGAAAGGCGCCACATCGGCAGAAGAGAGCAAAGATCAAGGAAAAGAAAACTAAGCGAAGTGTAAATTACTGTCTACGCCTAATGAGTATGTAACAGCCTGAAAAGGTACTTAGAACAACGATGTAATGTATGTAACTTTGTAGCTCTTTGGTGGAGCAGAGACTCCCGTAGCTACCCGCGCGCTGTTTGCTCGTTGCCGCTTGCTCAAATTATAATAAATTCTTAAATATATTATAGGAATCTTTTGCTTAAATTCAGAGTAACTTATAACAGACATCACTCTGGAAATACCCAGACACCCCTGTCACCTATTCATTCTTAAAACACAGCTCACCTCAGCATCTCTTACCAAGCGAACTCCACTGCAAAATGAACACCCCGCTGGGTAGAACTTCCAGACCACTCACTGCACCCCTGCCACGCCACATTCCCTCCCTCGTGCCACTTCCACACCACGCTCCCTGCTCAGAACCCACGGCGAGCCGTCCGTGGGCCCCTCTGGGTGACCCCTCTCCCGTGGGCTCAGCTGCTGTGGCCCAGGAGCGGCTCCTCAGCACCGGGCCCCCACTGCGGCTCTGCTTTGGGCAGCGGCCAGATGGGATCCCAAGGCACAGCAAGCATCACGTGCCAGCTCTCAGGCACTTTTCTGCACACAACAGTACTTCCAACAAGGGAAGGCAAGTGTTAGCTTAGGCTGCTGCTATCTGTATCGTGAGTCAAAAGATTCCATTTATGAACTTCCAGCTGATAACACCACGAGCAGTTTATCTAACCCCAAACATGTTCAGCCACACCAAGCAAACCAGAATTTGTACATAGAGACCAGGTCTCAATATGGCAACTTTCTTTTTGAAGGCTGCCATTTGAAGCAAAAGTCTGTGACAGTGACTGTGGAAACTGGTAATTCCACAGATATTTGAAAGTGGTGAAATGGGAAGTTCTTGCATCCTGCAGCTTGCTGATGCCAGTGTTCCCTATTAAAAAATGTGACACCACCAAAAAAGGTACTAATGACTTGCTGTCCTGGTTTGACAGGAAGGGAGTTATTATTATTTGGTGTTATTTGTAGAGTTCAGTGCTGTTACTAAATTTCAGATGTGAATCACACAAATTTAAATCATGTTAGAGTGAAAAAGATTGTAACGTAAGTATTTAAAAGGAGCCTGAATTTAAATGATTTAGAGGGCAATTCTTACTTCTGCTCCTGTGACTGGTTTGGTTGTATGAAACTCCCTGGGTATTCTTTATGCTGTATGAAAGCAATCAGATTACATCTAGACCAACACAGATAGATTGGATAGTCTGAAAGAGTTTGGATTTACAAAGGAGCTGCCAGTTCCCACTTGGAGAAACAACACTGCACAGAATACACCTGGGATCCCTGAAGGGCATCACTCCCAACTGAACTCCCACACAAAGCATTTACACCATACAACACTCGTTCAGAAGCACGTGTCAAAGCCAGCTTTCATTTCTAACCCTGCAAATGCACTCATTGAAATTATTTTAGTAACATTTGATCATTTTCATTGAGAATATGCAGAGAAAATCCAGCAGCTTAACCACATCTGAAGTGAGTGTCCTGCAAACAGCCGCTGAGTTAACACGTGGATGTGTAAATGTGTGTGCTGGGAGACACAGCCTTCACCAACAACCAGCTGAAGGAAAATTCCGGGAACACACTGCCTGCCAAAACTTCTGAAAAGAGAAAACTATACTACACATTGTTGAGTTCTCTCAGCTGCCAGAAAATTTCTAATTATTTTCAAACAATAAAACTGAAGAGTCTTATTTTATTGTGCTCTCGCTAAAATGTAGAGGCTGCTCACTTACGGCAAACTCCATTAATTAACCAGGAAAAGCAGAGTTCCAGAGGAAGAAGCAGGAAACAACAATTTACCTCTGCCCTGCACTCCAACAGCCCGACCTCTTTTTCCCTGTTTTCCAATACCTTGATTCCAGTGCCTCTTCTACCTCCCTGAAGTGCCCGCTTGGAAAGACTCCACAAGGGGAACCCTTGGTTCCACACCAAGCTTCCAGCAAGGAATAATCACGGAAAACACACTGCAGCTTTTCTCTCAGCTGGGCACTATTTTAAGTCCCTTCCTTACCATGCATGTATGTACTTTATCTGGATTTTTCACAACTCATAGAAATTTAATCAACTTCGCCACCTCCATCTCCATCAGTTTTTAGCTGTAATGGATCAGTAATTAGGAAAGTCTGTAGTGCAACACACAGGAAAATGGGAAGAGAGCAGGTGGAATTACATACGCCTCATTTTGTTAGGAAACAAAGCTAAAATATATTGATTAGCCAAAGAAGAATCCATGGTAGTTAATGAACTAGACTTAGAAGCAAAAGAGAGTGCAAAAGGCAGTAACACTGTCAGTCACACATATCCAGCTAATTTCTACATTTTAACTTAATTTTTAACATTTTACTCCTCTTTATTTATGTAACAAATACACCAAACAGATTTTGTTTGTGTGTAAAAAACTACTCTATTAAAAGCTGCAGATGATTTCAAACTCAAAACCAGCCTAGGGCTACTTGTAAGCCTAATCACAAAATAAAGAAACATACACTCCTCAATCATTGTTAAAGTACTTCCATCTAGTTTTATTATAACAGAAATGATACTTAGGAATGTGAAAAGCGAATGTCTTTATAAATTCAGTGTAATGCTACAAGCACTTTCACGAGTCAAAACCGTCATTCCAAACCTGAGAATGCATGTTCAGGTTTTTTTCTGTAGTAGAAAATGAAACATATCTTCATGGATATTTAGGGATTTGGCGTGGTTTGGGCTGGGTTTTGAGGTTTCTTTGGCTGGTGTTTTGTTTTGTTGTTCTGGTTTGGTTTTGTTTTACGTTTTAGTAAACTCCTATTGCCATTTTTCTCCCAGATGCTGCTAACTCACTTCCAAGAAACCTGTCAGAATCTGAAATTTAGGAACACTAACTGAAAGGTTTGAGAGCTGTGACAGAACGACTGGGGCAGTGTAATGGATGTTCAGAGCATGATCAGGTAAGTATGATTTTCTCAGAAATGAACAAGACAAAATCTTTGGCATATAAAAGAATGAATATATATAGAATACAGAAAGAGTATTATCTTGCCATTAAAAATAAACCATTAAATTTAAAATAAATAAAATTTATTAACTAAATTTTAAAAAATAAACCACTCAAATGGTTGTCTGAATTTTTTTGGTGGCTGCATACCTACTCCAAGGGAGGTTTGGGTCTATAACATCCAACCATAATATGTAAATTATTAGATAAATTATACTCAGCTTCATAATTGCATGCACCATTGTTGGTACTCAGGCAGGTTTGAACAAACACTGCTTAAAATAAATCTGCCTCACAGCAAGAAACCCGGACCACACATCCTTTTGGTCCTGTTCTCTGCATCCCACCTGCAGTGCTTGCCCAGCAGCTTCCCTTCTGCCCTGACCCAGTACTGCTGGGGCATTTTCATCCAAGACAACAAATTTTCACCAGTTTACAGCGTGAGGGGTGTGAAAGGAGGAGGAGAGCGCAGCCCAAATGCTACGCTGGGAAAAAGGAAGGCAGCAAAGGAGGATCCTCAGTTATTTTTCTAAGAAATCATGAGAAAGCTGCTTTTCTCCCCACCCTTTTTAGTGCTTCGTGGTTCAAGCAAAGGAAGGGAAGAGCTGGGGAACATCCTCTCACCCCACAAGATCAGGGAGCATAAACAGAAGAACATGCTATCAATGGACTGAGAGACATTCAGTGCCACACCAGTTTAACTTGGGTGACTTTAATCACTACTGGAATTTATCTGGTAAAGAACCAACTTCTCGAAGAAGGTAATTTTGTTTCATATTTATTTGAAAAAACAGAAGACACCTAGGTGTGAATGAAACCCTGTGACTGTGTATTACACACTCAGAGCTTTGGAAATATGTTGGCACATGCTCTTTATAATTTAAAAAACACTAAAATAATTGCACATTGTTGGCTTCTCTAAGTCTTATGTTTAGTAATTAATTTTAAAAATAGGCTAAGCTGCTCTTTGCAGGTGTTCCTATTCAAAGTGCATTTGCAATTTCAATAATGGAGAAGAAAACCTGCATAATGAAAAAAAATTCTTTTAACATACCTAGTAATTTTAACAATGGTTTTGAGAACCTCACTATGTAACAGGAATACAGACTTTCAGAAAAAGCATAAAATATACAAAGTTTAGCTTAAAAAACTGCATGTAATATGTAACATGTCCCTTTTATCAACAGGTGCGTGAAAAATTATAGAAATGCTACCTCTCCTTCCTCAAAACACTGAGGCATCTCTTTAACTGAAGGCATGCATATTGTGGAAAAGGTTTTTCTCTTTAATGTTAGCTATAACCACACAGTGAGCCCAGGCAGAGACAGAGACAGGGAGTTTGGCAACTTACTTCCTTAGCAAATTTGCAGTTACTTTAACTGTTCAGATTTCATCTTTAAAGTAAAATGTGGTTTGACAAAGCTGGTTTTAGTGGTTTACACTTTTTTTCCCCCTAAAATAAGTTTTAAGGACGTGGTCAGGTTTGCTGAAACGAGTCAAAAGACAGAAAGGAGGAAACTGCTGAGTAATCAACCAGGGAGAAAAGAATAGACACAGATTATGAGTGTTGAGTACACGTTGGAAAGGGAAGCAATTATGAGGTTTGCATCAAGGGATATTTATATAAGGAATGGATCAGAGAGGTTTAACACAGAATGCAGCTTGGCTCCCTTCGGCCATTACTTGGTGAGCAGCACTACATCCACTCACCACGAAGGCTGGAAAATCCAAGCAGTCTGTGCCAGAATACAACTGCTGGAATTTAAAATGCCCAAATTGGTTTTTGAACGAATGTGAAATCCATGCTGGGTCTGGAAACAGGCTGTGGGTCGGATGACTGAGCTCCGTGCTCCTGTCTCCCCGGCCATCAGAGCCAGCACGGGCACAGCTCCCTCATGCTCATGCTCAGGTTATCCGGGTACACAGCCAACATCCAGGCAGCTGCTCCCAGAGCAATGAGAGACATCCCGACTGAAAGATAAGACTGGAGCCGATTCAATACATAGGCTAAAAAAATATTTGCGGGGAATACAATTTAATCGGTTTGGGAAGCAACCCAAGTGACCTTCAGAGGCCGCAAGGTGGGACAAGCAAGATAGATAAACCACAAAACAAATGGAAAGAGGTGCCCAACTTCTGTCCTGGCCCTATAGTAGACTTACTAATGAGACATCCTTGACGCTGAAGTAGAAGCTTCATCTACTATCCTGTCTTAAAATGGTATATTTTACTTTTTTTCATATTCATATACAATATATGTGATCTACTGTACTCCTAGCTCAACACAGGAATCACCATCTTGTTACATCTCCTTACAGATGATCATTTCTGTACCCTTCCAAGGACAGAGGTATACCAGAGTCAGAAGTCACATCTCCTCTAAATCAATAGGTCTAATTCCACAAGTGAGATTATCTGAATCTATTGCCTAGACCCACCATCCTGAACTTTTCTACTGAATCTTTTACTGCTATGAGCAAACATACCTTGCAGAGACGGTAATGGAGATGCTAAATTGAGATGAACAAAGTAGGGATGAAAACCTGCATGTATAAATCAGCTAAACAAGAGTTAAAATGGCTTTGATTGATACCAAAGGACACTTCTTGCAGGAATAAAACTGAGAAGTGTTTGTGTCAAGGCCAGGATGCCTTCACTCTGATAAGACTCCAGCACAGATGCCTGACCAGCAAAACAGCCTGTGCTTCAAAGAGGAGAGTGTCAACAGGGTTATGTCACATCACATATGTCATTCCACTTCCTGTCAGCCCAACAGGAAAACATACTGTAGCTTTTAAGATATGGATATTCCAAATAAGGAAAAAACCAAGCAGCATTAGCCTTCACCGAAGATTTATGGAAGCTGAAGTAAGCCAGATTCTGAAGCAAAGAACTAGCAAAAAGCAACTCTTGACTCCCAGAGGATATAAAATATCTGTCTATGAAGTAGTTTGTTGTCACCAACAGGAAGCAGAGCACAATAAACAGTGACAGATACCATTGGCTCCATCCTCCACGGAGCACAAAGAGACCCTGGCTACCCCACCTCAACACGCAGACACGGCCTGGTGTGTGTGAGCACACAGGTGAGAGGACGAGTTAATGAAATACGTGAGAGGGTACAAGGAAAGGGAGATTTTAAAGATAAATATCACATTCTCTGTGATAAAGAGAGTGACTCTTTACCCTGTGAAGTCTCATACTTAGTTTTGTTTTACTAATTTCCTGCGACCTCAATGCAACATGAATGATAATGAGTGTGATACTATATTGATGTCCTACAATGGTATCAAAAAATGACTGTCACAAACAGATTTTAAAGTACACCAGCAAAAACTAAGAAATTACATACTATCAGCCTTAAATACCTTTTCTAGAAACAATTATTTATGCAACAGTAATCCTCAGTGCTGATTCCTTGTTGTTCCTAAACATCTTCCACTTCAAGAGAGAACTGAGCATGGGAAATTCTTCTGAATCTGAAGTTTCTAAGTGGAAATGCTGAAAAACATTCACCCTGCCTACCAAAGCCAAGGCATTGCCCAAAGAAAGGAAGAATAACTCTGGTTGTACCCAGACACCGAGTGATATTCACTTTAACTGTTCCCTGAATACCTGGGATCACCAGGTAGTGATCCTTATGCAAATGGTACAAGGTTAGAAAAACTGGTCTATCAACTTCAGCCTGAGGAGAAAAATGCTTCCAACACTGCTTGCAGTCCAAATTAAACTGTCTTCAGGCCTTCCAAACTGGAGACTTACAGCAAAATTATAGAGACTTTAGTCATTAGCATTTCTCTGCAATGAGAAGCCTGCTTGTAAAACCTGCACCTCAGCAGAAATAGCTCATAAGACTTTTTTCTACACACATGTAACATTTGATTCTGAATAAAATAATGGGAAAAAGACACGTAAAGAAATAAAACTGCAATATAAAAAATTCAAAGAAAAACAAATGGAATTTGACAGTTTTTCACATTTTGAGCGGTACATCAGAAATTCCCCAACAAGCTGTTCTTAGATTAAAACTTGGCAGGCAGGACAAAAGGGGTAAAATTGGCATTGCCACCAACTTAGGCAACTTCCCAATGGATTTCCTTCCTAACTAGGAGGATGTCAGCTTTTACTAACTTTTAAGAAATGCTCAAAGAGGGGAAAAAAAGAAAAACTTACATGAACATCATATGCCTTCTGCTTCATTTCCAAAAGCCTGGCAAGAGCAGCCACTGCAGAGAGCTGCACAGGATAATTAAAACCATTTGTGAAAACAAAGAGAAGGTCTATTTTTATTTCAGCCATTTCCTTCTCATGGTACAATCATTTCAGAGGACAACAATTCATATATGCAAACCACTAAGCTAAAACTGGTTCACTGCTGTAATCTTCGAAATAGAGCAATACTTAAGAGTGTCTGGTTCTTAAACACCACCACTGGAAAACATCTATGAAACTTGGCATGCACAGTAACCCCTGGTACAGAGAATTAAACTAGTATTAAGGTGACAGAGGAGAAGGCAGTGAAACGGGAATAGCTGTAACTACCACAAACTTAAAGAGATTTTTAAATTACTGGATTTACCTGTATTAACTGGACGTTAACTGGATTAACTCCTGCATTTTACAAACCACTGCTTTTAGAAATTCATTTTGGCCTTTAAAATTCTTTGCAAAAAATCTTTGGTAATCACATAGTTTCAACACAATACTGCAATGACTCAGAACTATGTTTCATTCTAATGCTTCTGTGATGAGGTTTCAGGAAGATTTCCCAGTGGAAGTGCATGACCAGAACAAAGTTACAATCTGTAGGGTGGAAGGTAAGCAGTTACCTTGCTGCTGCAAAGCAAGACAAATTGCTTTTCATTCAAGAAACCGGATATTCAAACGTGTTCCTTTATAGCTGAGAGCTCCCAGGTGTTACCATGGGCTGGCAACACACAAAGTAAAAGCTCATTTATAAGAGTCTGTGCTCTTTTATCTAGTTCATGATGGGCTAAACTCTTTCCTAGGTGCCCTTTTCTGGAAGCTACTTGAAGGTCAGGAGTTTTAACTGTTGGCTGCCTTTTCTCAGTGGAGACCTTAAAGGTGTGAGCATACAAGAGTTTTACTTATCAAACACATCTGAACACATTTGGTTCGGGAGGCACTGAGCAGCTGGCAGCGGCCGTGGTTAACCAACCGCACTGCTCTGCTGCGACCATCGTGCTTCTTACGGAATGGTTTAAAGCAAGTTCAGCTCCCAAAACACAAACTCACAGTCTGAAACCCACCAGGTGACAGTATTGTGAGCAGAGAGTTTATGCCCTTAAAAGGTGAAAGTCCTAGAATTGGGAATGATTTGATTATATAGTGAACCAGCTTCTCAGAATGAGCAATTTTCTTCTTCCATAGGGAAATACCCTTTTAGCATCTCCAAAGTTCCTCTGACCTTAAATATTCCTGTTACTAGGACTGTTAGATTGTTATTACAGATCTCTAACAAAAAAGGGCATCAAGTTCTAGCAATCAGAACTCTCACATCTTGTAGAAATTACCTGCAGCTTCCCCTCTTAATTCTTCCACTTCCTTGCACTGTGAACTATGTCCTATATGGACCTTTGAGGAAATAGAGGTTAAAGAAATATTCTGTGCTGTAACTTCAGGGATATCCTTCCTCAGAGAGGAAGAAGATAGACTGAAGCAATGTAATCGACAGCATGTATTTCCCTAACAAACAATAAAACATTTTATATTTCACTATTAAAAAGCAATTGTTACATTTCCAGGTTTCTATAAGGAAAGTACCTAGAAAGTATAAACAGCCGTTTTTCAGTGGTCACCTTGCAAGAGACTTTTCTCCAGGGAAAAGCACACAGCGTGGCCAGACACTTCCAAGCAGTTGCTGTTAAACTGCTCTGACATTAACCTGACCAGGTACCTGAAAATATTTAGTGCTCTCTATAAACTGCAGCTGCTGGATAAACACAATATCCGAGAGCACGCAGCCTTGGTTATGGCTCACCCACGTAACATCCCACCCTGACTGCAGCAATACATGTAACACATTGTTTGTGATTCGGAGATCAGGCTTCCCAACACAACTCAACATTTTATCTGAAAGGACAACTCTGAGCCCCAAGAAGCACTGAAGAGAAGAAGCACAAGGTAGTTAACAAAACAATTCCCCAAAGCAAGAATGTTTTGTTCCATCTGCCCTATAAAAGCTTACGTTTAGCTTCAGAGAGACTTCTACAAAGCAAAAATCCCAGTCTTGAGCACCTCAGCCAAATATTCATGATGGTGTTGGCAACAGGTTTTAGACCTTATCATGACAGCATGCAAAGGAATCTTCTTGAAGAAGTTTACCCCAAGTCCCTTCCTGCCTGTTGCTATGGGAAGGGGAAGGAAAGAATTTATCTGGAGGCCTCTGCTTATCACTGCTTCAGCTGCATGACACAGTAGTGAGAGGAGATAGTCACATAAATCCACAAGCTATAAGCTACTTATTCATGTTATTAATTTTTAATTAGGGCAATGAAATAATGTGATCACCCAGAGTAAAAATATTAAGTCAAAATTTTACATTATTTCCCCCTCTTTAGGCAATTTTCTTACTTCTACTGTATTAACTGATGACTGCCCAGAAGACATAATTCAAATCACCTTCCTTTTAGCCATCTTTCTACAGTTTTAACAGTTTTCCTGCAATGCAAGAAGTTAGTAAAAGTAGTCAGGAAAAACACAAATTAACACTTATGTATTTAAAACAAAGGCATTCATGGATTAAAAGCATAAAACGCATGAATAAAACTTGAAAAGATGAGAATATACCAGCAAAAACCCCAAAATTTTGCCTGTTACGAGGTGCCCAGAAAATTAAGGACAAGGAGACAAAATACACAGAATAGGCACTGACTCTTGCGAAAATTTTCACTGAGGATGAGAAAAGTGTGCTTGGTTTAACCCTTGGACATTTCTGAACACAGTTTAGGTAAGTGCCAAGCTACTTTTATATCTTTCTCTCAGACCCTTTCCATGGATTTCTGCCCTTCCCCATGCTGTGCACTTAAGTGAAACACGATCTAAGAATGATCTGAAAATAACGTAAATGAAAATATGTTACTGAAAGAGCACATGAGGATATCTTAAAACAAGAACACACTTCTAAGAATTGCTTTTAATTTCTTCTTCTTTTTTTTTTTTTTTAATAGAAACAAACAATAATTTGGGCTGGGAAGGGCCTCTGGGGGTCATCCTGTCCAACACCCTCCAAAACAGAGAACATCAATGTTAAGCCAAGCTGTTCAGTGTGTTGTAAAAATGCTCACTACACTCAACTGGGAGCAAAATACAAGTTACAATAAAGGCATCTTAATAGATACTCATATTTCCAGACAACAACAACAACAAAGCGAGTGGCTCTGAGGCTTTACACAAACATATCCTATTTTACTAGGGCATAAATGTGCACAATGCCTTCCATCCTTACAGCAACCTGCCACGCTGCTGCTGAAGCCTATCAAGGAAACTAAAACATATTTAATATGGAATTACAAAAAGATGCATTCCTTAGAAACTTTATTCCTCCTGATATTGGCAACAATACGGTAAGATTGTTCACAGTCAAGATTGCTTATTTCTGTCAGAACTTCATACCATAAATCAAACAGCTTCACTAAAACCACAGGAAAAGTCTAACAGTTAAAACAAACAAATGAGACATTGTATATAATAAGATTTATTTTGTTACATTATTTAATTCTCAGAAGTGCAATCATTTTTTCAGTGTATGTTTGTACATTCATTTCAGATGGCTCTCAACTGCAAGACTGAGAGGAGTTTCCAAGCTAACTCCTTTGGAAGCATTGTCCTGCTCAGTTTTTTAGCTACTCCTTTAACACCTTAGGGTGTGTGTTTCCCTGCACCTTTTATTAATAACACTCCATATAAATGCTTCCCTTATTGTCAATTTAGGTGCGGTCTTTTTTTTTGTTTCTTCTTGAAGACTTTCACTGCTTCTTCATTTTCAAAACTTGTTCATATTGTACACAGAGAAAATTAAAAAAAACAATAAAAGCTGCATTTAAAATAAGATTATTAACCTTCAGCTTGCAGCAGGTAATTGCATTGTCATATGGCTTCTAAGCTTCACTGAGGGAATTACTTGCCAAATCAGATTCCTATTTTCTTACAGATCCATTTTCACCTCCTGTACTGCAATCTTCCTAAAAACTCTGTGCCCACACCTTTCAGAATTACCGTAGTCAACCTGTCTCTTTTTTGTTCCAGCACCCTTCCCAACCGCCCGGCCATTTCCAGTGCTGAACTCTGAACTCCCCTGTATGGATTTGCTGTGCCCACACCCACAAGCAGGGCAGGGGAACCGGAGTGGGGCCGCACAGGAAGGTCTGCAGACCCAAAACCCACATGGGATATTGTCCTAGGTTACAGTGTAGGATGTGCCCCAAAAAATATTCTATCACCATCTGTTGAAACCAGGTGTAGCAGTGTTCCCTGCCTCCTCCCTCTGGATTATCTCCTGTTAATGGGCCAGCTGCTGACACCAGGTGGGGCAGAGTTCTTTATCTCTCCCAAGACCCATCCTCCCTCCATGGAGATATCTTCTGTTAATGGGCCATCAGCCATGACTCATCATCCCATTGTGAGATGTTCCACCCAGAGGGAGGAGCCAAGCATTCCCACCTGGATATAACCTGGGGTTTGGAGCAGCACAGGGAGCCTTTTCCACTGGATTCCCAGAGGAAGACCAGACCCTTCTACACCGCCACTGGACCTGCAGAGGAAGACGAGACCTCCCTTTTCTACACAGTCACTGCCTCAACACAACCATCACTCCAGGAGAACTGCAGCCACCATTTAACTGGACTGCTGCCAACCCCCTGACCGTCAGGGGGTCAGGTTTGTACTCTGACTCTGTCAGTGGGTTGTTTTTTTGTACTATTATATTTATTTTATTTTTCCTATTAAATTGTATTTCTGACTTGAAGTCTCTCACTAGTTTGCTTTCAAACTAGTACAGATATGTTCTTGGAGTTTCAGTTTGAAGCAGCTCTGCTGGGATCCCACAGCCCCATACCAGCAGGACCACAGCTTCCAGTTTAGTTTCATCCAAAAGCAACTCAGCTTCCTTGATCCAAGCTCATTTCACAAGTCAAATCGAGTGCAGTCTGTGAGAACATTCAGTGGATTAATTTCCAAAGTGCCCTCCTTGTCCAAATTAAAACAATTAAACCATTAACGAAGATTGTTTCCTTTCCTGTTCTCTCTGCTATGCATTCTGGCCCTGGGGAAAACCTCCACAGGTCTCTCTCACATCCACTGACTCAAGCTCACTCTTTTTCCATTACTTCTGTTCTCCTCCTTTAATTCCCTGCATATGAACATGAGGATTTTTGTGCGTGACCTTACTTGGCCACTTTGTTCCAAGATTGCCACCTTTCACTCAATTTCGACAGTTTCAGAGGAGATTCTTTTTCAGAACATTTTCCTTTATAAAATTATAAAAATGGAAATCCCTAAGTTTCTCACTCTCCATCACTGGGACAGGTGTGCTTTTTCCCCTTCTTCTGTGCAAAATCAAGGCTAGAAAATTGTTTCTACAAAACTACTAGAAGGTTTTAACTGCTGTGCTCTGGTCTAAGTAAAAATCAGAGTATTTTTAGTCAAAGAGATTAAGATTACATTTAGAGTATATGTCTATTTAACACAAACGATGAATGCTGTAGGTAAAAAAAAAAGTCAGTCATAAAGCACAAGTATTTGTGTCATCAAATAGGGTAATGGATTATCTCCCTGCAGCCTAAGTGATGAGCCAGACCACAGAACTACATGTTTCATGTGGAAGGAGGAGCAATAACTGAGTGCCACTATCTGTGTAAGCACAAATGGGTTTTTTTCACAAAGAGGATAAATTTCTGTTGCACTGCACTAACGTAGTTAGGTTATTGAGATATCTTGCACTGGGTGATGTTTATGTTTGTACAAGTCCTGACGTGTCCCTTTCCACTCCCTTTTCCCACATGGTGATGGTTGTACCCCTGGAAATCCTGCCCCTGTCCCCCTGCCTCATGTTGTACCTCATTGGTTGTGATCCTTTCCCCTCCCCTTCCTCCCGTGGGTTTCAAAAGACCCCAGAGTGGGGCGCTCAGTCTCTTTCCCTTCCTGGATACGTTCCAATAAACACCGGAGGATTTCATCCCGAGGGGAAAGAGCGCTTTTCTTTTACCTTTGTTCTTGACCATCCTCCTCTCCAGGGTCCCTGAGCCAGCCATCGGACCTCTGGGGAGTGGACAGGGTCAAATTTCCAGAAGTATTAAGCATCGAGAGAGATGCTGAAAAACTGAAGTTTCTTTTCCCATTTATTCTACACATTAGAGAAAATCAGTGAAGCCCACTCTGTGCCACATTAAAGTGAGAAGTCCAGCTCCTGTGAGTCACTCTCCACATTCCCAGTACGGAAAAAAGCAAATCACACTCCTTTCTTTGAAAGAGAAAGAAGGGTGACCCAAGAAACTACAGACTGACCAGTGTCATCTCAGACTCAGGGATGTCAAGGAGAAAATTCTCATAGGAGCCATTTCCGAACATAATGTGGACAAGAAAAGTGATTTGTATTAGTCAGCATGGATTTATAACTGACCTGACAGCTTTCTTTGAGAAGATGACTTGGGAGCTGGGACAGCACCATGTCCTACAACATTCCCACACACATGGGGATGAAGCAGGCAGGACGAGGGGGCAGACTGCAAGCCTGGATGAAGGGCAAGATTCCCAAGGCTGGCATCAGAAGTGCACTGCCCAGTTGGAATCCGGGCATTAGTGCAGCAGCCCAGGGGTACAGACTTGACCAGCGCTGTTTAACTCCTCCATTCATGACCTGGACAACAGGACCCAGCTCACCCTCAGCAAATATGCTGATGGAACAAAAATTCCACAAGAGGAAGTGCAAAGTTCTGTACTGGGGAGGAATAAACCCATGCACCAGTAAGAGCTGGGGGGCAGCTGGACAGAGAACAACTCTGCAGAAAACACTGGTGCTGTTGTACATGAACTAGCAATGCTTCCTCACAGTAACAACAAAATAAAGGGTTGGCAGCATCCTGGAGTAGGAAAATGCATCACTAGCAGGATGAGGAAGGTGATCCTTCTCTTTCACTCTAATTCTAGGCTCCCCAAATCAAGAGTGACACAGATGCACTGATGTGACACCAGCAAAGGCCTACAGAAGTAAGAAAGTGACTGGGAAGAGGCTGAGAAAGCCGGGATTGTTAAGCCTGGAAAAGAGAATCATTGGGAAGATCTTATGAGTGTGTATAAATACCTGAAGGGAAAAGGCTGAAGGCAGACTCTCCCTAGTAGTCCTCAGGGCTGGGACAATAGCCAGTGGGCACAAATTAAAATACAGGAAATTCGACTTAAGAACAGGGGATGGTGTTATTTATTTTTCTGTGAGGTGGTTGAACAGCAGAGAAATTGTCAAGAGAGGTTAAATCACCATTCTCAGAGCCATTCCAAACCTGACTGAACACATTACTGACCACTCTAACTGGCCTGGCTCCAAGCAGATGAATTTGGATCAGGCCACGTCCAGAAGTCTCCTCTAACCTCAAGTATTCTGTGATTCTTTGAGTTCCCTAAAACCACCTCAATAATTCCTGTTGTACCTGTCCTGCTCTTCTTGTACTCTTTGGGTCTCTGTCTTGTAGCAGATTCCTCCTCTGAAGAGACATCTCTCCAGCTGGTCATACAGGCTACTTCTTTTCCAAACTGAGGATCCCTTTCAGTGCCTGGTTATCAATACAGCTTAAGTTTTACAAGTTTGAATGGAAAGGCACAGCTTGCATAAATAAGCATTGCACCTTCTTCAGGTGCAGTAATGTTCATCTTGAACATCACCTGCTTTCATTTCTACAGCTTTTCCTAAGTCCTATACTAACATTCAAAGCACAAGGGTATGCCAGGAATTCCTTCTCACTTCTAAAAACCTACTTCCACTTCCCTATTGCCGCTGTGTATTATAAGGAACAGAGCAATACATCTTGAGTAAATCTCCTACATGCCCAGCACTATACAGACCCAACTGGTAGCCAGCTCCAGTTAATGACAATCAGGTAATATGAAACTGAAAAACATGCAAAAGCCAGCTGGTTCAACTGTCCCAACACAAAGATGCTACTGGACACTTCATACACACTCTGATCTCCTGGTTTATTTTCATTTTCTTTTGCCCTACTAGGAAACCTCATAAAATGTTCACATATCACTGCCTTGGAACCTGTGGTATCCCATCATTATATAAACAACATCAGAGATGAGAAAGTCATTAAATATCATGGCTGATATTCTGTTTATTCAAAAAGATATCATAATTTGTTGACACTTTCATGTATTTCCTTCATTTTAACTTACGTGGTTATTATTTACCCAAGCAAATCTGGACAGTTACCTGCATGTTGCTTCATTATCTCTCCCATGCTTTTTTAAAGCCACTGTCCTGGTACTTTCAATCAACCTAATTACTCTCTTTTACATAAAAAATATCCCATGTGTGACAAATTTAGGCTGGAGTGTCACTTAAAGGATGCTGATCCTCTACCAGTTTCTAAAAGCTTCTCCTTGGTGTCTACATAAATTAATCCAAATCTCAGTGGGAAAGATTGGCATTGAAGTTTCATTTATGATACTAAAACCAAACAAAAACGATGCTGCCAAAAATCCCCATAATGTCTATACAGGTAACTTGATTTTGGAGGTATAATACAGCTGTACACCATAACATAGCTGCCTTTCCCATCAAGGTGCTCTTCTACCACTTTAGCCTGACGATTTTCACATATCCACTGACTTTCTCTCATTTCCCAGTGCCTATATTTATCTCCCCTAGCTCATTAGTACAGACATACCCACACAGCATCACAGCTCACATTACTGCTTTATGTTATTCTCCAGTTAAAAAGGTGGAAATAGTCAACGTTCATGAGAAAACTTCAGAAACTGCAGAACTTAATTTGATGCTTATGAGATGAGATAAAAGACTGGTATCACTAGATATGTTAAGAGAACCACTTGAACTATAACTAATTTGACAGGTTATTTTGTGACTTGTCATTGCAAGAAAATCCATGGTTTTTCTATTGCAGCTATTTTTAAGTGTACTTCAAAGGCATGACTTTTGAAGCGTGTTCTGCCAATTGGTGGGGGCGATTTAAAGGACACAGACACCAGTGGAAAGAATGGTCTTATTTGACTGTGAATATTAAGGCAACACAAAAGTAAAATGATGCATTCAATAAAACTACACGCTTGGCTTTAGCAACAAGCAAATATAGGCAGGGTAATGCACCTAATAATTGCTGTATGAGAGACAGGATAGTGGTTGAGAAAGATACATCACCGATTGCCTAAACACTGCACCACCATCCACAATCTGCAGTTGCTGGGGAGCCCCATTTGCAGTGAGGACCTGGAGAACCCCTCCTGGCAATTGGGGAAATCCTACACGGTGTGTCCACCCGGAGGTGAGGTGTCCAAATTCGTCCCAAAAATGGGTCCAGCTTTTATAGGCCCAGATCAGCATGCCACAGTGACCTGACTATATTTTTAGAGCAGAAACACCTGGATCTGATGGCCCACTTCCCGACCAGCAGGGGCCAGGGCTTGGCCAGAGCCCAGGCTCTGGCTGGGAGGGTTTTCCCCTAAAATACCCTACAAACAAGCCTCTATTCATGTCAGCTGGGAAAGTTTCCTGAAATGATACATTTCTTGCAGATTACTACCCAAGGTTATAGAGCTAGCATAAGCGTCTGTGTCACTTATTTTTAGCTAAATAATACTGATGGTGTTAGTCACATAATGCCCAGGGTTCATCCTGTGAGAGCTCTGGGTGAGGCCTGCTGCTCAGGCCTCAGCACATCAAAGTGTCAACAAGAAACACTTTCTCTACTGTGAAATAGCACAGTAACACAAAATACGAGGCCACCACCTTCTGTTTCACCACCCACCTCACAGCTTTGGAACAAGTGCCTTCAGAAGCAGTTACACATTCAGTTATTAACAGAGGACAGCATCTACAGAGGATTTCACAATCTCCGGCCATTAGTTTTACTTCCTATTAACAGCTCAGTGCTTGCTTCGCATTATTTTATCATTCCTTTCTCACAGCTACATTTCATTATCAATGATACACATTTAAACAAACCTGCAAAAAAGCTTTTAACCCTGGGGAATGAAAAAAACCAGAAAGCTTGACCATTAAATTAGCCAATTGCCTGTAGTCATTAGTAAGAATGACAACTTCAGCTGCCGTTATGGTTGTTGTACATGTTTTTATATGTTTGTAAAATTGTAGAGTTGTAATGTTTTTAAAAGTAGCTTTTGGAAAGACTGTTGCCTACCAGCAAAATGTAAACCCTGATCATCTCACCTGGAAGCCTCAAATGGAGCAGATACAATTTCCAAAAGTACAGTGCTGGTGTCTACATGAACCCAAACACGATTTTTCAGGATGCTCTGTGCAGGACTGTCCAGCACACAATGCACCGTGCTTTAAGTGTCCAACAGCAGTGGTGAAGGTTAGATGAGTACAAAACTACCTCCCTCTGTGAGTACAGCAATGAAGAGAGCCCCAGACACACCCCCACTGCTCTGCTCCAAAGAACACAGACAAAAAGGCCCATGGAGTTTTCAGGAGATATTGCCTATAAAAACTTGCTAAACAGATTGTCACTGTAGGTACCTGAGCAAGAAACGAAATCGGAACAGACTAGACAGCTCTGCAATTCAGCCTGGCAAGGCTCATCAAAGAAATGATGAATCATTCCCTACTACCAGCGACAACCACACATCTGAAATGTGCTGATGACTTGAAATCTCTTGAAAAAGAAAGCTCTTTGTCACTTGCTGCTTGTACCTGCTTTAGCAAAGTAGATGGTGTAAGACAGTTCCTGTTGATCGACTCAGCTGTGGGAACAAGAACTGCTGTAGACAATGCACTGAAATTCTGACACATTCTGAAACTCGTTAGCAAGGTATGACTACACTTGCACTGCCCCCTAAGAAAAATAAGCCTGTCTGAATATCTGGATATTCTTAAACAGTAGAATCAAAGAAACTAGAAGTGGAAAGCCAGTACTTGCAACAAACTGAAGTAATATTCCTGTGTGCAATACTCAATGTCAGTTGAAAATAAAGGTTGAATTTTTCTGAGCAAAATTATTTATTACTAAAGTAAATCCAAAAGATGTAATGGAAATTACAGTTGGGGGGGGTGGGGAGCAGGGAAAGTATTGAGATTATTTAAGTCAGCCCTGAGGTATCTGAAAGTCTGCTAAGGGTCACTGTCTTCTCCAAAACTGCAAATTGCTGCAAGCAAAACCTTGCGTTCCAGAGGAGTCATCCTCATGTTTTCTAATTTCAACAGAAGTCCATTACCTGCTTCCTAGGAATTTTTTACAAGTGACCAGATGGCAACATGCAAGTATAGCCATGGGTGGACAACACAACCATCCCAACCCTGCAAAATCTGACTGCTTGCTACATTCCAGCTCATGCTTCTCTGTAAAATAAAACAGAAACAATAGGAGAAAGGTGGCCTAGAACTGCACCACTATTTCAATATTCTCAACACTTCCATTAAACTTGGTTTTTCTGGGCCTGTCCTAAAATTCCTTTGACCTTTATCAAAAGATAAAGCAGATGTCAGAAATCTTAAATCTTAAGAAACCTTAACTCTTCCAACTAAAGTAATAAGTAAAATCCTTCAAAAAAGTTTCAGTCTTTACATCCTAGATCTTCTGTGTGAAAAACTGACAACTGCACATTAAATAAAAAAAGAAAAGAACAAGATCATCCGCTAATAACATTGACCGCATCCTTCAATTTCAAGGGACTCACCTTACTGCTGAAGCCCACAGGTCTGTGAAGAAGCTTAGGACTGGCTCCTGAACCAAAACTTGCACGTGAGGCAGAAGTGAGCGCACCTCCCGCGGTGCCAGCGGGGCAGCTCCCGCAGCTATCGGGCAGCGCAGATGGGGAGCTCCTTCCTGCAGCTGGACACTGCCCAAGGAGGGGCCCCTTCCCCCGACACTCCCCTGTCCCACAGTCCTTCCCTATCCTCGTGTCAATTCTAGCCATGAACTGACATTTGCTGACCTGTTTAATCCAGGAAGTCTTCAGGAAAAAAAGCCTAGGGTCCCTGAAAACTGTGAAACAGTGTATGTATTTTTTGAAAAATAAAATAGGCTTTGCACGCCCCGGTAAAATATTCTATGCAGGAAGAGTAATTCACTGTGAACACACTACACCACATATCCACCCCTTCATGGCTGCCCTGGACATGCATCACGTGGCAAACCAAAAAGGAACCCACATACTGGAGCAAAAGTACAGGCACACAGGGTTATAATGCTGTGCAATGACCACCTTATCAGCAAAACATCCTTACAGATAGAAACCCTGAGTCTGAACCATGTGAGGAGTTCTGACAGTTTTCTTCTATATTCTGGAAAGACACTTCATCTAGCTTGCAATACATTAGAACATTACTGTGTGTGATTAGAAGTCATGAAGGCAGAAATACAGAATATGAAGTATAGAGTTTACTATTTTTAAAACAGGAAGTGAAATTCCAAAAAGCAAAGAAATCCCAGCTGTGACACAGGCTCTCCCAGAATAGATCCATCCCTATTATTACTGTCTGTAAGTCCCCTCCTCTCTCACCTCCCACAACAGCCACTCTTAACAATGAATTTCATTTTCTTGGTGTCTTCTCCACTCAAACACAGAGTTCACTGGGCAGCTCCCAGCCTCAAAATGAACAGGCATTAGTCTGAAAATATTTTCACCTCTAATATCCCCCTCAGGATATTATTTTGTTCACATTACACATGTGAAAGCAAAACGTTGCTTAAATGTTATTTTTTGCTTTAATAACTCAAGCTCTCACTAGTGCCTCAAGTCTTGTAGTTCTGAGCGCCTGATGACGAGTGGAAAAGAAGGGAAAGGAGAAAAAAGTCATGATATGCCATGCCACACCTCACAGGGCTATGTTTAAAACCTTTAAACCATGGAGAATATCAAATAAACCACCAACAATGTCAACAGGTCTCTACACAGAGTAAATCCATCTGCCCAAACCAGATTTCAGAACAGGAGTTAAACACCCTGATTCAGTGGGTGCACAGAAGAACAATGAGAACACTCCTGTCTCACAATAGCTTATTCATTGACCTGAACTAGATTTGGTTCAGGCAAATGTTTAATAAATGCAGCGTTGCTCTGGAAATTGGTCTTTTTAATATTTGTCAAATGCCTCACTGGTATAAGCCAGAAAAAAATTTTAGAACATCTTACTGGTAAACTCAATTTAACATGTACAAAGTGGAACACACCAATTACCTGTGGGATTACTGCCTGTGGATCCCAGGTTTTCCTCTGTATCTTTAGGTGATGAGCACTTAAATGGAATTAGAAATGTTACACATGGTGAGCATCCCCTGAAAACACAGGTGACAGCTGTTCAGTTTGGGCAGCTATGGAAACTTCTTTCATGCAGAGCACGGCGATCAAAGTGTCTTCCTTCAGCATTTCCCTCCTCTTTCCTGCTACCATTATACCCCTTCAAAAAGCTGGAGTAAGAAACTGCTCTGAAGACTTCATCATTAAGGACAACACATGCACTGGGTCAATCACAGAGATTTAAGAACCAAAGCAGCTTTGTGATCTTTGAACTGGTGTCTTTAATGTTCGTTCCAACCCAAATCATGATCCTGATACAAAAACCAAGTCAGTGTCACAAGTCTCACTTTTTATCTTCTAAGCTCACAAATTTTCTTTTCTCTCATTTCCTTTATAAACTGCCCTTCACACACAGGATGGCCCAGGAAATCTTAACCTGAATAGATACGAAAGGGTGTTGAGGTAAAATCTGGTGAAAATATGCAGCTCATCACTTTCACAGAACTTAGCAAGCCTGGTTAAAGATTAGGCCAAATACATTACCCTTTAATGAACTTTTTTATATATTGGTCACCACATTTCTTATCTAGTCTCCTAAATTATATACTCAGAGCAGTAGGAAATACACACGTACGTATACAAGGCACACACACTTGTAGAGACAAGCCTTATTAAGAGAAATCAATCAGAGTGATCCACAGATCAGTCAATTCAGGCTCTGACATGCCAAAGTAAAAAAAACTTTAAAGATGAGGAATCCTTATACAGAACAAACTCGCTCCATCTAGCTGCTCTGCACACAGATGGAAACAGCAGCACTGACAGAGCAAAAACCTCAAGGTGTCAGAAAAGTATAAAAGGAGTATTCAGAGCAACAAGTCTTAATCCATCCAAGTGTTTATGAAGCTAGCAGTGAATAAAATAAAAATCTGGGTATCTGAGCACTCTAACTTAAGGAAGAGTAGTGACTATTAATACATAAATAAAAGTCAGCTAGCATTGGGGACTGGGGAGGCACTAAGGATGGATACTAACCAGAAGCATGGTAAAAATTAACACAACTCACTCTTCTATGTCTCAGTCCATCTCTTCAGCTTGCTCAGCACTGAGCTTTCCTTCACTTTTTCCACTGAATGAGGCAAAGCTGAAAAGGGTAGTATGTTATGAATGACTTGCCTGGGCAAAAGTTTCACCCCAATCACGTGAAACTGAAGGCATCAAAAAGCCCATTTTTTTTAGTACATGAACATGCTTCCAGTCACAAATTTTATATTCCTGATGGATATTTCACTGCAAATGGCTATTCATTTGACGAATTAATGAATAAATCAGAAGCAGACTACAGACCTGTCTTACCATGTCTTTTTCTATTTCAAGATCACCTTAATCTTTTACCTGATCTTTCTTTTCCTTAGTAATAAACTTCAAAAAGATTACTAGGTACCTAGCTAACACTTGAAAAGAAAAAATATGTGTAAAGGCTACCCTTGAAAGAAAAATAGACCTATAAAGAATAGAAAACAGAGAGCATGAAGATTTTATAGAGGCTGATAGTAACACACTCCTCTTGAAAGCTCCAGCTTCCATATCATGGGCTAACAAATCCAGAACCTGAGAGCTGCACATTTTAGGTAAAGGTAAGTCACTTAACTTTACTTCCTGATTAGAAACAAGGTTCCACACAATCAAATTTGAACAATTCCGCTGAAAAGAATAGGCCTTTTCTTGCTGAGCAACAACTCCATTTGAGTCCGAGCTTCAGAATCAATGATGTAAACGCAAACATGACAGGAGTTCTGTGCCTGACAAACAATGGGCCTCTCCCAGCAGCAGAGTTGAGAATAGCTCGGGCAGGTGGGTGGAAGGCAGGAATTATCAGTTCCTAAATGGGAGGACTGTAATAAAACTTAAAAAAAAAAAAAAAAAAGAAAAAAAAAAAAAAAAAAAAAAAAAAAAAAAAAAAAAAAAAAAAAAAAAAAAAAAAAAAAGAAAGAAAAAGAACAGCAACATACTGCCAAGTTTGAAAAATTATTTGAAGAACCAGCGCAACAAGATCTAGTATCGTGTTTCCTCAGAGGGGAGAAAAAACCTGCTGTGCTTTGGTATAGTAAAAGTAGAAATTCCAGGCATAACTTGAGAGCTGGTCATATGAAACAGGGCCTTGGCTTCTTCAAAACACGTTCCCAGTTCACTGCAATACTTTCATTTCTATTAAGTGTAATTTGCAATTCTTATGAAGAAAAATATCAATCCAGAAGCTCTGCATTACAGTAAAACCTGAGTGTCAGCCACTTACAGAAAATGACCAAGTCTCTGTTACTTTATCTTCAGAGGAGAAGGATGAAGAACAACGACCTTTCTTTCACCAAAATGCGCACACAGAATTACCTCAGCTAACAGTCCAACCAAGCCCAAGAACAACTGCCTAAATTCTTCAAAAACACTCAAGTAATGAGACAGTAAAAGCAAGTATCTAGAATACTCCCAAACTAGACTATAATCATGGCTTGTCTGCTTCCTCTTCTGAGGCGAGCACTCACTTCAAAATGCTTCTGCAGCTGGGCAAAGTACAGTTACAGTAAGGAACTGAGGCCAGCGCTCCTCTGGCTTCTGCATACACCTCCACTCTCCTCAGCTGCGAGGGCACAAAGGAGCTCCTGCAATTACACCTAAGTACAGCAGAATGACAAAAACTAGAACATTACATGAACATAACTGGACACACAAAAAGAAAAGCTTTAAAATAAACTCCCAGAAGCTTCACCTCTGCCATGTGCAAGGGGTTTTTCTTCTGCTCTCACCCTGCAGACTCTTTTCCTTGCTTTTAAGAGAAATTGGTTTTGCTGCATGAAAAGTACTTCACTATGGCTGAATACAGTTACCACTTTGTTTAAACATCTTGAACTCACAAAAAATGTTTATTTAGATGCTGTCACTGACTAATATTGATAACGCTGCTGAGAAGCATCTTATCTCTTGTACATGTTGTAAAATAGGAGAAAATGACTTTGTAAATCTCTCGTGAAACATTTTGCAAGCAGTCTATGACAAGCTCTCTAAGAAAAAATTATTAATTTAAACTCCTCAAGACAAACATCATGCTACTTTACTGCCTTTCTTTCTGTCACTTTATTTATGCCATAGTTTTCCCCAAACCACTTTGAAACTTCGAAACAAAGAAATAAGGTAACTCCTGTTTCAGGTCTGTTTCCAGACAGAACAAACAGAACTTTAAGAAGGGAGAGAAAATTGAGGGAAGAAAAAGAGGTGATGCTGCTTAACTAATAAATTCATATAAATAATCTTCTCGCAATCTCTCTTAAGACCCAAAATAACTTTAATCTGTAAGAAGCTTTCAAAGTTAGCACTCAGAAGTCTCAGTTATTTTCCACTCCAACATTATCTTTCACATCTGCTGTATAAATTCTTGTTTTAAAGACAAGAAAACTCACTTTGGGTCTGAATGCTACATATTATTCCAAAGATCACTTGGAGGTGAATGCATTCAGTGCAGTGATTAAATGTCAGCTAAATCACAACTAAGAATGCACACTGGACACAGTTCAGATTTAAATAGCTGTAGTGAACAGCAATGTAACTGTAATTAAATTAGAATGGCTTTGGATTTTCACATCAAGAACACAGAAAAGAATTTATTGGTTTTTTCAAACAATATGTTTTTAAGCATTAAAATCCTCAGAACCAAAGATGGTCTGTGATTGATGTTTCATTCTTAAATGCCTGTGCCTTTTCTCAGGTAAATACAAGCAATTGCTGGATGTACTGTCACTCTCTCAGCACAGAATGCCTTCTTGCAAATACCAGTCCGGATTTCTCTCCACTTCTCTTTGAAAAGGTTGACTGGCAGGGTAGCAGAGACCAAGAAAAACAATGAGACATTCACGAAAATAAGCAGCAATATACTGGGAGAAGATAGCCTTAAATACCCTGGTTTCTGACTTCCTCAATTCTAACTAAGCTACAAAGATAGGTTTTGCTGGGGATATTTTCTGAAGCATCAAGGGTAAAGGATGCCACAACACATACACCAAATGCTACACCTGCCCCTTTCTCTGCATCACGCACAGACCAGAAGGTCTTCTGCCAGTTTAACATCACCAATTACAGCTATTAAAACAAGCTGAATTCTCGAATATCAGAGGAAATTAGAGAAACCCATCCTGGAACATCTTTGTCTGCTTTTATCTCGAGAGTACTGGCACACAAGGTCAAAGACAACCTGCATGAGAGCGGAAGAGTTAACAGCCAGAACTTGTCCGTGTTTCCAAAATAGAGCGGTGGCACCAGCGTTGCCATTCTTCTGTGTTTACAAGAGGGAACACAGTTCGGGATAAATCTCCGGCGGTAGTCACGCTTTATGGCTGGGAAACACTGCTTCAAGGTCCGGCTGTACCCGGCCGAGACAAAGGCACCGAACCCTCGTACACCTGGAAGGAGCCCCGGGACAGGAGGGACACGCACGGGGGACGGAGGCTGTGCTGACGGGAGCGAGCCCCTGAGAGGGCGAAGATTTAGGGGGAGATGACCCTGGCCATCAGGAAAGGCTGGCGGGATCTGGCCGGGCAGGGACGCGACACTGCCGGGGACAGCTGGGGAAGGGACTCGGAACTGGAGGCACCGGGGCGCGGGCAGGTGCCCCAGGGCAGCCGCGGAGGG
>WEIT01027976.1:104265-114751 GCA_013389985.1 Dryoscopus gambensis | reverse complement strand
CGGCTCCTGCCCGCGGGGGAGCCGGGCCTGAGCCCCCTGTGCGCTGGGGAAGCTGCCGCGGGGGAGGGGGCTCGGGGATGTTGCACCGCTGGGTTCCCACTCGCGGTTGTGCCGCTCTCCCGGCCCGGCTGCCCCGTCCCTCCCCCGCCGCTCAGAGCCCTTGGCGGGAACAGGCTTAGCTCCGAAGGTGAAAGTATTTCCTCTCCTGGGACCTTCGACTCATGTGCCCTGAGGGTTTTGGCGGGTATTTCTGTAGACCTGAAACTTCACAAAGAACCCCAGTTTTTGTAAAGAGTCGGGTGTTCCTTGGAGGCTCCATTCAAAGAAAAGAACATTAGTCTGTAAGGCTCAGATTCATAAATAATTTGCCCTGGAGGCTCTGAACCTAAACTACTGCAGGGTTTTTTTTTTTTTTAAAGCAGCCCTGGTAAAACTACCAAGCCCTTAAGAGGGGTAAGATTAAACCTCCTCCTCTTGCTGGTCGTTTCCTTGCCTGTTTTCAGGCAATTTTCAGTCCCGGTGGTGTACAGCCTGTGCTCCAGTCAGCTCTAGCGCGTGCAATAGCTTCAGTGGCCCCAGGCTTCATTGGGCAGCAAAATGCAATTAGCGTGTCTGTATTAAACCCGGCAGTCTGACTCGGAGTCCTGGTGTTCCCCGGTGCTTTAAACAGTCTGTGTTCACGAGGTAGGTGACAAAAAAGCGTCTGACTATGGTCTAAATGGAATGGTGAACTTCTGAAACCTCTCAAAGAGCAAACCGAGTAAGAGGGACACTCTGTGTTGGCTGGTGCTGCAGAGTTGATGCACGTGGGTGTTACCTGCTTGACCCTTGTGCTTTTAAGGCTGGGGTTGGACATCCATGATGAGTGCAGTGAGCCTGTCAGAAGCCTCTCTTATTAATTTTTTGCTGGACTTTTCTGCTATAGATCCTTTTTACAAAGGCAGAAGTAGGCTGGTAACTAAGGTAATTACAGTCACTTAAAATAATTTGTGTGGATCCAAGGGGGAAGGACCTGCGGCTTTGCTGTGAGGAGGGGGAGCTGAGCCGGGCACTCAGCTCCTGGTGCACTCTTGGGGAGCATTCTGTGTGTGGGAAGCCAGTGCCCTACAGCCAACCCCTCCTCACATGCAGGTAAATACCGTGGAGGTCACTCCCTACAGGAAGTGTTGGACGCTTGGGCAGTGTCAGTAAGAAGTGCTTAAGGCTGTGGCTTACTGAATTAATGGGCCTCAGGGTGTCTGTGCACTAGATCACAGTTGATTTATACCCTCTTGCAGTAGCATGCTTTTTGCAGAGGGGCTGTTAGGTTTGGTCTAAACACATTTGAAAGCCTGTGAACCATAGCAAAGAGCCAGGGAGTAACGGGAATAGGGTCTGGTTTTCCTGCAGCTCTGTCTCCCAGCTGTTGCTGGGTGTTCAGTTCAGCTGTTGCAGCCAGTGCCTACCCACAAATGTGTGAACAGATACCAAGGTCTCAGCTATTCAAACACTGACACCTGTCCTGCTTCTCTTGCAGCTGACATCAGCCTTGCAGACTGGGGTCGCAAGGCCATTGAGATTGCGGAGAATGAGATGCCAGGGCTGATGAAGATGAGGGAGATGTACTCTGCATCGAAGCCCCTGAAAGGCGCTCGCATTGCCGGCTGCCTCCACATGACTGTGCAGACAGCAGTGCTCATAGAGACCCTCATCGTGCTGGGGGCTGAGGTAACGTGGCTCTGAGTTTGTCCCTCAGCTCTTGGGTAACGCTCTGCCAGGTCACTGCTCCTGCTTATGTAACCCCTTACGGAATCCTGGCAAATGTCTGTACTTTTTGGAAGAGGCTGCAATCTCCACGTGGATGGATTATGTCTTCTCTCCTCGAGCAAGAAGTTTGTCGCCTGCCCTGAGCACTTCTGGGGTGTGGGGTGTGTGTGTTCCCTGTGGACAAGCTGCAGCTTTGAGTGCCTGTTGTGCCCTGGGCAGTGCCCACAGCTGCTCCCATGCAGCCGTGCTGTGCTTGGGCCTGCAGTGCTGTGGCTGCTCATGCTGCAGCTCTAGGGACTGCCTCCAGCACAGATTAGCCTGTGTTAAGAACCCCACTATGCCCTGGTAAAGTCAGCAAAATCTAATGGGGCTTTCTGAGAGCTCATGCTGGCTTTTGAGCTGTGCAGGAAAACAACAGGGATGCAGTATGCCTCAGGGACCAAGGGCTGGGGTTTCCACTGAATTTTTTGTGTGACTGTGGACCAGTTACTCTCATCCATATTAAAGTCTGAGATACTTAGAATCCGTTTACTGCCTTGTGTCCCATGCCTGACTTGCTGAATGAAGTCCAGACATCACAGCTGAGTGTTGGTTGTACAGGGCATGAGGAGAGCCAGGTATCTGAGCACAATCTGCATTGCTTGTGTGCAGAGCAGGGAGCTGACTGGAGCTTGGCTGGACTGTTAAGTATGTGTATGATCTGAAGTTCCTTCTTCCTGCAGTTGAGCTGTCTGAATTCAGGCTGCCCAGAGGTGCCCTATGTGGGATCTCTCTCTGGGAACAGTTAAGAGCTGAGCAGTGTCATGCTGATTGGAAGGCACTGGGAGAAGGGGAAGTTTCCTCTGTAGCAGTGAAGGCGTTTCCTCCAAAAGAGGAGGAGGAGGAGGTGGGTGTGGGCACTGTGCCAGGTCAGCCTGGGCAAGGTACATGCTGCTATGCAGGTGTTCCCCAGCCTGTTCAGAGCTGTCCTGTGGTTGCAAATGGTGCAGTGCTGAAGGAGAGCTTTGATGTGGAGGTACAGTCCTGGCTTTGTTCCAGCCACTCTATGTGGAACTCTTGTCCCTCCACAGGATTTAAAAGAAACCAGTAACCTCTGAAATTTGGGAAGCTCCTTGCTGTATCCCAGTATGGCTGGCCTAGGAGGCAGCTGTGTGCTTAGTTCAACATTGCCAAGCTGCTTTAAGCTGAGCACAACCCCAGATCAGTGTTATGTGGGACTCATCCAGGTCATTCAGGGAGGTACCTGTAGAGCCTTGGTTCCTCTAAGAATGTTGTGGTTGTACCTTTAAAGGCGTGTGCTGCTGTGTTAACTCCTTGTCCTGATGCCTGTGGATTAGTTTAGGCTTTAATTTGAGTTTGGATTCGGCCCTGGTTCATCTCTTCTGCCAGGACTTTGGTGCCAGGGAGAGAAGAATGAAACCAGTGAAATCATATCCCATGTAATGAGAATGTAGCTCACTGCAGCATAGAAACCTTGGTGTCCCTTTTTTGGCGGGTTAACAAGGATAGAATAAATATTCAGTGCTTCAGAGTATAAGTTCTGACTTTGTAACAAAAAATAATCTGTAACCAGTGATGTAAATACTCGGGTCTGAGCCCATCAGGTGTGCCAGTTTTTCTAGGCTCTATGTCACTATCACAAATCTGCATCAAGTCTGAAGTGTAAACAATATATAGGTACTCTGTGTACTTTAAATGTCATGACACCTCCTGATGTCATCTGTACTGGTATGGGGGAAGCTTGCAAAAACCTGGGTGAGGAGGTACAGGTTGAGGTTATGGATTCTGTTTTCCTGTGCTCCTTCCAGGTGTGTTTTCATGACAAGTGTTGTGTAGGCTGCTTCCAACTGCCGCCCTTTGAAATGTCACTTCTTGATCAAGTGGGATGAGTATGTGAAAGCAGGCTGGATGATTGTGCCTTATTGCCCTCTCTCCTCAAGCTCTGTAACCAGTGAATATGCAAATAGCTGCCAGTCAGCCCTGTGGGGAGCAGAGGGTGTGTGGCTCTGGGATGTGGTGCTGTGAGCTGCAGTAGGTGTGCAGATCCTTTTCAGTGCAACTCAGCAACATGCTGTTGCTTTTCTAGGTGCCTGAACCTAGTTATGAAATCTGAGGAAAACACTTAGCTCAGCTGGAAAAGCTTCCATGACTGGAGCACAGAGTAGGAGGTGGGTGAGCATAATCTTAGAGAATGCCTGGATTGAGTGTAATGTTTCAGCTGCATTTCTGACTCTTGTGAGTGCCAGCAGGTGTGTTGCTGCATGTCCATACCTTCAGTGGACACTTGCTATAGGGCTATTCTGAAAATCTGACCTTTGTTTGACCAAAACTTCCCAAACCCACCCTGCTGGGCACCCCTGAAGATGTGGAATATGCTCTGGCTGTCTGGGAGAAGTGCTTGTGAGCAAGGAGATGGCTGAATATATGGCACAGCTAAAGCTCATGCACATTCTCTCCATGTGACATTATTTTCCTTTAGTCAGACACCCAGTTTTCACCTACCTTTCCAGAGCTACTGAAAAAGGCAGGAATCTGCACTCATTTCTTTCTGCTCTTGCTCCCTTTTTAACTCCTGTGTTTGGTAGAGAGTCCCTGATATCTCAGAACTTTGTTCAGCAAACAAAACTTGGTTGTTTTCCAGGTACAATGGTCAAGCTGCAACATTTTCTCCACGCAGGACCATGCTGCAGCTGCTATTGCAAAAGCTGGTATCCCTGGTAAGTTTTCCATGTTGTGGTTTGACTCTGAGTTGGGCTGTACTGCCTGTTCCTGCTCAATCAAACTGTGTGCACGTCAAGCTCTTCTGAACAAGCTTGAGGACAGAAACAGCCCATCAGAAGCAGTGATTGTAACAAACCAGGACATTTGATTCAGGCTGTATTGCATCAGCCTGTGCACAGGTCTCCCAGCAAAGGCTGCTGTTGGGCTCTGTGTTACCAGCTCATTAAGATGATGGAGTGCACTGGGTAATTAAATGGAGTGGTGTGCAGGTGTGTGTTGCTGGAGGTGTTTGGTGCTTTCCAGCAAGCTCCGTGCTAAACAGGGGTTGGGAAATGTAAGGGAGCTGCCCTGTGCCCTGCCACAGTGGCAGGGTCAATTCCCAAGATACTTTTAGGCTAGAACTAGGCCAGCTATGTTCCTGCCTGATATCCCTTAAGTGCTGTATCAGGATGCTGCTGTCTGGTTACTGTCACCTTCCAATAAGCAGCAATTCCTCATGGATCAGTATAAATACCTGAAGCTGTCTGCTGTGTAAATCAGCTTAAGGAAATGCAATCCTCAGTGCTGAGAACTGCATTACCTGAGGCCAGCTGCTGGCAGATGCTGAATCTGATTTCTGGCAGCCTGGTTCTTGGCTTTGGGAGGGGTCTCTCATTTCTGTTACAGTTAACTACTGCCCCAAGTCTTTCCCCAGCTGTGGTGCAGCACAGGGATCTCTTCATCAGCTCCTTTGGCACTACCAGCTTCAGGCATTGCCTCTGGCATGGGATGTCAGAGGGCCGTGTGGGATTCTTTAGATGTTGAGTTGTCTTCCTCACTGCTTTCAACACCCAAAACTCAACTGAAGAGCCATTTACAGGTTGAGCGTCTGTCAAAGTGTTTGACTTTAGTCCTTGGTATCCTAATTTTTGGAACTTGCTCTTTTTTGTTAATATTGTACTTCTCATACTGAATTTGAGACCCCAGAGGAATGCTGGTTCTTTGGCTTCAATATGAGATCCTGACACACTTTTCTTCAGAATAGGTAATTGCATGATTGGCTCTTCATGGCTCAAGGTTAGTTTTCTGCGTAAACAGTGAAAACATGACAATTTAGCCAAATGTTGGGGTGTGTAAATAATATGCCCAATACGTGTTTGAGTGGCTGAGTACAGCACTGAGTATAGTAAACTTCTGAGGACTGAGTATAGCACGAAGACAGTACAGATGCCTGGACAGACACAAATCCTGGTGAATGCAATGTGCCAGTGGTGGCAGCCTGTTGCTGGGGCTGTACTGACATAGAAATACACCCTAATTAGAGCAGATGAGGCACCTCAGCTTGGGTTTTAGTGCTGGACTAGAGACTAGAATTTGAACTCAGAGTTGCTGAAGAGTTTACATTCTGCTGCTTAGATCATGCCAAGTCTGGTCTCTCTTTTCTGCTGTGCTAGAAAATGCTGTAGTTGCGTTTTCATTTGTCTGTATCAATATGTCCAGTGGGTGTTTCTAATGAGTGGGGTGTTGTGGATGTGAGTCTGCTTTAGTTTGCTTTGTCTTCTTTTTAACATGGAAGAAGAATAAGGAGAGCAATGAAGTCTCGACATTTTGACCATGTTTGTGGCCTGGAACAGTGATTATTCTGAGGTCTGTTTTTCAGTGCAAATGTCTTTGCTAGCCTGTAGGCACAGATAATCATCTGTCCGTCAGCTGCTACTGGGAGCTGCTGATGAAATCTTCCTTTGGCTGCTTCACTACATGCTGAGTAAGAAACTGGCTAATGGTGTGTGTTTATTCCCATGCAGTGTTTGCCTGGAAAGGGGAGACAGACGAGGAATACTTGTGGTGCATCGAGCAGACCCTGTACTTCAAGGATGGGCAGCCCCTCAACATGATTCTGGATGATGGTGGAGATCTTACCAACCTAGTTCATACCAAATACCCACAGCTGCTGAAAGGTGACTTTATGTTTTGTTTTGACAGGCACGGTTCTGCATGGGAGACTTTTTGGGGGCATGTTTCTGCAGGAATTCCCTGCTGGTGTGAAAAGGGGTGGGGAAAGAGGGACAGACATGTGCAGACAGGCTGTGAACATTTCTTACAGTTCAAGACCAGAATCTTACCTGCAGAAGCTGTTTCCATCTTTGCTCTGTAGCCCATAAGCTGCAATGACCTGTCCTGGCCATCTCCTTCACTGTGCCCATTACCTGAGAATGACCACTGGTTCTACTGTCATGCCAAAAGCTTCCTGAAGTGGGCTGTGCTCTAGAACTGCTCAATGTCTGCTTGCAATTAACAATTTTACATTAATGCATTTCTTACCCATCTTCTTAGTGCAGTTCTGGGTGAAGTCATGACTGCCTGTAGCCTTCCTTGGAAAAGGAACATTTTTCTACCTTAAGTACTCATTCAGTTAGTGAAGATGCTGATGGAGTGAGGGTTGGGACTCTCACTTTGATTTGCCTTCAGTGCAAGTTAGTAAAACTGATCAGTGTAGTGTTGCTAGCATGTGTTTATGTAAAAGACTTATGTGAAGGGAATTTGGCATGACCAGGCTGATCTGTGCCTGCTGAGTATCACAGACTCTTCTTAGCCCTGCCAGTGTCCATCAGCTGTGCTGCAGCAAGACGTGGGTGCCCAGGGTTGTTAAAGGGCACGTTTGGTCTGGGATGTGAAGGAGATTGGGTGGTGATAGCAGGGTGTTTTGGTGCTTTTGTAGAGGTGAGGTAGCTGTAGAAGCCTGCTGGATCAGCTCTCCTCTGACTTGTGCTCTGCTTTAGTAGGAAGATAGGAAAAAATCTGAAGGTGGCAGGCTGTGAATAGGGCTGTGTGAGGGGAGTCTGGGGCTCTGCTCCTCATCCGTGCGTTGCACCAGGATGAGGGAAACTTCCTGTGTGACAGGCCTCACTTTGTCCTTCATCCTTAGCCTGATGTCACTCGTAATCCAACACTCATCTTTGTGTTATTGAAGCTGTAATGAAAGGTTTTCATTGGTCTTTGCTCAGCCTCTCTTCCATCAAAGGTCTTGTGCTTCCTGGGTTGCCTCTGCGTGATATTCATGACCTCTTGCTTTTCCCATGTTTGATTGCAAGAAATACCACAACTGGTCATCCTTCTCTGTCTTCCTTGTGTTTTCAGAGGCCAAAGAAAGTATTTTCCATGTTCATTCTCTGTTTTGCAGGGTTGTTTCCCTGCCATGCACACCTTGGTTGGTGTCTTTGTTCCCAGGGTCTTTGAGCTGAGCTCCTTTCATTTCCAGCCCTCCTGTTGTCCTTCTTTCTCCTCTCCAGCTCTTTTCACCCTCTTGCTTGTCTTGTGCTCCTGGTGTGGGAGGGACTGGCACAATACAGTGCAGTAGGACAATGGCTCTTGCACTGTCTCATGTCTCGGCATCCATCTGTAGCCTGCCTCTGATAAAAAACATCCCTGCTGCCTGGGTCTGCTTCCTAAATTCATAGGAATGGCTCTTCCTCTGGGGTTTTAAATAGTCTAGGGAGGATGCAATACCTGTCAAGTTTTCTCTTCCCAAAATGTGTGTCTGGCTGCATTGGCTGTAGTTGAAAAGCTCCTTGCAGCAGTTCAGTAAATTAGGACCGATCTCTGTAGCGGGGGCCAAACTTGATCTGTTTTACCTTCCAGTCTGTTGCTGCTTGGAAACAGCAAAACTTCCAGAATGGGACCCACAGAGTACAGTCTTGATCTCACTTATCTGAGCTTTGTGCTTAGCCCTTTGCTTATATGAAGCAGTGTAGTATCCAGTTTTGGTATCTTATAGCTAACAGAGGCTAATATACCCTAAGGGCTTGTGGGGACATCTGACCTCTGTGGAGGTGGAACAAAAGTGACATTGGCAGAGCGTGCACAGCGTATGGATTGTGAGCACAGGAGACGTGTTGGCACGAGGCAGCTGAAAGTGCCATTTGACATTTAAAGGCTAGAATAAGTTTTCTGGGCTAATTTCAGAGGGAATTGTCTTCCATGCTTCAGCTGCTCCTAATATAAATGGTTCAGTCCTAGTGTGCAGCTAACAGTTGAAAGGATTCTTTCAACTAGGAGATGTGTTAAATTTGTGTGTGGAACTGCTCAGTAAGGTTCTCCCCTCCTGTAGTGTGCCTGCAGTTAGAGGGCAGAGTGGCCTTTGTACTGTTGGCTTATTCCATTAAGCCAAATGCCCTTAATACCAAGATAAATAAAGGTAGGAAGGGGGAAAATGAGAACTAACCAAAAGGGAAAGGCATCTGTGCAAGGGAGCTCTCTGGCATCTGTGCAAAAGACCTGTGTGGGGAAGATTGGCTCGTTTGTGATTCATTGATCAGACTTGCTCATTGCTCAGGTCAGAAATACAGGGGAGCAAAGCAGGTCTGAGTGTTTAGCAAGGCTGTCTCAGTTTAATTCAACCTTGTCCTTGCTGCAGGCCCTTCTCTGCTCCCCAGTCACTCAGGCATTGACCATGAGTGGTGTAGGCAGCACTTGGGGCAGCTGCAGAATGGTTTAGACCAGCTGTAAATGGCACCTGGGGCAGTGCTTGGGTGCTTCCAGGGAGGGGAAGCTGTTGGCATACAGGATGTGAGGTCTGCTTAGTGCCATGGAAAGACAATCTGTTAAGCTCAGGGCTCTCACCTGGAGAGCCTTTGAAGGATGAAGAGTCTCCTACTTGCCAGATACACCAGAAGAGACAGGGCGGGTTTGAACTGGAGGTTCCTGCCACGACCTCCAAAAGCTTTCCTTCACGTGGGAATGACTGTCCTTGATCCAGGCAGTTGCTCTGGAAACTGATGCTTTTGGGAGACTGTGTACAGATCCTCCATTTCACTGCGCACAGGGCTGCACTGTGAACTTTAAACTGTCCTCTCCCCTCCAAGCAAGCCCTAAATATGCCAAAGCCTGACTGTGTTCCCTCAGCAGGTGACCATCAGGGGAGTGGGGCTAGCGAGGGCTCTGTGGTGAGACACAAGTGGTAGGGATCAGTCAGCCGAATCACAGAATGGTTTGGTTTGGGAGGGACCTTTTAAAGGCCATCTAGTCCAACCTGCCTGCAATCGGCAGGACACCTTCAACTCAGGTTGCTCAGAGCCCTTTGAGTGTTCTCAGGAATGGGGCATGCAGCACTTCCCGGGGCAGCCTGTGCCACCCTCATTGTGGAAAAAAAAAGAAAGCTGCCTTACAGCTAGTCTGAGTCACCCTCATTCAGTTTAAAACCATTCCCCCTTGTCCTGTTGCAACAGGCCATGCTAAACAGTGTGTCCCCATCTTGTAAGCCCACTTCGAGTACAGAAAGGCTGCAGTGAGCTCTCTCTGGAGCCCTCTGTTCTCCAGGTTAATCAAGTTCTTCTAATGCTGTTGGTCCAATTTCCTTCATGTGTTACAGAGTGGTCTGGGGAGCAACAGGAGAGTCTCATGGCTCAGTCTCAGGCTTTACCTGGGCTTGGACTAGCTCACACTGGATTTTTTGAGCAGTTTGGACTGGACTTGGCATCTGTGAGTGAGCAGTGCCCTGAGAGCCAGGAGGGCCAACCGTGTCCTGGGGGCATCGGGCACAGCACTGGCAGCCGGGCCAGGGAGGGGATTGTTCTGCTCTGCTCTGGGCTGGGGCAGCTTCACCTTGCATATTGTGTGTGGTCTTGGTCACTGCAATAGGAGAAAGATTTTAAACTGTTAGAGAGTGTCCAAAGGAGGTCATGAGGATGGTGAAGGGCCTTGAGGGAAAGCCATATGAGGAGTGGCTTTGAGGGCACTTGGTCTGTTCAGCTGGAGGAGCCTTAGGAGAGAGCTCATTGCAGTTACAGCTTCCTCGTGAGGGGAAGAGGGACAGGCACTGATCTCTGCTCTGTGACCAGTGAGAGCACCCAGGGAATGCGTGGAGGTGTGCCAGGGGAGGGTCAGGCTGGATATCAGGAAAGGCTCTTCCCCCAGAGGGTGCTGGCACTGCCCAGGCTCCCCAGGGAATGGGCACGGCCCCGAGGCTGCCAGAGCTCCAGGGGCGTTTGGGCAGCGCTGCCAGGGCTGCCCAGGGTGGGGTTGTTGGGGGGTCTGTGCAGGG
>WEIT01027976.1:57742-104155 GCA_013389985.1 Dryoscopus gambensis | reverse complement strand
GGCCCCGAGCCTGTCCCCCCGAGCAAACCAACCCCCAGGGGCTGCGGCACAGCACCCGCCGGCACTCCCCGAGGAGCCGGGCTGCTGCAGCCTGCCGGGGAGCCTGGGGGTACCGCACCAGAGGGTGCAGAGGTGTGTGGCTCTGAAGCGCATCCTCTGGTGTTTCTGCAGTTGTTTGAGGGTTTTCATCTCTTCGTTGGTCTCTGCCAAGGGTTTGTTTAACTTAAGCCTCTAGGAGCTGCTCCCAGCACCTGGATGTCCCGGTTTGCACTGAATTGACTCCGACTAAGGTGAATCCTTTTACTCTCCCCACAGGAATTAGAGGTATTTCAGAAGAGACAACCACTGGGGTCCACAACCTGTACAAGATGAAGGCCAATGGGACCCTGAAAGTGCCAGCTATCAATGTGAATGACTCTGTTACCAAGGTAATACCGACAGAGCCCTTCTGCATTGTTCTGCTCTCTGACCAGCTTGTGTTGGGATGTTGTCATTCCCATGAAAGTATTCCTTCTCTTGCTGAGATTCTTCTGATCTGGTTCTGAACAGAGATTTCCACCATATCCTAAAAGTGAGCCCTTGATGTCTCTAATGGGACGTGCTGTTGTAAATACCCCATTGTCAGGGCATCAAGGGCTTTTTTGTATGTAAGGATGTCCATTCTTCTGCTATTTGATAATGTGAAAACACCTTTGGAGATCATGGCTCTTGAGCACAGTCAGTTCCTGTGGCAAGGAGCCTGTCCTCACTCTGAGTAGCTTAAAGCCCCCAGGTAGGTGTCAGGTACCATCTGGACAAGAGAGTGTGACTTGTGTGAGCTTGTGCTGGTAAGGGTTGGCTGGTCAGCCGGTGGTTGATCTCTGTGAGCAGCAGTTAAAAAGGAGAGGGCAGGAGGGAGATATTTATCCTTTGCTTAGCTTAGGTACCGCTTCTGAGATAAGCCCTGGTGGACTGAGGATGAAGTGGAATGATGTTTAAAGGGTGCTGGTGCTTTTTGGCTGCAGATGAATTATAGTGGGAATTAAAGGTGTACTAAAGGTTTATGCATCTTGATGTTTTTTAAATCTAGTTACTGAATCTATTTCAAGCTCCCATGCACACATTATCCTTTTGGGTTGGCAGTTTCATGTTTGGCCTGCCTGTTCTGCAGTTTGCTGTCTCCTCTTTGCTTTCTAAGATGCACCTGACACTTACTTTGTAGGTAGTGGGCTGGAATCCAGTTAATGTTGGAAGAAGTTTGTTTCTTTGTATCCTTTTCACCCAGATTTGTGCCTCTTGCATAATAATTATTAATACTGTTTAGTAGCTTTGGAAATTCAGATGTTTCTAACAAAGCCTCTTGAGAGGATTTGGGATTCTAATGCCAAACAAGTGCTTGTTTTCAAGTACTGGTTGGTATTTATGCAGTACAAGATTTGCACTAACTACAATTACAGATCTCTGGGAAAATGTGCAACTGAGCTGACAAACTCTGCTCTCCCAGTCTGATATTTCCAGTTGGTGCCAGGTTCCTGTGCTAACATTTAAGAGAGTGAAGGCAGACACAGCAGCCAGTTCTGTTCTTCTCTTCTGCCACTCAAAGGTATTTTGGGTGAGACAGATGTCTGCATCCAGCACTCTGCTCTCTTGCCTGCATGGGAATACACAGACACCTGGAAGGCTTTGATTGCAGGTGGGGGATTTGGTGATGAGGATTCAAATCTGACCATGCTGCTTCCCTCCATGCTGCAAGGAAAATCTGCAGGACTGGAAAAGAGGGATACCAACTGGCACTAGCTTTAGAATTTGAAGGACTGGTAACAAAATTTTCTGAAATATTAATGACAGATATGCCTCTGATAATGTTTATAGGTGTTAAGTCAGGAACTTCTGGATCTGAGGTATAGTTTGTTACACTTTGGTCAGTTTCTGCCATGGGCAGTTTATCCCATTTCTATTCGTACTTTAGAGAACTGCAGGTGTTGGGAGTGCCCCTTCCACTAGACCAGGTTGCTGCTTCTGGGAATTTAATCTTAAGATTGCCTGTAGCAGACAGTGTTGTGTTAAGTGAAAGCAAGAAGGACTGGTGCCCTAAGGCTATAAAAAGCCAGCACAGGCTTTGAGACCAGAATTTTGCTGTTAATGGTGAATTGTTCTTGGGGAGCACAGTAGAACATTAGTAACCAGATTTAAAAAAAATTCTTGGGATCTGTAGTTCCCCAAATAATCAAATCTGTTCATACAGCCCCTCTTCCTGGTCAAAACAAAAGGTCCAAGGAGAAGGAGTATTAGAAAAACCAATGCAGCAAGGTGTATTTCTGAGTTTAGGAGGGTGTTCAAGAGCTGAAGTAATATTTGATGTCTGATTTAGCTGGGCAGTTTTGATCTGAGAAACTGGCTGTTAATGTCATGTGATAACGTTACAGTAGGAGGATGTTGTGTGATGAAAGCCAGGGGTTCCTGGTTGCAGTGACCACTACTGTGAATGGCTGCTTGCTGGATTTTTCCAAATCAGAGCAATAGTGAGGTCTTGACAGTGTTAGGGTAACTCTTCATGGGGGAATTTTGATCTTGGGGCTTTAGGAACCAGCTTCTGGTTGATGTGGGCAGCTTGCTGCTCTGCAGGCTGGATGGGTCTTGCAAAGAGAAGATGATGTGCTGCTGGTGTGTTTTGGCTTCCTGTGGCACTTGGTTCAGTAATTGTCTGATAAACAGCAGCAGGGAACTCGTGAACATCTGGTTTAGAAACTCAGACCTACATTGATATGAAAGACACTTGAAAAATTTAGGTTACTGCTAACAAGTTTTTAACAAGTCCAAGCCCTGGTCAGTAGACACATGAAATTTAGGAATTTCTCACCACGTTGAAGCCTTTGTTTGATATAACTCCATAGACTGAAACTGGATAAATAAAAACATCAAGCCAGGTTCTCTTCTTCCTATCTCTCATGGTGGTTAAAGTATTTAAGTGACTCTCATAGTACTTGCACATAAGTCCATTTTCTTTCTCTAAGGAAATTTCACTTGAGTGGCTTTCATCCGTTCTGAAACGGCTCCCTTTCTTTCCTCAGAGCAAGTTTGATAACCTTTATGGCTGCAGAGAGTCCCTCATCGATGGCATCAAGCGTGCCACAGATGTCATGATTGCTGGCAAGGTGGCGGTGGTGGCAGGATATGGGGATGTGGGCAAGGGCTGCGCCCAGGCCCTGCGCAGCTTCGGAGCCAGAGTCATCATCACCGAAATCGATCCCATCAACGCGCTCCAGGCAGCCATGGAAGGTGGGAGGTGAAACAGAGCAGGAATTCAGGCATCTGACAGGGTCTCTGCGTGTCAGTGTAGGGCAATAAATGAGATCTGGCCAAGAAAGGGCTGAAACCCACTGAACCTGTCTCTGCTGAGGTACAGTTGAATCCAGTTTAACTGCAGTAAGGGAAGGAGTTTGTTACTGGAGGCCTTGAAGGTGTGTTTGGAGTCAAGGATTCAGAGACCATAGTGGGGTAAGGCTGAGGGAGTGTCCTCAAGTTGTGCAGTTCTAACCTCCAGCATGGGATAAGACTTCACTGGAATTATAACACTAGAAAACACCAGGCTTTACTCTTGGTGGGTGTTTTTTGAAGAGCAATGGCATGCTCTCTGTCTTTCCAGCTGAGTTCAGGGCATACTCTGGAGCTGTGCTCCTTGTCTTTTGTGGGTGCCTCATGTAACTGTGTTCCTTGGTACCAGTTTATCCCATTTCTGTTCATACCTGACAAGAACTGCAGGTGTGGTGGGGGGCACTTTTGCAAATTTGACCCCCTGAATCCAGTCTGAGTGCTGTGCCAGACTGTACCCCTGGATATTGAATGCATAGATCCACAGATTTGAAAAGAGTGAGGGATGAATGGGTTTTGTGCCTTGTTGGTGTTTAGCAAGACCAGTATCCCACTACCTTGCACCACCCCCAGGCCAGGTGTTGGCAGAAACATTTGACTCATTCTTTCTCTGCACTTTTCTACTTCTAGTATTGTGTCCCACTTCTTAATAAATGGTGGTGGTTGTGTAGAGAAGTAACTTTTTCTCTTTCTAGGTTATGAAGTTACAACCATGGAGGAGGCCTGCAAAGAGGGCAACATCTTTGTCACCACCACTGGCTGCACTGACATTGTGCAGGGCAGGTATGGCCAAAGCGTACCTGTACAGTTAGATTTCTTCTTTTAAATACAATCATAACCTGTCAGCAGTATGGTGAGGGTTGGCACACAGTCTGATTTCTGGACATCACAATTTAGCATGATTTTAGTGAGAAATTAAATTTGGTCTTTCAGTTTTGTTGGATGTTGCCAGATTGCAGTTGTTCCTGGCTTATGGAATGATGGAGAAACAAAAGCTGCAGAGGGATAGGTTGACTTTTGGAGAATGAGGGCATCAGGGCTGAATTCTGTGTTAGGCCAGACAGATGTGAACAGAAGAGGAGGCAGGTAAGGGTTGGAAGTGATTCCATCTGTGGGTGCATATAGCAGCTGAAACCAGCGTGTTCTCAGTGAACTGTCCTGCAGGGTTTGGTTACTGCTTCTTAGATCTCAGCTTACAGCCCCAACTCCACACAAACTCCTTCCTTTCTTTGCCATTGACTGTACATGTTGTAATGGAAGATCAGATTAGGTGGGAGGAGATCAGGCCATTAGTGTCTAGAGATGTAAAACTGCTGGGAACTTCAAATTCATGAAGAAAATGATTTCTTCTGTGTAAGGAGAATGACTGCAGGTATTTGTTTTGACCAGTCAAACAAAATTTTATTACTTTCCATACTGGGAAAATACTTTCTCTACAGTAAGCTCTTATATCCTTGGGAAATATGCTTCCCTAGAAGCTTGAAAGTCTTTTCCAGTAGACTTCTTCTGATGCCTGGAGGGGTTAGCAGCCCCACACACCTTGTGAGAGTCAATGCAGTTACTGAGCTGGGCACTTCTCAGGGCTGTGGATTGGAGCATCTGCTGAGGGAGAGAACTCTGGGCATTAACTTTTGATACAACTTCTTTTCTTTTGCAGGCACTTTGAGCAGATGAAGGATGATGCCATAGTGTGTAATATTGGCCACTTTGATGTAGAAGTTGATGCCAAGTGGCTGAATGACAATGCAGTGGAGGCAGTGAATGTCAAACCTCAGGTGAGGCAGCCTTTGCACAGGCTCTCCTGCTGGAAGGAAGCAGCAGCTGCTCAGTGTCTGTTTCTGGAAAGGAGAGTATTTCTCTTTAAGTTCTTTGGTGTTTCCAGCTTTGCTGGAAGCCACTGTTGCTCTGGTCAGAATGCAGATTCTGTTAACCTGGGCCAAGCTGCACATGATATTCTTGGGTTTGAGTTAAAGCAGTTGTTTCCAGCCAGTGCCCAAGTCCCTCAGGGTGATCTCTGGGGAGCAGTGCCTGGTATGGATACATCTTTCTCCATGTGTTCCCTCTTCCTGAGAGACAGGAGCCTACCCTCAATGCTGTTTGTGTAGACAATTAATTGCATCAAGTCCATTCCTTGTGGGAAGTCACCTTTGATGTTAGGGGCATGGACAGAGGGGGTATGCAAATGTGCTTGCTTTGATAGCCCTGAGCTGAAAACAAAGCCAGATCTCAGCTTCAGAAAGCAAGTTAGATGAGGAAAACAGAGCAGATCATTAGAGACCCCATAACACTTAACAGCCAGGCCCAGAGATTGCCTGGTGCCTGATCTGAATTTCCTCCTGTTTGCTCATGTACTGCTCTGCAGCAGAACAGGTGGTCCTAAGGGAATGTCAATGGAATGTCTTTTGGGATTCTGCCATGGTTTGAAAGAATTCACACCTCTTTGTTTTCAAAGTGTGGTGTGTTTTTTCTAATCTACTCTCAGATTGAAGCCTCATGGAAGCCTGTCTGGAGCTCTGCGAAACTTGGGTTTCTCTTCCAGACTTGGTGGCTTCATCTTAGAAACCTGTGTGGGCAGACCAGGCAGGATGTTTTATCCTTGCTCAGCTTGCATGTCCACCATGTATTTGCTTTCAGCTATGACTGTAGCTACACAAGGAAAATCAGAATGTGAAAATTTCAGCTTTTCAACTGTGTGTCTTAAAGCAGAGAAACAAAACTGAACTAGATCAAAACTGTTCTGGGACGCCAGCATTGAGGGAGAACATCGCATAAAGCAAACCAGGCTTTACCTGACTTGGTGTGGGACTTCTGGCTATCCTCAAAGAGGGAGTGTCGTTGCTGATAGCAGGATTCTGGGACAGGGTTTGTACTTTTTAATAACACCACACCCAAACATACCTCTCAGATCTCCATCTGCCCTTCTAGTTTTCATAACTCCCGTGTGGCTTATTGGCCACCCACATCAAAGTCTTACTAAGCAGTTGTGAGGGGTATGTTGGGACACTTTGCATGGCCTTAACCAGGTCTGAAATTACACCTTCAAGTTCTCACTTATGTTCAGGTTTGTTCTTGCCCATGGCCTTAGTGGAGCTGACTGTGCTCAGCAGCTCTTGTCCTAGAGGAGCCCACAGGTACCTGCCTGCTTTCTGGTAGCTCAGGTTGTTTTAAGACTAAACCTTGGACTGCTTGAAGAATAAACACTGTTAAAGGTTTAATTGGGTGTTAATATGGCACCACTCAAACTACCTGCACAGAGAAAATCCCTTTTATATGCTTTGCTTTGAGGAGCCAGTCTGGCATTGGTGAGAGTGCAGTAAGATGCAGTGTAGTCCCAGGTATGAAAACTGTAACAAGCTTCTGGTTTAAAAAAAAATAAAGTTACCTTTTGAAAGGGATGGAATTGGAGTCAGGGTTGTCCATATGGATTAATGCTGAAGCAATCTAACTTTCTAAATATTCAAATTTTTACTAAAACCTGGCAGCTTCTTTTCTATATCCTGAACTAGAGAGTGGAATATAGTACAAGAGCAAAAATCCCTGACTTTATATGAATAAGTATGTCTCTTGATGAGAGGATTAATGCCAGAGCTGAGGGTTGTTAACTTCAGCTGGAGGTACAAAGTAATTGAGACTGTGTCCAGCATGGAGGTTTCAGTACCGGTGCTGGGCTGATGTAAGAGATGTTTAATACTTTACTAAGAGAAGCATCTTACTGTGCCACTCTGGCTCATGCCATGCGTTCAGAGGACAGTGAAGGAGGAAATGGGCTTATTACTGAAAAGCTGCCAGGTTGCTTTGGCTCTGGGTTTGCACCGCAGCCCTGCTCAGCTGCGTTTGAGTATCAGGGACTGACCTGCAACACAAACTGAACTCGGGAGGGGAAGGGAAGGTCAAGGTCAATGAACCTCAGCTCATAAATAAATTATTCCCATATAGTGTGCAGGGAAGTGCAAAGCAGCTAGGAAGTCCAGAGCCAGGTGAATTCCAGTGGGGAAAAGGAGGAGACATTTGTCTGAGAGTGGAGAGGAGCTTATTGCTTGGATAACTTGCATTCTACTTCTGGAGCAATTTCTTGAGCTTATGAGCCTGTTTACCTGCCTGTATATGAGATGTGTTTCCACAGTACTGACTTAAGCCTCTGCTGGTACCACTACTACTTTGTATTTATTTCTGTGCATTAATTTTACATTTTCTGTGTTCCCCTGGGAACTGAGCGACTCCTGTTAGCACACCTTGCTGAAGGTGTGGGGTTCTATGCACAAGCCAGCAGCTGTCCAGGGGCAAGTTGTGTGGATATTATGTAAGGATACAAGATTTTAACACCTAAACTGCCCAATTCAGACTTCAAAACCGAAGTGCTACTTTAACAGCTCAACTATCTTTTAGTAGTTCAGTCTGTAAATGTAATGTTTGTTATAAGTAATATTGTAGCTGTTCTCAGGACTTTTCATGTTCTGCTTCCCCTCTGGTTCCTTCTTTGTTTTGTTGCTTGCTCCCATAATCTCCTGATGGCCCATATGGTGTTTTTTTGGGTGGACTGAGCATGTCACTGGTGGTCCACAATGGAGAATTGGCATCCAAAATAACGACTGCAACTTCTCAGTGGGGCTCATTCTTACCCCACCTGCTGAGTGCTTTTGGGCAGGAGAAATCGAGAGTGCTTTAGGGCTGCTCTTTGGGATGGTTACTGCCTGCATGTGTTGTGCTGAAATCACAGTAATCTGTCATGTGAACCCAAGAAGCAGAAAATGGTGCTGTGATCGAAGCATAGCTGAGGCAGGCAGGTGGAGGCACAGACCTGCTCTGAAAGCAAAATACGTGTTATAGAAAAAAATGGTTTGAATGGGTTTGCTTTTGACATCTCTGCTAAAGTCCTGCACAAGGATGTTTTTTCAGAAGATGGTATTGTTACAACTAAAGCTTCATCCCACTTGGCTTTTAACTTACAGGCCAAAGCTTTAAGAACAAAATTGAAAATTACGTATTTTATTTAGTATTAAACAACTTTTAGCTTTTAAATACAGCTGTGTACATTTTAAAAAATGTAAAAGGGAGGGACCCTTTTAGGTCTGTCACAGTGCTGTGCTGTGCCAGCAGAAGATAAATGGTTTGAAGCATTAGGTTTTGTCCAAGTGTGTTGCTGGTTATGTTTTAAGTATTTCCAAACTGCTCTACTCCCAAATGCTTGGTGTGACATGAGCAATAAATACCAGGTAATACTGAATATTCTTCTGACTTGTGAGCCATATTGGTGTTTCATTAATTGCTTTAATATTGTAACCTCCTCCAGGGTGAAGGCAGGGCAGAGAGGAGCTAGTGAGAGGTGGAAGGGAGAAGCAGGGTTGAGTTTAATGTTGCAGGAGTCCAGTCTGGCCCAGGCGGTTGGGGCACATTATCCATCTCCTGAGCAGTGTGGGACAGTGACATTATCTATCTCTTGAGCAGTGTGGGACAGTGATATTATCCATCTCCTGAGCAGTGTGGGACTCTGCCAGCTGAGGACCTGTCTCCTTAGTCCATTTGAGCCTGGATTCTGTGTGTAGAGTCCCGCTGTCCTTGGGGTAGCTTGGGGAGGATCTTACCTGTGGTCCCCCAAGAGCAAAGGAGGGTAGGTCAGGAGCCAGGACAGCTGTTTATTGTATGTGTTGGCATTACAGAGGTGGGACCAATTCCAGGGGACCTTCAGGCTGAGGGCTCCGGCTGTTACCCTGTGTTAGATGCGAAGGCTCTGCGCTGCTGCGTGCAGAGGTGTTCCCTCTTCGCTGCCTCCCCACACCACTTGTGACCACTGGGCATAGATGAACTGGGATTTACTGCAAGCAGCACGTTCCCACCACAGCTGGCTGGGACTGCATGCATGTGGAAAAGCCGGGAGAACTGGGGAGCTGGTTAAATGAATTGGAGAGCTGGTTAATAAATTGGAGAGCTGGTTAAGTAGGAAGCAGATGCCCAGATGGGTGTGCTGAGAAGCCCAGGGTCGCTGCAGGCTTTGCAAGCACTGGCTGGGATTGAGGGAGGGGTGTCTCTGTTACAATTCAAGTGCCGCAGTGCCGAATTGCTGAGGGGAGGGAGGCCCCCCAAGGCCCCCAGGTTTGCCGTGGGCCTGACGTGGCCGTGGCACTGCTGCTTCCACAGGTGGATCGCTACACCCTGCGCAACGGCCGCCACATCATCCTGCTGGCCGAGGGCCGCCTGGTCAACCTGGGCTGCGCCATGGGCCACCCCAGCTTCGTCATGAGCAACTCCTTCACCAACCAGGTGCTGGCACAGATCGAGCTCTGGACTCACAGTGACAAATACGCTGTGGGGGTCCACTTCCTGCCAAAGAAGGTGAGTGACAGCCGCACAAAGGTGCTGGTAAGGAAGCTTTGTTTGCGTGGCTTTGTGCTTTAACTCACTTTCCTGCTGAAGGCTTTTGTTGCGAAGTGGTTCTGTCCTTCAGAAGATGTTTGGCTTTGGGCGTGCTGGGTGTGAATGGGCTGTTCTTTTGTGTGCAGAGCTGGGACTTGCCTGTCCTGTGATAGAACATCCAGGCACTTTTTGACTTCTCTAAGGTGCTGGGAAGCCCTGTCCTGCCTCAGGGTAGTTGGAAAGCTTCTCCCAACCAGCTTGTTCCTTCTGCAAGCCTGTCCAGCAGCAAAGTGTAGTGGGCAGAGTTGAAGCTGGAGTGAAACCGAATCCCTTTTACTGTGGTTGATAAGAGTCCTGATCTCATTTGCACCTGACAGAGGTTTTCACAATCTGGTTCTAATAACTTCACAAAGTATTAATGACAGATTTCCTCGGATTTCCCTTTAAACTTATATCTGTGTTCTTTGTTCTTGGCAAAGCCTGGATCATGTCTCAGCTTGCAAATTCATTTTAGAAAACTAACCTGGATTTAATTTTCCAAAACAAGACTGAGAAATTGAGATGGTTCATGGAAAAAGATGCTGGAGTTAAATCCCACTGCCTTTGGAACACAACCAGGTGTGAAAATAAATGTTAAAATACTTTCATTTGGGAAGTAGAATGTGTATGTGTGGGCTTACTAATGAGGTTTTTCTGAAGGACTTAAGTTTCCAAACTCATCAGTTAAGGATCAAGCAAAGCATACCAGAAATTCAGTGTAGGAGTTGATCAGCAAACTGCCACACAATTGTCTTCAAAGGAACAGTCTTGTTGACAGTTCTCTTAAAAATGATAGCCCAGTGTTGTTGATACAATGTGGCTTCATCCTCTCACTGAATAACAATTTTTAGTAAGCGTACTTGAACTGGAAATGAGAAGTAATGCCTAGAGCAATTAAACATGAGGTTGCCTGTTAGGCGAGCATATAGCAGTGATCTTCTCTGGTTCATCCACTGTGCCAGAACACTCTCGACTCTCTGTGCCTCACTCAGGGCTTTATTCAAAGAATAAAGCAGTCTCCTTGTCAGAACCAACAAAAGAGCTTTCTCTGATAATTTTCTGGGCTAGTGTCTTTCCTTGTTCTGTGCAATTGCTTTGAGGTCCAAATGTAAAACTTAACAATTACCAGGTACCTTACACTGCACTTCTTTGACTGCAAGAATATTGCTTTGATCAAGCATTACAAACGAGCACACATTTCTGCAACGTGTGTTCCTGGAAATCTAGGAAAACTCTTGTCTCCATGTTCTTGGCACCAAATCTGTCCTGCTCAGCTTTGATTTTAAGGTGAGAATGTCTGCTTACCTTCATCTAAATTTGTGTGTCTCTTATATCTGAGTCTTGAAGTCCCCAAGCTGAAGCAGCTGTGAAACAAATGATCCCTGCTGCAGTTTGAAAACCTCATCTGGGAATTGTCAGGGACTCAGTTCCTTTTCAGATGGGTGGAATCTGTCTTAAATTCACTGGAAATACACCTATGAGAGATTCATGTTTCAGTCTAATCAACCAGATATTAATCCAGTTTCTGACCCTCCTTTATTTGTTTCATGGCATCCTGACAGGATGTACTAGGCTTAAATACTTGTTTCCCTTCTAAACACTTGTTCCCCTTAGGTTTTCTTTCTTTCATTGTTTACCTGACTCTTTGGTGGATTTCATCGTTCGCTTCCACATCACTGAACCATTTCCTTGTAGGTTTCTAATTTTGTCTTGTCACTTTTGGCTGTGCTGGTTCCCAAGAGATGCTGGCAGTTCCACAGGGGTTACTGTGAGCAGGCTGAGCTGCAGTGAGGCACACTCTGTGCACGTGGAGCTTTTCACCTGGCTCATGGCATTACTTCAGAGTAGTGGCTTTGTTATCACAGTCCCTTGGAGGGGGGAATCCAGGACTAGTTTTTGAATCATTTAGGCCCTGCTGGTTCCCACAAGCTGCGGGTTTGCCTCTTGTTTTGTTGATTTACTGCCCTTCAGGCCTTTCATATCTACTTAACTAATATGAGGGAAATATTGCCAGTCTTTGCTGTGCTGCTGGGATTTAGGCTTACCTTGTATCTGTTTCCTCAGCAATGATTGCCTGTTTTTGCAGGAATTACAAATGGTCAAACTTGTCCTTGATCCCTGCTTGTGGTGTCCTTTCTACCTGTGAACATCCCCTGTGGCTGTACATCCCCCTCTGACACAGCAGCTCGTTCACCAGCCTCCTATTTGTTTTCTGACTCTCCTCTACCAAGCCCCTGGAGCACTCAACTGCCTTCTAACTTTATGCATTCTCCAGTTTCTTGAGTTTACACACCTGCCTGACACCTCTGGGATAGAGAAATTATATCAGCCTTTTATGAGCTTGTGTCCTACAGCCCACTTTGGTTTTATTCTTCATGAAGACAGTGCCAGCAGATACAAGTAGTCTTGCTGAATTGGAGATTCTGGAATAAATTTCATCATTCATGTGCCCCTAAAATGGGATATCTGGAAAGGACAGGAATTTTTTTCCAGTGTTAGGATTTACATAATATTGTAGGATGACAGTGTAGTATGTCCAGGTGTCTTTGTTATGGAAACTGGGCTTAATCATTCTAGCAAACTGGACATTCTTATCTCTGAAGTGTTTGATCTCTGTTCTTTGCTTGCTGGATGGATGTGAATGTGTAAATGAGATGGAAATGGGTTTGATTATATAAAATTTTGTCTTGCTTAAACTTAACTTGACTCCCTCAAAAGCACGAGGCTCTTCCATCTGAATGCAGGTCAGACAGGTGAGGGATGTTGGCAGGACCAAAGCTGTGTCAGTGTAAGTCCCCCTTGGGGCTGCTGTTGGTTTCCACATATTCATTTCTCCCTCTGGACTGTGACTTCCTAACTAACAGGACTCTGTTTTTATCTCATGTTTTGTTTCCCAGCTGGATGAAGCTGTGGCTGCTGCTCATCTGGACAAGCTGAGTGTGAAGCTGACGAAGCTGAGTGACAAACAGGCCAAATACCTGGGCTTGTCCAGAGATGGGCCCTTCAAGCCAGACCACTACAGATACTGAGCAGGTGGCACTACCCAAAGACCAAAGTGCAGGGATACGACCTTCCAAAGCTCTTGTGTGTGCTGGGCTTCTGAGGACAAGCCTTTTGCCATTTTCTTCTCAGTGCTGCACAACCCCTCCTCTTACTAGAGAACCTTCAGGGCCCTGTCAGTGGAAGAGGATCCCTGACTCCTGGAATTAGAATTGGTTACTTAGCTACTGTCACAGTGAAAGGGATCCTATGCACCTTTTGCTGGTTTCTAATGCTCCAGTAAGGGGAGCAGGCCAGAAGGTGGCTAAATGAGAATGTGTAGTCTTGCCATACACGTGGCTGACGGCTTGGAACAGGCTCACCAGTGAGGTGGGGAACGGTTTCTGCAGGGAGATGTTTTTGCCATGCCCTGCTCCAATCAGGGGAATCCCATTAAGGGACTGGCAGTGTCAGGCCCCTCTCCACAACAGTGCCCTGGTAAAGTGCATATTGTCCAACTGGAGGAAATAGGGAGGATGTGGGTTGCTTGGTCTCTGGGCTGTAAAATCAACTTAGTCTCCTACCCAGAGATAAGAGCTAGAGTTTTTTCCTGGGTTAATTTAGTCCATTAGTTTTGGTCAGAACAAAGACCATTTTGTGCTTCTGCCGTGCCAGCTTGATGAGGGGTGAGGCAAGAGAGACTTTTAGCAGCCTACAAGTGTGTTGTGAGCAGCTGAGGAGCCACTGAGGGGATGGTTGGGTTTAGGGACCTTGTTCAATCCTCTGCAGACACCAGCAGCACACTGCTACCCCCAACTTGATTTCTCTCAGTTGTCATGTCTGCTGTATCATGTTTGTCACTGACTTCAAGTGCTTTCATTAAAGATCTGACTGTGGCCTGACTTGTTTTGTGCAGTGAAATGTTTCTGGGGTTTGCTGTGGGTTTGTTTACCTTTGTGTGATCCTTAAGCTACTGAAAATATTAAATGTACCCATGTGGGGTGTCCTCAAGGCAAAAGCCAGTGCTGTGGCAACTCTGTGTCTTGTGCTGGGGCTGGGAAAAGCTGCTCCTCAGGAAATATTTCAAGGGCTACGTCTTACAGGAAAGTCATTCTGCACACACAATTCTCCACGTGTCACGGAAGGTTTCTCTTGGCACTGCCTTCTTCAGTCAGCATTGTACTGGAGAACCACCTCTGTTCCTGGGTGTAAGAAGATGAAAGGCTTGGAATGATGTTAAAAAGTGCTTGAAGTTCGCAGATTCATGCCCAAACCTCGGTGAGCAGTTGGAACAGATGGTGTGGAGTGTGAACTGTTGGAGGAGGAAACAAAAGAGATGAGTAAGCAAGGTGCTGCTGAGTGTAACTTTTTTCATGGTTTTGTTTTGCACTGACGTCTAAAAAGCACCAATTTGAACTGAATTTGGGTCCCACAGAGGGACCATAAATGATTCCATAATCAGTAATGGTGATTATCCTTAAAGAGATACGCAGCAGCTGCAGTACACATCTGAATGTAGATGATGGGCACCTTGTGCTTGTGGCATGGAGTAACCATGGTGCAAAATGTCCCTGTGGTAGAGCAAATGCAGTAGAAAAATAAGGAACACTGGTGTCCTTATTCCTTAGTTTCCCCTACTTGGGCTTTGGCTTCTCAACCCCTTTCACAGCTGAACTCTGCTATGCTGATGTGCAGGGTTGTAATTCTGCTCTTGGATCATGGGTTCCCAGAATTCAGTTAGGAAGGGCCACCTGGAGGTCTCTGGCTTATCCCTGTCCTCATACCAGGGCCATGCTGAGATGAACTCGCTCAGGAGTGTTTCAGTCGTTTTGGGACAGATCACAACTTCTCTCCTGGAATGTGACCACCCTGTGGTGGAAGTATTTTTCTGTACATTTCACTGGCATTTCCTGTGTTAACAGCCTGTGCTGGCTGCCTCATTTTATTCCTCTGCACCTCTGGAAGGGGCTAATTCCATCTTCCCTACATCCATGATTCCATAGACAAATCAGGGAAGTGTCCAGATGCCAGCAGCATGACCAGCTCTGAACCATCTCATCTGCTTTGCAAGGCCCTGGGCCAGGGCACTGAAGTACCACTGTGAGAGCAAGAACTGTCCAGTGACTTCCTAGCACAGCATTTGCATTAACCAAACTAATGAAAATCTGATTTGCTGCTGAAAATCCACTAGTGTGAACAAATTAGCAATGTGGGATTTTGACGGTTTGATTTGATAAAATGCAGAATTTATATTTGGAATATATTTATTAGGCCTTGTATTTATTTTTTGCTGTTGTTGAAGAGGACTAGATCAAACACAGGCCCTAATAAAACTACTGGCAGAATTTCGGTGGCTCCCTCCCAGTCCCTGCACTGCAGTTGTGGTTTGGTCTGCAGCAGTGCTGTGCCCAGTACCTGTCAGCAGAGTGGTTTGGGAACTGGAACTGCAACAGGAGCATGTTGAATATTTTTGTTCAGCCTTTTTTTGTGCACTTCAAAAAGGTCACTTCACTTTAGGTACAGCTGTTCAGCCTCAGTGGGGTCATCTTCTCACTGTGGTATGAACTCTTTGAACTCCTTCTCAAAGGCAATTTTGAATAATCTTTACAGTAAAATACACAGATTTCTCTTCCATTTCAGAAGTGCTTCAGGATGAGTGGAAGACTTTGAAACCTGACCTTTGGTGTAGCAGCTGATTTCCTATTAAAAATACACGTTGCTCTTTCACGCTGTTACTCCCTGCTGGTTTCTTAAGGTGTACAATCCACATTACAGCAAAAGTGTGCCCAGGTGGGCGCAAGGACGCCAAGGGCACCTGGGCTGTCCCAGCACTGGTGTGTCCAGCAGGACCCGGGCAGTGGCTGCCCCCTGTGCTGGGCACTGCTGAGGCCCCACCTCGAATCCTGGGGTCAGTTTTGGAGCCCCTCACAAGAAAGACCTTGAGGGGCTTGAGAGTGTCCAGGGATGGGAATGGAGCTGGGATGGGGCTGGAGCCCCAGGAGCGGCTGAGGGAGCTGGGAAAGGGGCTCAGCCTGGAGCAAAGGAGGCTCAGGGGGGCCCTTGTGGCTCTGCACAAGTCCCTGACAGGAGGGGGCAGCCGGGGGGGTTGGGCTCTGGGAACAGGGAACAGGGACAGGAGGAGAGGGAATGGCCTGAAGTTGAACCAGGGGAGGGTCAGGGTGGATATTGGGGAAAATATCTTCATGGAAAGGGTGGCCAGGCATTGGCACACCGTGCCCAGGGCAGTGGTGAAGTCCCCATCCCTGGAGGGATTCCAAAGCTGCGTGGATGTGGCTCTTAGGGACATGGGTTAGTGTCGAACTTGGAGGTTCTGAGGGAATGGTTGGACTCAATGGTCTTAAAGGTCTTTTCCAACCTCAGTGGGACTGAAGTCATTCAGCCTTATTGCTTGCTTGCTCTTTATTGGCAAGAGCACATCTGGTGCCACTCAGAGTTTTGCTAAATCAGTCACAACTAATTTTTCCCTCTTTTCTCTTTGTTTTCAATCCATCTGCAATTAATTCAGAGTTCACTCTAGCTGGAGGTCAAGCATCTAGATTGCCTAAATACAGACTGCCAGACCCATTGTCGCTGCTTTACAATGGTTTTAGCAGGAGTTAATGAATGAAGAATAGCATGGAGGAGAGCCCAGTGTCTGTAGGTACCCAGGCTGGGGGGTGTCCCCTCCCCAGCACCAAAACCCCACGAATGGGCTCCTCTGGCATCCCACATCTGCCTGGTGAGTCAGAGGACAGTGACAGGCTCCAGCTTTTCTCACTGCTGGGCCTCTGCACAGCAGATGTGCCAGCCCTGGGACAAGATGTGAGCCACAGGCTCTCTGGACCCGGCACGGGAGATCCCGGGGAGGGGGAGCTGGGTCACTGCGAGCACAGAGTGCACAGGGAGGGCTGACAGGGGGAAAGGGCAGCAGAGATGAGATTCAGTCTCAGATTTGTGCTGCTCAGCAGGCCTGGTGTCCGGTGAGCAGGGGATGGATGCTCAGAACAGCGCGTTTGTTCCCTGTGGAAGCTGTGCTGGGAGGCTCTCCCAGAGCAGCCCTCAGGCCCCTGTCCCAACCAGGCTGAGCAAATGGACAAAGTCCTAAAGCAGCCCTGCCTCCAGGTCAGCAGCCTCTTCCCCCACCCTTGTTTGCAGGCTCATTCCAAGGGGCAAAAATTCAAGAAGTGAGATTTCCATGTGTGCCCAAAGGAGGTGCTGTTTGGGAAAGCATGAACAGTGTGTGAGGAATGAGGAGAGCTGATGTGTGCTCTTTCATACGATAGGAACTGGCTCAGATTTGCAGCTTCCTCCCACCCCTTATCCTCCCCATACCAGCAACCACTGGCTGAGAACTGGGAAATAGTAAGCCCACTCTAGTTAACAGCTGTTCCTTAAATTTAGCTGTTCCTGGCTATTAATTTAGCAGGTCTTTTCCTACTATTTCTTTCTGCTTGATCAGGAAAAAACCCTTGGTAGTAAAGTAGTGCTAAACCAGACCTGATTCCACTTCGGGAAAAGTTTTTATTTAATGTTATGGCCAATTTTAGGTTGTTATTTAACACCTTCAAATGGTTTGCACTGTCCCATTGCCTTCTGTGAGGCTGGGCTGTTCTGGGTGGTAACAAGCACTGTCATCCTGGGAAATCTGTCCCTGGAAATTGACAGAACCTGGTGATCAAATGAAATTAATGATGAAGGATTATACTCTTGGTCTTCAGACAACTCTGATTCGGCCAAAAGTAATCAAATATTTCTTCAAATGGCTTTCAGATTAAAGTTCTGTTAATGTTTTCCTTATTGTTACCAGTGAAAATATTCTTCTCTTCCAAATAAGGCACCTCCTGCCCCCATTTTCCCTCCACTGTTGAGTCAGAAGCAGGGAGAGAACACAGGCTGTATGTTTTTCTCCATTTATCTCAGCCAGAAACGCCAGACTCCATGATTTTTAAGTTTGCAATACAGTCTTCCTAGGCCCTGCTCCTTATTTTTCTGCAAGGCTGGAGTTCTGTGAAATGGAGATTGATGAGGGGCACAGGTTGCTGTGGGAAACACAGCTCAGTGCAGAGAACAAGGGATGGCTGAACGGATGCTGCGCTGACGACTCTGTAAATCATGACCGAGCTTGTCTTCATAGCAGTGGTTCTTCCTGCAGATGATACGAAGCTTCTCAGAAGCTAATTGTGGTTTTTCTGGCCCGTGGGACTTTTTGCTAAGACAAATCAAATGTAGCAAATATAGCCTGTGAAGCCTCAGCAGAGTTTGCAGTAGTGTTGTTTGCCACTGGACAGCTTTGCACCACTGTAACAAGCATCAATTACAATTATTTTCCTTCTCTTTCAAAATCACTAACGCTTCATGCCTGTGGTTTGCACGCCAGCTTAGGGAAAGCAAAAACAAACAAAAGACTGACATAATAATAAGAAACAAGAACCCAACCCTGTGAAAAAATACTTCCAGAAGGGAGTGGAATTAAAAATTGGTTTAAGGTTCTGCAGCATCCTTTTTATGGGATGAGGACACCCCAACTTCTTGTCTAATTCCCTGAAACTGCACAGCAGAAAGATTAAATTCTTTAGGATATTTAGAAAGTTTGTAGTAAAGTTTTCACTTCTTGTTCCATCTGTGGAGTCCAGAGACACATTTCAGCAAACCTGGTACTTTTCTGTAGCACCCTGGTTTTGGTTTCATTAACTGGAAAATCATTTCTGTGAGGGAATATTTAAAGGGCCACAGTCATAGGTATGTGCTCCTTTTCCCTGATGGAGCAGCAGCATTTTGGAAGTAAACTGAATGGATTGCAGGGGTTCAGGCACCTTAAATGCTTAGTAATTAGACAGAATTGATGGATTGAGCCAGGGTTTACTGTCGGTATCTGCTTTTTCACTGACTTGTTTCCACTAAGAACAAACATTTGGTGGTCCTGTTCTTCCTCCCCTCCAAAACTTATTTCCTATGTGTATTTTATTAACAACTGGCTGCAAACTCCTTTTGACACTTTTGGCCTGACCCGCCACTGAGGTGCCATTTTGGAGATAAATGTCAACATCTCTGACCATACTCCCAGACTTAGAAGAAAGGAGCAGTGATGGAAGATGTTGAAGGGAATACAGGTAAGCAAACCATCTGCTCTGCTCGTTTAGTGCTCTAAACACTTGCTTCCCAAATTGAGAAATTAATATGAATTGAATCCCAGCTTTATAGCAAGGAAATCTCTGAAATACTAAAACCTTTGTGTTTAAAGTGATCTGGCTCTGTCAGATATTTCTGAAGTCTTTTCAGAGGGGAAAGAATCCCTGGCCATAGAATTACTTTGAATGCTCCTATTTCCATTTTAGAAGACTCTAAGATTTGATGTCTTTCACTAACAAGTGAAAGACCATTCTTTTAATGAATCTATGTATACATATATATTTTAAATGCCACTCTTATTTGTTATGGAACACAAGGAAGAGTGAGGCTGTGTATTCTCGTGGTTGATTTCTGGCTATTACTGTAGTAATCACATAATACTGTTGTTCATCTATTTGAGACAGCTGTGTGGAGTGAAGGGGAGCCCATGTGGGATCCCAAATGACATTTTAGCTGAGGAAATTGCCCAAAATAGCAAGTGTACCACAAGAACAGTTAGATAAATCTAATAGATTAGCTAAAATGTAGAGAGTGAGTGATGAAGGTGTTATTAAAGCATATTAGAGTATATTCAAGTCAATAGATGATGTCCACAGATTCAGAGGGGTCTGCAGTGGATCACTAGGGACTCGTGTATTTTAGTCTTTTCCTGCCTTTATCTGCATTAAATGAAAGCCACATGTGAATTGTGTTGTGACACTAATTCAGCCATTTGAGGGCTCCCATATTTCAGGCAGGGTTTCATCTCAAAGGATTTCCTGGATGGAAAGATGTGTGCATATGCCATGCAGCAATTTAAATAGTTTCTCATTTCACTGAAAAAGCCCTTGCAGAAATGACTAAAGTCTCCTTTTCCTTCTGGGAGAGGGACTTGACCATATGTTGGCCATCTGCATATCATCTGAGAAGTCTGACAATAAAATCTTTGTGTTACCTCAGAAAGTAATCTGCAGGCCCCACGGATTCCAGAGGGCACTTTGAGAGTGCAGGACTGTGCTTTCAGGCAGCCCCAGTGTCCCTGGCCTGGTGCTGCTCCTCCAGGTGGGAATGGTGTCCCACAGGGCCCATGTCACACCTGCCAGCCTCGCCTGGGTGCTCCCGGTGTGCTGAGACAGCACTGGGCCTCTTGTGGAAGTTGGGCAAGGGACAGGATTTCATTTCCCTCTTCCAGTCCTCCCTGCTGTGACTGTGCAAGAGGCAGAAAATACTTATGTTCATTCTGAAGCACCAGAAAAACTTCAACTAGCCCGTCATGCCAGACTGACATTGGGGTGTCTTTGTCCCCAGATCAGGGGTAATTTGCTGGCGAAGAGGAAGAATATCCCACCAAACCCCTTTCTAGCTGTGAAACTCCATTTCACAGGTCTAAGAGCTATTAGTGTGAGTGCCAGCATGCACTGGGCAGCCCAGAAACCTGCTGTGTGCCAGGCTCAGCCCACAGCGCGGGCAGCGGGGCAGCGAGGGCACCCTGCCTCTCAGCACACCCCACCTGCAGGGTGCCTCCAGCTCTGGGGGCCACAACGGGACAAGGCCATGGAACTGTTGGAGCGAGTCCAGAGTGTTATAAATAAGAGACCGGATCATCGATTTAACAATTATCCGTTCATTTTATACTTCATTGTAGTTTATTACTCGTTACCTGAATGTTATATTTCCTGCTAATTACCCTGTTGTTGTAAAAAACCCCCACTTGTTGTGACTTACTCCTTATCAGCACATACTGATGTTGGAATTTATGGCCCCCTTACCCTTCCCCCGTTGCCTAGCTACCCCCCCCGAAGGCCTGCCTGAAAATACCAGAGAGAAGAAAAAAACCAGAAAACCTGATATGCAAACGAAAGCCTAAAGGACTCTTGGGAGAACCAACAAACCCCTAGAAACAACAAGTTAAAAACGAGCCAACAAACTTTTAAGAAAAATCAACCTGATTACACGATCAATTAGAAAGAGGACTACCACCTGGCCAGCTTTTGGGTTTCCTTTATGGTCACCCTAACTACTGAAGGTTTGACTGAGAACACCCCCCCTCCGATGACAAGCTGAAATTGCCTTCCTGGCCACTCCCCTGTGAGGAGAGCAGGCCCGGCCTTATCACTTTGAGTGGCAAGGCTGAATTCCTCCTCCCCCACGTCGAAGCCGGGAGCAGCGGCGGTGTGCGCAGCCTGCCGGGCACCCAACCTAAGCTGATCACTTCTAATAAGGGCTTTTAAAGGACTTGCAGTCGTGCCTGTATTTATTTCACAGAGGAGGCCCCAGAGGTGAGCTGGGAGAGCTGGGGGTGCTCTGCCTGGGGAAGAGAAGGCTCTGGGGAGACCTCATTGAGGCACATTAGTCCTTGAAGGAGCCCTGTAGGAAAGATGGGCTCAGACTTTCTAGCAGGGCCTGTTGTTGCAGGAGAAGGGGTGGTGGCTGTAAACTGAAAGAATGTAGATTTAAACTAGATAGAAAGAAAATGTTTTGCTTTTTATGCTGAGGGTGGGGAGGCCCTGGCACAGGGTGCCCAGAGAAGCTGTGGCTGCCCGTGGATCCCTGGCAGTGCCCAAGGCCAGGCTGGATGGGGCTTGGAGCAGCCTGGGACAGTGGAAGGTGTCCCTGCCATGGCAGGGGGTGGGACAATGTGGGCTTTAAGGTCCCTTCCAACCCAAACCATTCCGTGATTCTAAGAGCAAGGAAATGCACGATGGGACTGTTGTGTGTATTCCTGTTCTTTGTGCTATCCCAGGAGCTGCTGATGCCTTTGAAAAATACCTGTTGGAATCTGGACACCAGCAAAATGAAAGCTGAAACAGTGGCGGTTGTACAAATAGAGGAAAGAATTATTCACAGAGTGCCAAGATTCAGCACTGCCCGCGTGTGTGCCCACCTGTGATGTCCCCAGTTGTGTTTTTATGACTGCATTGTGACCTGCCAACTGCTGCCTTTATAAGGCTGGGGGCTTCACTCATTGCCTTTGGCCAGAGCTTGTCAAAAGTGACTGGTGACTTTCTCATCCCCACAGTTAGAAAAGCACATGGTGCTTCAAGTGGTTTGCATCTGGCCCAGGAACCAAATAATTTCTTTCCAACTATTAAATGTACTACAGAATTGTAAGATTCTATTTCTGATTGGCAGTGAGTAGCTGCTTGCTGTGCACTCTTGGTTTTGGAAATGAGATGCCTGTGGCAAATTTCTTCCAGGTATTACAGGGGTAACTGGGATTTTGGAGTGCAGTAACCACAGCAAGCCACCCCATGTGTTTCCTGCTGGGTTCTGGAGATCACTGTGTGGGGAGCACTGTCCAGGAGGGCAGCAGGTTGGAGCCTGGGAATAGACAGAAAAAAATTGTTCCTGGGTTTGTTAGGGGAGTCCATTGTTAATTATTTTCTTTTCCAGGCCTGAGTGTGCGACTCAGAGCCGTATCTTGGAGTTAAATAGGTCACTGGATGTGGACAAGTGCTGAACTGGTCTGTTTAGCGTGTGTACAGAGTCACTCCTGGCCATAGAATGGTCTAATTCATCTTAAAATGCTCTGTTGAAGTATGTTTTGATTTAATAGTTTTTAACATTGGCCTTGAGTGCCATTGAATGTCTACACCCACCCAGGGAGGGAACTGGAGGCTGCAGTACTTCATGAGGAGCATGTCCCACGAGGCTCTGAGAGGCCTCTTGGCTGCAGCACTGGGATGGATGTAATTTGTGCCCTGTGAAATAGAGCTCCCACAGAGTCACAGCTGGACACGTCGTGCACAAATTCTTCCCGGGCTCCTCAGTTTGGTTATACAAATCTCCTTCTGCTGCTCCAGTAATTCATTTCATCACAGGTTTAATGCTGTCCTCATCTCAAAGGGCATTGTTCAGTCTTTCACCACCCTCAGCCAAAGCAGCATCACAGATACTGCTGACTCTTCTAGACAACTTGGAAAAAGTCATTTTACCTTCCATCAAATTTTTCCTTCTCTCAGAAGTTCCTGAAGGGTTTGGTTGGTTTCCTTTTGGGGTCTTCCAGAGAATTTGAGTGATTAGCTTGGAAAACTATGATGTGTTTACAGGTAGTTTGGTATCGTCATTAAGGTGTTAATTCTACCATTTGTTTTATCCGTCAGGATAAGCTTGGATTTTATGGGCTTTGGGTGTGACAATCAAGTCAGGAAAATACAGTATCTGTTTTAAATTTACACAAGACAGGCGATATTTGAAAAAGCTAACAGTGATTTATTTGTGTTTCATCCTACTAACCTCTAACTGGGGTAAAATTTCCATTAGTCTCTAGGAGCACAACGACTCTGTCATGAAGCGTTCCTGGGGCTGTCTCTACACTTGAATTCCAATAATTTTTCAGTGGAGACATTTTGGTGTGTGACAGATAAAAATTCAGTACTCCATCTTTGTCATGTGCATTTTTTATCATCTGTGTGCTGATGACATTTCAGATGGGACCCCGGGGTACTCCTACACATCCCCTCAGTATAAATAACTGCTCAAACGAAATACACTGAAGCAAATATTTGGTATACATGTTTTACTGATTTCTGTATCCTGTGTCAATACCTCATGCAATGTGATCTTTACCCAGAATAGTCAAGTCACTAAGGCTAGTAACAATTTCAGCACTTGATTATATATATTCTTTGGCATGATAGATGAACAGCAAGGAAAGCAAAGCCTCTTTCTAATCAATTCCAGTTACAAATAAGACTTATTAATAAACCAAATTTTAAAATGCACTACAGATAGACGCTATATGGAAAAGTCCTCTTACTGTCATTGACAGCTTTTTTCCTTCTCCTTCATTGCCTACAGGCGCCATCCTGTCCTTGGCTGGGTCAGCTGCCGTGTCTGTAGGTCCTTGGGTGGGTCTTGGCACTTTGATTTCCTTGTCTGAGAGCCCCACGTTGTGCTACACCTCCATTAATGATGTCGATGATGGAGCAGAGTGAACCATCAGAGATGTCTGGACACCCAGGCCTGGGAGGAGTGGCTGATGTGCCAGAGGGATGTGCTGGACAGGTCAACAAGGAGGAGCATGAAGTCCTGTCCCTGGGGAGGAACAAGCCCAGGATACTCTGGGGGACACCCAGCTGGGAGATGGGAAAGGCCCTGGGGCACTTGGTGAGCTCCAGACTGACCAAGGATCACCAGCAGGTAAATGTGCCCTGGGCCGTGCGGGGACCATTGTCACCAGCAGGGCAAGGAGGGGATCCCTCCTTGCTCAGCACTGGGGAGCTCATCCCCGGACTGCTGAGCCCAGCTTGGGGCTCCCCAGTGCCAGAGAGACAGGGACGTATTGGAGAGAGTCAAACATTAGGAAACACATCTTTTCTGGTTTTAATGGTGGGTGAGGGTGACTGAGCACCAGGACAGGTTGCCCAGGGAGGTGGTAGAGTTTCCCTCCTTGGAGATGTTCAAAAGCTTGCCTGGACATGGTCCTGGGCAAGCAGGTCCTGATGGATGGCTTCCAGAGGTCCCTGCTGACCTCAACCATTCCGAGGTTCTGCAAAGCTGGAGTGGGAGCTGCAGTGGAGAGCAGCTGTTTGTTGGATTTCTGGCTCTCCTTCCTTCCCTTCCCTTTGCTTCTCTCTGCTCCCCTCCTCTTGACCATGGTAAAATATAATTTTTCTGACCAGCTGGCCCTCCTGGTATGAAAATGATCTTGTTTCCACATAAGAAGTAGTGTGATTATTGGTATGTTTTTAGTATCAATCAACAACAGTTTGTTATAGCTATGAGAATTTTGAAACAATTTGATGGAACCTAAATCTTTACCTAGTAAAAGAAGGGGCCACATTCTGAAATCCATTGTAAAGTATTGTTCTTCCTTCTCATCTCCTTTTCCATAGTGACTGAGTGGCTTACAGATTCCTGAGCCAAGGTATCTGGCTAAAAGACACACTTACGTACATTTACAAGAATCCAAGCTTTTATCAGACATGTCAGTTGATGTACCTTATAAAAGATAAGGAACACAATGACATTCTGTCATCATTAGGGCTCTTTTTTTGATTAATCTGACATCTCTCTCTATATATATCTAATGTGAACAAAAATTTCTGTCAGTATCTTAGTTTTGAGTTCTGGGCTTTAGACTGATTATTAGAATTAAAAAGACCCCTTCATATGGCTTGGGACCCTTTGGAGTCATCTGTATCATCTTTTCCTGCCTGGAAGATTTTTGTAGCCCTCAGCTGTGTTTAGAAATAGATCAGGAAACAACTGTCTTCTCAATGAGACCTGCAAGGGGATTAGAAAATTCCTGATTGGGATTAGAAATTCCTGGTAAGGAAAAAATCTGATTGTGAAAGCTAAAGAGCACTGGAAGGGAGCCTGGTGCAGGCAGATGGAGAGAACATGGGAGATGTGGGTTAGCCCTGGAGTGTTCCTGTGGTGACTGGGAATAGCAGCTGGATAAAGGGAAAATGCTAAAACCAAGGAAGTAGCACAGAAGAAAAAAGAGTGTATGGGAGCAGGGGAGAGACTCTGTAGGTACAGAACAGAGGAGGTAAAAAGCAAGAGCTGGAGTCTGGCAGATAAAAAGTCTTCAATGTCAGGGACGCTTTCTGGGTCTGCTCCCTCCTTGCTCTCCTGGCAGTTTAACCAAGAAAGGATTTCCTCCTGTGCCATCTTGGATACCTCTAATTTAAGACAAAGAGCTTCAAGAACAAGAGAAAGAAGTCTTCTGTTGCCTTGAGCTTCACCCATCTCTTTCTGAGCCTTCAAGGCTTGATACAGCATGCGATGTATTTTTTTCCCCTGGTTGCTGCAGCACATGGACATTCCTGCCTGAATTCACCCTTGGAGTTGGTTCTGGGAGAACAGCAAAAAAGGGAAAAGAAAGGGATTGATTGCTTGGAATTGTTTGCTTCAAGATGCACGTGTAGGGTATAAATTCATCTTTTGCAGATCTTTCCTTTCTTCCTAAAAGCCCCAGACATGTCTTCCTGCTTTTGGGCTCTGTACACGCAGTGTCCTTGGCAGCAGGAGAAGAAGGGCTGAGGAATCGATTCTTATGGACATAGCTGGAGAAAAAAACCCCTGATTCTTATATTACAAGGCACAGATACATTTAGGGTTCAAGTAGATATGTATATATCATACCCCCAGGAGTTACTGTCTGGTGGCGGAATGACTGAAACCCCTGAAGGTAGATGCTCAGCTGAGAATGACTAAAAAATGGCCTTATAGCCTTGGGTCCATCTTTTCATGTGGAATAACCTACATAAATTCTTGTCCTGATTTTTGTTGAATATGTGAAAATGGAGCTGACCCCAAACCCTGCATTTCCAGCCTCATACTTTGGCTGTGCTGGAGGCTGGTGATGTCCCTGTGGGCAAAGCCAAGCTCTAGTCACTCATGGCATAACCAGTCCTGTTTTAGTGGCCATTTGGGTGACACTGGGGGCAGGTTTTAGGGTGCTCATTAGACAATTCTGCAGGCTGGCATTTATATGACCCTTCAGATAAACCCCCAAACCCACAGGAATCCAGAATTCATCATAAACCACAGCTCTTTTGCTAAAAATACCTAATCAGTGCCAATCTCCCTGGTTGTCTGCTCCCTGAAATAACATCCAGCTTGTGAGAACATTAATGCCATAATAAAGACTGTCCATTAAATTTTAAGAGGGGCAAATCCAAGCTTCGGAGCTCTCTATTTTGATTGCTATACACATGGGGAAATTTGAACTATCCACTTGAGAAGCTAATGAAGGACAGCAGCCTTGTGTTTCCAACTTGGCTTAGCACTTGGGGTTTAACATCAGGCACAAGCACATCGTCTGGAAGATCTGGCACTTGCACAAAGCACAGTTGTGACAGCAGGAATCCAAGTGTGGCTTGCAGGTTTTGAAGGTTGGCACACAGTTAGCAGCAGGTGGGGGCCTTGGCTTTGAAGATACCCTGTATTCAGCTTTTTTCTGGAAGACAAAACCATGAGAATCCATGGACAGGTGAAATGAGGGTGGCTCGGGGAGTGAACAGAGGGAGGTTCTGGGGGAATGAGCAGGTGGCTGTGGCAGTGGGAGCTGTGGCAGCAATGCAGAGGTGTGGGGGGCTGGGAAATGGGGAAGGGTGGCTTGAGACCAACCTTCTGAGCAAAATGACAAACTTCATTTTGACCATGACTGGATGGAGTGTTGGAAAAGGGTCTGTAGGGAAGAGCATGGCAGCAGTAAAGAAAGGGGTGCAAAAATGTACAAACATGGTGAAGTTATCAGTAAAACCAATTAAAATGTTATGTTTGCATCTCCCAGCTTTTCAGATGAGTGAAAACTCCCTCTCAGTCTCTTGTCTGCTGAGCTCTGACACTGAGAGAGCAGGGGAGTGACTTGGCAATGCTCCACCTCGTGAACTTGGTGATCCTCCATCCCTGGGAATCCTTAGCTGCACACACAGGTGAGTGAGTGGGAAAGGACCTCTCATCTCCCCAAGGAGTGCAGCTTCTCTCTTGGGGACTTGGAAAGATGGAAAATTTGGGGTTGCTCAGCATGTGCCTAGGACCTGGGAGGGATCTCTGGAGCCCAGCAGCTACAGGCCCCCTGAGCACTTCTGAAGCTCCGAGTTATGGAATTGTTTGGATGGGAAGGGATTTTAAAGCCCACCTCATCCCACCCCGTGCCACGGTCAGGGACATGACCTTCTGCTATCCCAGGCTGCTCTGAGGCCCGTCCAACGTGGCCTTGAACAGTGCCAGGGACGGGGCAGCCACAAATTCTAATTTTCTTTCCACCATTATTGTTTTGCATCTATTTTTACGATATTTAGAGCTTTAAACTGGACGTAAATTATTTAAATCAGAGAATGGCAGCAAAAGCCTTGCAAATGAATGCACTGATGGAAACTCTAGAAGTAACAAACTGTTCTAATCCAACAAAGTTTTCTGAACGACCACCTACCTTGGAAGATTTCTTGTTCTCTGCCTCTTTCCTGCTGACTCTCTGGGATCTTCTAGTTAAATCTTCAATAAGCATAGCACAGAAAAATATGAAATCAATTTTACAGAATGTTATTTCACTGAGATAATCCTATTTTTGTGTGAGAGGAGCCAGGTAACCTGCATTGCCACCTCATTGCTGCATGTTTTGCAGTGATGTTCATCTCAATTCAGAGTGTCTGAACTCTGTCACTGCTGCTTGTGCAAAGCAGAAGAGCAACTGATATTTGTATTTTAGAAGGGATTTTTTACACATCATTTGGTAGATGCAAACAAGGAAATTTTTCAGAGAAATAAAATTAAAGGTCTCTGTGAACAAAACTGGGGTGTTCATGCACAGTAGTCATATGAACAAAGATGGGAAAAATCTTTAGAATTCCATAATTTTTTCTTAAATTAAGAGTGTTAAAAGGTGGTGCTACATGCATAATTTTGGAAGGAATTAACAAGTATAGGCTGCTTTCCACAAGCAAAAACTCTTCTGATTTGGCATAAACTCTGCATCTGTGATGCCACCTCTCATTCTGTGGTTCTTTGTTCCTTCTCCACCCACAACCTCATTTTACATAATCTTACTTACAAAGCTGTTTCATTCATGTGCCTGTAACTTTGCTTTCTATATATATTTGTCACCATATCTATTTTTAGATATTTATAACTCTGTAAGTTCCATGACTGGGGCTTGTCTTGGGCTCTAACACAGCAAGACTGTTAAAGTGTGAGACACTTCCCAGCTCACCATCCTGTTGTGGTATTTTTGATACCTTTATTCCATGTGTGTGAGTTTTGTAATTAGCACTACCTGTATGTAATGGATGATTGGGATAGAAAACATCCACATCCCCACTGGTCAATGGTGGCTCCTTCTCTATTCCAGTATCCTCTATCAATATATTTTTGAATATTTACTAATATTGTTAGGATTTGTAGAGTTGAAGAATGAAGAATAAATATTTTGAGCTGGTTTGGGGGGGGTTTCATTTATTTATCTTGTGTTGTTATAAGTTAGGGTTCTGCATCTCTAAGAAGCAGTGGGGAGAAATGTGTCACAGCTCAGCCCATGTGCCATGTCTGAAGCATGGGCTCACTTCTGTGAGAAGATGGAGAAATCAGTAGAAGGGATTGTATTTTATATCTCTGATTTTAATTGGGGTAAAAAAGTTTTTGGAATCGTGAGAGTGAAAGCATCAAGGATCTCAAGGACCATGCAATGGTACAGCTGGGGAGGCTGCAGAACAGCACAAGCTTTGCTAAACTCCCAGTTAAACAACAGGATTCAGAGGTTCAGATTTCTTTGGAAATGCATGTATGGGGCAACTGTTTCTCCTTCAGGATATGTTGTTCTGAGCAAGAGCATGGAGAAAATACAGGAAACAAGGCAAGAACCAGAGTGCTTTAAACTAAAGCCCTAAAAGCCTGCAGAAAGGAGCTAAACAAGAGGAGCTTTATTTTTTTAATCATTAGCATTTTGACACAGTTCTGAATGTTCTGTAGCTGATTACCTCCAAACACCTGTGAGTTCCTTGAAAGAAGAAGTTGGTGTAAATTGCATGGAACGAGTTAAGGCAGACATGAGGAAAGAATTTTGTGAAGAAAAGAGTTAAGCATCACCCTAAAGAGGTTCTTCCCAAACAGGACAGGTGTGATCTGCCAGTAACCATAGGGACAGAGCTGCTCCTGTCTTGGATAGATAAATAAATGACCCCTGGCTCTCCCTTGCAGTGCTCTTTCCTTCCCCTGTTTAAAGACCAGGTAAACTGAGGTTATATTAATTCCTGTTAATACTGTTGATTTCTCTACCACAAGAGCAGACCCTGAAAACCCTCACATTGTGTTCTTTTTTTTCTCATGTGCATAAGATTTTCAAAGGAAGATTATTGCCCATGTTAGCAGAAAAACACTTTCTTCAATATAAAGTCTTAAAGTGTGATAGAAGCTGAAACAAAACCTATAAAACTAAAATAAATGGTCTGATTTTTTTTCTTTCCTGTAAACTGAGGTTTACCACATTGTCATTTTTGGGTGCTGCAGCCACAACAGTTCTGCACTGTATGAAGGGCTTTAAGCAAAGTTACCCAAATAATCCAGAATAATCTACAGCGGTGTTTCCTGCAAATCTTGTCAATTTGGCACCGAAGGGCAGCTTTTACTCACCTACTATGGAGATGGATGGGAGATCTGAGAGGTTCATCTTACTTCTCCTGGACAGGTCACATTCTCTCTTCTCCTCAATGACCAAGTGGGAATCAGCAGCTCTGAACAGGCTGTAGCAGAGCAGGAGGCTGAGGAAGAGGTTCTTTCTTTCCATCATGGTGAGGAAAAATTCCATTGTCATGAAATCCAAAGTAGGTGAAAACCTGTAGAAGTGATGTGGGGATATGAATCTCAGTGATGGTTTTCTGTCAGGTCGTGCAGCTTTAGCAACAAATCTCTGACAATTATTTTTATTTCCAGCGCCTTGCCTCTGGTACTGCAATACCTAAGACTGTAGTTGTAGGAGTGGAAAAATGCTGTCTCAGAACTCCCCGAGATGGTATTTTTTCCTGATTCTTTCCTCAAAAGGTTTATTTCCCCGTAAGATGTGAGAGTCCTCCCAACTGAGCTTTTTAGTGGTTTTTTATATGGCCAAGGGCAGAAACTCAACCACATCATCAAATTTTTCCCAGAAAATCTTGTCTACAAATTTGTGCTAGAAAACATAGAAAAATAATGACAACTTAAATCCCCCCACAAATTGTGTTTCCCATTAACTTTCTTCTCTTAAAAATAAATCATGAAGTAACATCTTGTTTTATTACACCTCCAAGTGACTGCTCTAATCCCATGTAAACCACAGCCGTGACTCATGGGAGTTATAAAAAGCCAAATGCTGTAAAGTCTTTCTGTGCCTTGGGGTTATGCAATGAATAACTTCCAAGATGTGCCAAAGCCTGGGATTTAGGACACTTATGGAGGCACCTGAGCTGTGGAGTGTGGCCGTTCACCTGAGATGACAGTCCCTGCAGGGTACACCGTGTGTGCCACCAGCCTGGACTCCTTTTCTTGTACTTTCTTGTATTTCAAAGCCGATTTTTATTTCTATATGCATCAGTTTTCTGCAGTGTCAGAGTTACGGGAACCTTGTTCCCCCACAGGCACTGCCACCCTCCAGATTTATGGGTGGCTTTGCGTCGGTGAAAAGCTACTGGTAGCAGTAAAAAGAGTGAGTGAAACCAAATGTTTTGGGCCACTCATCTGGTTGCAATGACTTCATTCCTGGGGAGTTAAAAGATTAAGTGTTTCTGCATTGGGAGGGCTTTAATCTGGTCACTGCTGCTACACTGAGTCTGTTCTGCACCTGCTTTTATAACCCCACCAACCCACTCTTCCCTGGGAGGTGATCAGGATTGTGCTTCTAATTCCAAGTGCTTGGGATCAGTTCTAAAATTGACTGTTCTGCAGGCCATGCTCATGTAACCAATCAGTGCTGGGGGCATCGAGGCTGCTTCCACTGGTGGCTGTAGCTGTGCCATGAGGATGCTCACCTCTGCTCTGGAGCTTGGCCGAGAGCTGGGAGCAAATTTTTACCCAGACAGAAAGTGATAGGACAAGGCTGAATGGTTTTAAACTAAGAGAGAGACATTTAGATTGGAGATGAAAAGTTCTTTACTTAGAGGGTGGGGAGGCCCTGGCCCAGGGTGCCCAGAGAAGCTGGGGCTGCCCCTGGATCCCTGCAAGAGTCCAAGGCCAGGCTGGACGGGGCTTGGAGCAACCCGGGATAGTGGAAGGTGTCCCTGCCCATGTTGGAATTGGATGGGCTTTAAGGTCTCTCCCAATCCAAACCATTTTGAGAGTCTGTGATTCACTCCTGGATCTGTTTGGGCTCCCCTGGGATTTGCAGGGAGGCACGTGCTGCATCCTTTGTGGTTTATATATCTGCACGAGCTGCAACTGAAAGAGATGTGTCTGACCCTGGAGTTTTACAGGGGAGGATTAACCTCTGGGGAGGCAGTGCTGCTGTGCCTGGACTTGAAATGCTGCACATCTGGAGTCATTCAAAGCAGATATGAAAGTTCAGACCTGTGTCAGAGTCATGGCTGTGGGTAGGAATCTCCTTTGAATGAGTTAATTTCAAATTTTGTAATCTGAGATGTGAAGAGCCTTTGATTTGATCCTGAATCACCTACTAGAGGAGAAAGTGCATCTTGTTTAGAAGACTCTAAAAATTCCAGTAACCAAAAGGAACAAGTCCTGCCATGAGAATTTTTTGTTGTGATGGTAAAATCGTGGGCTTGAATTTTCAGCTACTGCAGTTTAGTAAAGTATCAAGGTGACACGTCTGTGTTAATTCTCTACCTACTCTGATCTTGAAAACTCTTGTGCAGAAGCTCAGCCCTCACCCATGGCAATTGCCCATTTATAATGGGAGAATGTGAAAATAATTGCTAGGTCAGGATCCTACCCTAATCTTTTTCTTATCTTCAGAAGAGTTGCCCTTTTATTGGTTTTTTCCCATCTCCTTTCACAAAAGATGTCCAAACCTCACTGCGATTTCTTGATGTGTCCTAAAGACTGCTCTAACACACACCCACGTGTGTAAATAACCATTTAGGTCATAACCATCCGGGTCACAATTAGAACTTCTTTTCATGTAACTGATTTTACCAACCTGAGTATCCCTGGTGATGTTCATATTCTAGGTATATGTTTACAATTCATAAAAGAACTAAATAATGACTTGTGTGCCCAAAAGCTTGTATGTGTTTTCCAAATACGCAGTTGGTCAAATATAATATATTGCCTGAAAATCTTAGCCTGCAGAACATTCAAGTTTGCTGATTTTTCAGATCTAGGCTTATAGAGAAGAAAGAAATTTGTTACAGTGGGGGTGGTAAAACACTGGCACAGGTTATCCAGGAAGGTGGTGATGCCCCATCGCAGGAAACATTTGAGGTCAGGCTGGAGGGTCTTTGAGCAGCCTGGTTTAGATGAAGATGTCCCTGCACATGGAAGGGGTCTTGCACTAAATAACCCTTAAAGGTCACTTCCAATCCACTCTGTTCCACGATTCTGTGACACAGGGCTTGTCTGTGGTAGGTGGATGGAGACATTTGGGCTCTAATTCTTTCCTTGCCCTGAGCTGGAGTGAAGAGAGCAAGCTGGTAACCTGGAAGCTGTTTTGTTTCACACGTAGTGGTGCTCATGCTGCAGATTTTGCTTTTTTAAAGCAACTTGTTAGCCTCATTGCAGGATATGCTCTGTAAGAGACCTGTGGTGTTCAGGTCAGTGGTGCTGCCCACCTGGAGTGTTGGCTGTCACACAGCTGCCTGATGGACACCACCCTGGCCTGCCCCCAGTGTTCTGTTTAAACAGGCTTCCACCCCAACACACAGTTTCCATTATACTTCCTTGTCTTTAACTCAGCAAAATTGCCAATAAATATGATTTTGTCTGAGCAAACAGTAAAATTTTACAGCTGGCACGTGTTCACTTCAAACAGCAACACCTGAATGATGGCCATGGTGGAAATGCAAACCTGGCTTGGTTTGAACCCAGGTGGACGTGGGGGTTTTTAGTCACAAGCACTTGGGTGGTAGGGATTTTACAGCCCTGGGGTGAGTGTTTGAACCTGGAAATTGCACATATTGATGAATATGGATTTGATCTGCAAAATTCTATCCACTGGCTGGAAAAGCAACACTCCCTGGAGCAGCGGGATCTGCGAGGTGTGAGCGGCTGAGTACATGGAGGGGTGAAGGAGGAGGGAGGTGGAATCACAAGTGAAGTTAAAAAGTGTTCATGGCCCCAAAGCTGCCAGAGCTCGAGAAGTGTTTGGACAATGCACAGGGATGCACAGGGTGGGATTATTGGGGTGTCTCTGCAGGGCCAGGGCGTTGGACTGGATGATCCTTGTGGGTCGCTCCAACCTCAGGATATTCCATGATTCTATGATTAATCTTGAGTTTCCTCTTTTGAATTGCATTGCAAAACCTTTCCCTAAGTTTGTTTTCTTTTTCCGGCGTTAAAGAGAGGTTCACTTTTCCATTTTGCCCATTATTTTCCTTCTGGGACTCATCAAAGGCCGATTAAAGCAATCGAACTATTTTCCATACCTCTAGCTATCTTCACATCTGTTTCCTTCTGAGCACTTAAATTTAAAAGTTTATTTTCCTTTTGAGCCCCTAACAATTTAGAAGTAAAGAGCTTTAACAGTGGAATCTTGAGAGGGTTCCCATTTCCTTAATGTTGCTAAAATATGCAAGGAGAACTTTAACATATGATTTTTAAATTTTTGGAGACTTAGTCTTGCCCAGTGATGAAATTTAATCAGTGAACTTTAGCTGCAGTTTAGCAGATTATGTAAGGAAATAGTTAATATGTTGCAGTGGTCTTCATTGTCAAGGGAATGACAGAATTCTATTTAAAACCAAAACAAAGGCAGACATTTGAAAGCTTGTTGACTGTCATCAGAGATCAAAATACCCTTTTCTGTGCCATTGCCTCTCTGCTTTGGATTATTATATTCAATTTGAAAATAAGGGATTTTAATCTTTACCCCAATTGTTGCCTTTCACAAGCATTTTTCCTGAATGTATATTTGGAAAATGACAGAGGATGGGAAACAACTTTTTTCTGTTTTTAGTCAATATTTTTGTGGTGTCATATTAAAAGTCTTCATGGAAATTTAGTTTGCCTGGAAGCACCCTGGTATATTCAACACTTTTGAGGAGAGCTCATTTCTTGTCACAGCTGATTTCACTCTGTTCAGAGATTGATCTTCATCCACAACAGAGTGAAGAGTGTGTCTGCCATGAACACCGGAAGGGACAAGCTGAAATTTTCTTAGACAGATTTTCTGACAACTTCAGACCAACTCATAAATAAATCAGCATCTTTATAAAGGGCTGAAAACAGCTGCTTGGAAAAATGAGATGTTAAAGTAGGCGAACAAAGACCTATAAAATACAGAAAACCACTTTACAGCACTCAGTAAATCTTCACTTACACTGGGCTGCTGAGCTTCTGCTTTGAAAAGGATACTGGAATTATTAAGGCTGGGAAAGAAATCCAAGATCACCAAGTCCAACCTTTGACCAAACAACACCATGCCCACTAAACCATAGGAGAGCACAGAAAAAAACAGGGAATGTAAGAAAAAAAGCAAGAATTAGTGGCTGCCTTGAAAGGTGTTGAGAGTTTTAGAGAGTGAGAGACTGAAAAATTTGGAAAATGAAACATGGAAGTTAGTGGGATGACTGGGGATCTCCTGAGGGAATTCCATGGTCACCTAGAAGTGTCCTATCCAGCCTGCAGAGCAATCCCACCTCAACTGCCTGGTTTCAGTGAAGGAATAAAGGGAATAAAGGTAAAAAGGGAAATTGTGTGTTAAGGGGCACTTGGAGGTGAAGGAATGGATCTCCCCAAGACAAATGGGAATCACCAGTGCTCCAGGCAGAGCTCTGCTGGCCCAGCCACAGGGGTTCCTCTGCCTTATGAGTTTCCTAACAACAGCTCAGGACTGACCGCACAGAATGCACAGCAAAGATAGGTGCTTTTTCAGGGCTGTAAAGATGTGAAAGCACATGAGGAAAACCAAAGAAATAGCTGCTACTCCTCCTCAAACAAAATAATTTAAATTGAAATTGATGCAAGTAAAGTGTCCCCACAGAACAAACCTGGTGGCTCTGCTTGGATTGGGACCTGAATCTCACTGAATTTCAGTTGTTTCACTCAGTGCTGGGGACTGGGCTGATAATCTCAGTGCCCCTTTTTGGAGTGGACCTGTCGTACACCTCTGAGAGAATAATGACAGGGCCAGACCTTGCACAGAGTTTTTGGTGTTTGGATGGACACCTGAACTCCTCAATCCCCCTCCTGTGTTCCCCCATGCCCCCCTGGACAGCTCTTTGCCGTCCCCACCCAGCACATCTGCCTTTGTTTTTCACACTATTGAAATAAGTGAAAGCCGAGTGAGACCTTAATGTGGAAATGTGACTCTGCAGATTGGAAATACATTCAACACATGCTCGATTCCACCTGGTCTGCCCTTCATGTGCTGAGGTGGATCCTTGGAAGCATATATCTGTTCCCCTGTTGTGTTCTGGTTTTAGTTCTTAGACCATTTGGGGATTAAATTTTCACGCTCTTCAAATCCAATTGCTCAAATTCTTGAGCACATTCAAAAGAACAAAAATGAAAGGAATTTCTAATTTTGCAGGTACATGGATGCCCCATCCCTGCAAGTGTCCAAGGCCAGTTTGGACAGGGCTTGGAGAAACCTGGTGTAGTGAGAGATGTCCCTGCCCTTGGCAGGGGCTGGAACTGGATCATCTCTAAGGTCCCTTCCAACCCAAACCATTCTGTGATTCTATGATTTTATGGTTCCACACCAGGGAATACGTTTTCTTCAGCATTTGGATCTATTAATATTTTACTCAAGTTCCACTTGGCAGTTGTGCCACAGTTCATGTTGTTGAAGAAGGACCTTAACATGTTGTTTTATACAGCCTGCCCTCAGACTGAGGTGAAGGGTTTCTCTGGAATTGCTCATGAAGCTCAGTTTCCAAATATTTTCTAATCTTTTCACCTCCAGTGACTTTGCCAGGAGAGGGGAAGGCCATTTCCCAGTAAGGGAGGTCTCTGTGTGTACGTCCATCCCTTCCATTTGACTTTAATGCAGATCAGGTATACGTGGCTTTTCCCTCTGGGAGATATCCCATGTATCCCCATCTGCTACTGATCATAATAGGAAACCCTCAGTATACTCCCAGTTTTGCTCTTTTCTGCAGCACAGCAAGATGCAGGACAGTAAATACCACTACACTGCCTGGAGAGAAGTGTCGTGGCCACTGCCAGCCCCAGGGCTTGCATGGACATCTCTCTGCAGGGTTTGTGGTTCATTAGTGCACACCACTGGGGTTATAATTACCCCAGCACTCCAGCGCTGCCAAGCTCGGCTGTTCTGGAAGCCATGAGCAGTACAATGCTAATCCCACTGGGTTTTGACATCGAATCAGGAATTCAGATTTACCTTTACACTTAACTATAGTAATTATTGCACAAATGCATTTACACGAACCACAAGAGCTGTTGTGTTTGTTCTGAACATGATCCCTTATTTATGAGTCACCCCCCCAATATCTATTTTTTCAAGAGCCAGGATAAATGTCACTATTGGATTGTTCCAATGTCACTATTGGGTTCCAAGAGTGTTCCAGTCTCACACTTCATTCATTATTTCATGTCCTACCTTTGCATTTCAGCTTGTTTTAATAAAAATGGAAAGCACTCAGTTGTGGTGCTTGGGTCTAAATATAAACTCGGTGTGGTTAAAACTGATCCATGTGCTGTCTGTGGAGACAGCCATGTCTGTGGCTGAAAACCAATTTTTTTCAGACTTTCAAACAAAATTAGGTCCAAGTCTTTTTTCTTTTCAGTGTAACAGTTGAGGCTATTTTTAGAGTTTTCCTCTAATGCCTCTACTTAAAGCTACCAGCTAATGTTTTCCTCCAGCCTGCATAATTTCCCTTAGGCTTCCCAGGAATGACCCTGGAGGCAGAGCTGCAAGTGAAGCAGCTTCCAGTCAGGGATTTCATCCATGTGTCCAGATGCTGGCAGAGAGGGACATTCCTGCTGCCTGTGTGAGACCCTCGCTCAGAGCGTGGTGGGATGGCAGCACACCAAATTCCTCCCTGCTGTGGCCAGGTGGCTGAAAGAACTCAGCTTTCCCTCTTAATAAAATGGGTTTAAATCCTTTTCATCTATATAAAATGGTGTCATCTTCACTTGATTTCAAACAGAAAAAAAAAAAAGGATATGAATTTCTAGGATTAGGATTTCTATGGGATGCCAGTGTGTTACATCCAGATTTCTGCCTCTTTTCACCTTTAAACTGAAGAAAAGCCTGTAACACACTATTGACCAAAGTCAAACTGGCAAGTGGTGTTGGAGGGCTTCTCTCAGCTCGTTCTCATCCCTTTGGTTCTTTCTTCCAGACTCTATCTGGTCTTTTGTGTATTTTTTGTCATTCCCAAGTACAGGGGACTGGTCCAAGTGGCACTGTTTCTTCTCTAGTTCCTCTATACCAACTCCCCAATCAGTTCACTAAAATGAATTGTGTTTGTTATACAGAGAGAAGTGCACCAGAGAGAATTCTGTAGTGTTTGATGCAATATGCTGTTTCTGTGCAATTTTAATGTTAAGATTTTTTTAACTTACTGAACTCAATCGACCCTTCTTGTTCCTTTTATTCCATTTTCTTTCATTTTCAGCCATCCACTGTGCCCTGTTACTTTTGACAGAATTCCCTTTAGGAAATTTTCTCTTGCCTGTCATGTATTTAGTTCTTTTTCCTTTGCGTACTTTTATTGCTTCCCTACCTTGTCCGCAGCATCTCCAGCTGGTTAATCCTGAAGAATGAAGCAGTGAAACGGGATGAGATGCAACAGTGCAGAGGCCACATTCAAACACTTAACCTTGAGAGCAAAAAACCATTAATTTCTGAAGGTAATGACTTCTGGATTTCAAATTACAGAAGAACGGGCTGTATTGTTCACAGCATGACCACGAGTAAGAACATGATGCAGCTCTGTATGAAAAGGTAATTGATTTCTAGGGTGTGTCTAGAGAAGTATTTTGTAACTGAAATACGAAAGCATTTAATATTCTATGCACATACTGGCCTTCATTTAGAGAATCATGTCCAGTTTTGGTCACCCATGTGGAGCAAAAATGTGTGTAAGTCAGAATGAATGCCAGCAAAGAATAATAATTGCCTGAGATAAAAGGTGATCCAGCAACATCTCCAGTGATCCTGTGCTTTACACCCAATTTCCTTATACTCCACCTGGCAAAAGTTCCCTTTTTTTGCAATCCTTCCTATGACCTCCACATGTTTGGGTCTCCTTGATGCCTACAGAGCAGTTAGGAAGCTGAGACAGTGTAAAAAAGATTTGCCATGTGCAGGAATATGCAATGACAGCCATAAGTGGGCTTGCATATATTTTAAACCCCCGATTTACAGATGCTGTATATATTATTGTGTAAATAAATATAAATGCAACCATTTTTAACTGTGTGTGTGTGTGTATGTGAGGGGAACGGCTCAGCACAGACTCTTTCAAACCACCCTGTGCGTATTTTTCTCTCACAGCTACGCTGGTTTATCAAGCCCCCTGTAATTAGGCATATGTCAGACTGTTTAGGCAAAAACCACTTGAGCTTGGATAGGCTGAAAATGAAGAAAACAAATTTCCCTCTGGAGGATCTTCAGCTGAGTTCTCTGTGCCATCATAACTCAAATTCCAGGTAAAAAAGGTGGGAATCACTCTTTATGGCAGAGAGGAGCCAAGACTCACTGGCTTTCAGAGATAACTGTGGAAAGACTGAAAAGGAAGAGTCCTCTTAGAAGTAAAACTTGTCCATCACAGCCTCTACAACTCAGGATGAATGACTCTGCTTGTTCTTCTCTCTCCTAGTGCCCGTTTGGAGCCATCCCTGCTCGATGGACAGAACAACAAGCAGAGGTTTGAATTACAGGAGAAAAGGTTCGAAGAGATCTAAGGGAAACCTTTGCCACGTGCAGGGTAGGGAAGCACTGCAGTCCTTGCCTGGAGATAATTATCCACCCTCCAAAGTCAGGGAGATTTGGGAATGAATTAGATGCCTGTCAGTCAGTCTGCTCTGACACTTCTCATATTCAAAGCTAACACAGATTCAAGAGCCCCCAAACCAGACAAAACTGCGCTCTCCCAGGAAGTATCCAGTGTGATGGTGCATATAAAGCACCATCAAGGCTTGGATCCTTGTCTCATTTTTCATACAGATGTCAGATGTCACAACTGAGGCTGGAGTGAATCTCAAAACTAGAAATAGATTAACAACAGAAATTAGAACTAACATCTAAAGAAGTAACTCTGATGCAAGCTGTGTTCTACCCAGGTGGAAAAGGCCCAGGGAATCAATAATTCTAAAGCCTGTTTGCAGGGATGGGGGTGAATGTTGTGGCTCTTGTAAATGGTTTCAGGGATGGGGCCTGCACCAGGGCTGTTGTGCTGATTACTGAGTTTGCAATGCGTGTAGAAGTGACTACTGAACCCGTAATTTAGAGGAACCTTGAGAAAGTAGCCCAAAATCCCCAGAACAGGCATGGATAAACAGTGTGCTGCTAAATACCTAGGAGGGAGAAAAGCTGTAATGAAGCTGCAGATTGCAAAAGCACACAAGAGCACTGGGATCACATGGTTTGATTTCTTCCAGCACAGGCTGGAGACCCTGCCTGGATTTCAGTACTTCAGGCTTAATTGAACCAAGTGATAATTTGGTAATTCATTGCTCCAAATTTGACTTATTTTACTTTCTAGGAACTGAATCCTTCTAAACCTTCTTCTTCACTGTGGAAAATGCATTTACTCTCTTTTTTCCCCTCCTGAGAGGTGCTTGGATGAGCAAGTAACTTCCTAATAGTCCCCTAGCTCAGGTGAAAAGGTTGAACCTGTAGAATTACTAAATAGAAAGGATTTCTCCTCCAGTTATTTGGTTATCCACATGGCTCTCCTGTTCAGCTTCCTAATTTTGCATTAGAAGCAGAGGTAGTCCTCCTTTAGTGTCATTGACTGTACCAAATAGTCTCCTTACTCCACTCATCTTTTATCAAGTTCTCTATTTTCTACTCAAAAATTTTTCTAGGATCTGAGTCAAGCCAATGCCCACACAACGGCTTAATTATCCACAGGGTCATTAAGTTAGTGATAATTACCTGGCTATTCCCTGTCTTACTGAAAAGGAGCTTCTGACCCACCGTTTACCAATTAGCACCTAATTTAAGATGGTTATTTAGCCTTCCTTCAAGGTGCACCTTGGAATTTAATTTGTCTCTAAAGAGTATAATTTTATTTCCTGTTTTTAAGTAATTCTAACATTCTGTTTTAATACCATTGACCTCTTATAGTATGTTGTCCATTTAAAATGACATGTTTTCCTGTTCCTAGGTTTGTTTGGAGCTGAGGGACCATATTCTTTGATTGTTTGAAAATGTACTCGTGCCTTCATACTGAGATTTAGGGTATTTTTTTAAAAGCATTCTTTGAGTGCTCTCTCCTGTTCCTCATTTTTTGCATGTTTAAGTCTTTCTAGCTCACTTGGGGGAAATCTAAGTTATAATGATTTCCAGCCCTACGGAACTGTCTCTAGCAGGGTGAGCATGTAAACAAGGGAAACCAGGGAAGCGCCTTTGAATATTGTATGAAAGAGGAAGTTGTCAAGCCATTGCTGCTCCATTTTCACTTTCCAGAGAAATCCCTATTTTAAATACTTATCCCTTTGCTATCTTGTAAGAGCTTGCACATTGCTTTTTCGACATGTCCTTCTCCTCTCTGGCAATGCATGACTAGATACAGGCTTGACAGGCATGGACACCTGAGATTTCCTGTTGGTGCTCCCTTTGAAGCCTCTGTTGTTTTGGGGTTTGTTCTATTTGTACATTCAGAAACAAATCAGCTTTTATGTTACAATCAAGACACCTAAAAGGTGAAGTGTGTTTTTTTTTTTTTTTTTAATTAGAGTATTTGGTCTGTGACTGGTGGAGGCTGATGGTGGATTCACCTCTGAAATCCTCTGGGCCACAACAATCCTTCTGGCCATGGTGGTAACATGGTAAGAACAACGGTCAGTTTATATCTGGTGGTAAAAACAAAATTAATTTCCCGTCTGGCTTTTCATGCTGATCAATTTCAAACAACTTGCTTGGCAGTCAGAGGACAGAGCTGGGAGAGGTGCCCAGGCCCACGTGGTACCTGTTTGCAGAGCCAGCAACGGGAGCTGTGCTGGCGGCAGAGGTTCCCATCATGCAGGACATGCCCGGGAGATGGGGTGCAGCTGTGCTGCTCCCGGTGATCAATCCAGGATGTTGTATCTGGACTTGTCAGGGCCCTGAGTGTCTCTGCCCTGCTCCTGGCACTGATACAGCCCAGCTGTACCCCGGGATCGGGGTGCTGGGGGAGAGCTGGAAGGTGCTCGCCAGGGGCTCCCTGCTTCCCTTGGATGCCATGGAGAAGGGAGGAATTCCTGCTTAGCTTATGGCACACAGACCTGCTGGAGGGAAACTTGAAGGGGGTATGACTAAGGGGTTAAATTTAAAAGAGAATGATAAAAGTATTTAATTTGTGTTCCATGTATAATGGGGTTTCTAAATATCCCATTCTTTTTCCTGCCTGTGTCCTTGACATCCTCAGTGAGAGAGTCTGACTCACATTAATCTTGGCTTGTAAACACAATTTCTTCTTGAGAACATCCCCCTTGCATATTGGTGACACATGTTGGCCTGTCCCAGCTGAGAGTGCTGAGTGGCAGGGAGGGGAGACCTTCCTGGCTGCTGATGGGGAGAAAAGGAGTTTTCTGGACATTCCCTCCACATCCTGGCAAGGCCGTGTTATCCTGACTGAGGCACAGACAAGGAAGAACACTTGGAGCCATTGGATTTGCATGGAGTAGCTTCAAACTATCTGCTGTACTCATGTGCCCCCACTAGAAATGAGGAAACAGAAAAGATTATTTGCGTTGCTCTTGGCTGTGTGTGGAAAATCCTGGGGTCAGGGGCTCAGATGTTGTGTCCCATATGGAAGGAAGATATCGGAGCAGTCTTGGGGAACTGTGCAAGATCAGTGAGAGATCTGGACTGTCTCTACAAAGCCCTGTGAGGCACAGCTTTTCCAGGGAAGGAGGGAAATCCATGTGTAGCCCATAAGAGGGAAGTAAGGATGAAGACAAATGTCTGGAAGTGACATTAATTAATGGACTGACTGCCCATAGGAAAACAACAAACATTCTAAAAATGAAGTAACGATGGACAAACACCCAAGAAAAAGAATGTCTGTTGTGCGTTGGGGATGGGAAATGCTGTTCTGGGAAGCAGGAGTGCAAAAGGATTTGGGATTGTGGTGGAAGTGAGCTCGCAGTGTTACATTGCTGCCAGAGCTCTCAAAGGCGAAAATTGCAGCAACTTCAGTAGGAGGGGGAATATTTGTTTGAGATTGGTGTGGCTGTGTCTGGAAGGCACTCCAAGAACACCTCTGATTTACTACAGAGCGTTGGGATAAACCAAAGAAACTTTTCCATTTCTTTGATCTATGTCTACAAAGAGCCCTCAAAGCTCAGTTCCCGGAATTCCAGAGGGAAAATGGAGAGAGTGTCTCAGTTCCTGAGTGTGCTTGGCAGGATTGGAATGAGAATGGGTGAAAAATGGCTTTTCAAGCAAGATGACAAAGCTCTAATGAGATGAAGCTGCCAGAAGTACAAGCCAGGTCCAAAACATTTCCAGGATTTGGACTGTTCTGGTTCAGTAACAACTGTACTTTAGAACGTCTGTCTTTGGCTTTTCTACTACAGAAACTTGATTTTTAGTATTTTTTCTAAGAAATACAGCTTCTAAGCAAAATTGCTGGAAATGACATCATTGTCTGTGTTATGGACCAGCTAATGACTAGAACTTCAGTTTTGTTTATGACCTTACCAGTCTCTGAAGCTGTGCCAGGAGTGTGGATGTTCACTTCAGCTCTGGAATTTTGGAGACACATACAATTGTGGAGACAAAGATGTTGCTTTCACAGTTATGGCAGTACAGTTTTCCCACCAGCTTGACCTACCACTCTACTTAATTTGTTTCCAAGTGTTTTTCTTTTTTTTTAACTTTTAAAAATTTTATTTTTTAATTTTTAAAAAGCATTTTATTTTAAATTTTTTTATCTTTTGACATTTTGATATCTCTGAAACCACTTTAGGTCATGGAAAATAAAGGTTAGCTCCAGAGTGTCAGGTATTGACCTATGGAAGCAGCCTGTTTCAAAATCTTAGGAATATACTGAAAAAACAAGCTTTGAAATTCAACATATAAATGATTAAAAGCTCAGAGTGAATCCTAAATAATATACAAGTAGATATTATTTATATATATCTATATATAATATGTAGTAACATATTTTACATCTGATGATTCACTATGGGCCACAGGATGGTTCCCCACTGGGAATTGGCCACTTTCTTAATTTTTCTTTTAAGCAAGTACATTTCCACCCACAGAACCCATCGATGTCTCTGACAGCTGTGCCTTCCCAGAGTGTTCCCCCAAAAGAACATCCCTGCTGCCATCAGCAGCTGGATCTGGGACCTGCAGCTGCTCCGAGCAGAGCTCCCCCTTCTAAGGTTCCTTTCCACTGGCACAAGAAGTGCCTCAGTTAAGGGCACTTTTGAAAAGTTCATGGCAAAATTAATTTAAAATTTTGCTCTGCTGGGAGATAGGAAGAGGCTGAACTGCCCACCCAGACATTTTTAACTGGGATATTTCTACTGTCAGGACAAAACTCATATTTTATATTTTGCCAAACAGTTAAAGTTATCATGCTGAATGGATTTGAAAGGCTCGATTCAATACTATTTGTAATGTAATGTCTTTCTCATTACCCAGGTTGTTTTTTTAATGGCATGAGCATTTCAAGATGCAGAGAGAAGCAAATGGAAAAGGTGTAGCGAGTGTTCCCTGCACAGAGTGCTGCCTTCTGTTTCCCAATCACTCAAATTCAACGTACTTATTGCAAAGTAAATAAAAGTTTAACCACCCGAGTAAAGAAATTTGAAATGGTGTGATTTGAAAGAAAAAAAATATGATAAGACTATTCCACTCAGGTTTGGGGTTTTTTCCATTAAATTTGCTTTTTTAAAGGAATGTAAGTAATGTTTAAAAAATAAGGAAGTTAATATTTCTTCTATGCAAATATCCTCCATGAGCATGCACAATTAACAAGGTGTTAATTATTTAGTTGAGGGTTTTAGTAGGTGTTTATTCTGCAATACTGGGGGCTAATTCATGCGTGTATCTCTGCGTCTGTGCAAAACAGATTGAAGGGAATGCTAAAGAAAAAAATCTATATTTAAGCTGGCAAAATCCTTCAGTTTTCAGTGAATTGGGGTTTTTTATGTACAAGAAAAAGGGAAGATAACTACGGAAAATAGTCTACCTGCTATCATTTGTTTATTTTTGTATTTGGACTAGAATGCTGTGAGAGCTTTCTGAGGGAAAAAAAATTATTCTGTGAAGTGGGAGATGCATCAGGAAGTGAAACTCTGATATTTGTAAAGCAAATGCGAGATGTTCTTGGGGAAGGGAAAAACCCAAACCAGAACAAATAACCAAAGAAAAACCAAACCCGACTAAAAACAACAAAAAAGGCTCCAAGCCACCACCAAAACCAAATTACAACAATCCCCCCTCAAGCCCTAATAAGCATCGAAAGACCTTTTTGATAGACGTTGATTAAACGGTCTAAGATGAGAGACTTCAGGCTATCCAAATCAAATGCCTGGAATTCCAAAGGGGCAGCCAGGGGGACAGCGCAGTGACGCCCCTGCAGGACCGTCCCCGGCTCGGGCAGAGCGTTTCTCACATTAAAGAGATGCCCAGAAACTCCAAAATTTCCCGGCGCAGCAGCAAAGGCACTTTAGAACACAGTGAGCTCTTCTTTGCCTTCGTGGTGTGGCTGAAAGGCAGCAGAAAGAGAGAGCTGTAAAGTATAGATGGAGAAAGAAAGCAGGGAAAAGTAGACAAAAATCTGGACAACAGAAGGAAATGAATTCTTTTTGGAAAATAACAACCATAATAAAATGACCAATAAAATTGTTCACTTTCCAGTGACTGCAGGGACTACAAAATTGATAGATTTGCTGCAGAAATTGATGTTGAAGGAAAAATTCTGGTGCTGCAAACAGCAATCAGAAATGACCTCTGCATTTTGGATCTTGTTAACTGTATAAAGCATCCATTGCTTGCTGAACTCGCACAAAATTAAAGAATATTAAGAATACTAATGGAGGACTGGACAACGGGATACGTGTAGTGTAGGATTAGTTTTTGTGAGGTGCCGCAGAGAAAACTGACAGGGAAAGTTGGAAAAATTACAGTCTGATGTTAAAAGAGAAATAGTATCACTCCTAAAATAGATAAAATCTAATCCCTTATCTTTCTGGAGTTATGAACGCATCAGGAAAATAAAGATTTATTTCAACATTGCATCATAATTTTACTTACTGCACTTAGGGGGATAAAATAACGCCGCTAATCGATTGGAACAGTGTAAAAATAGAGCTTAGGAAATGTACATTTTTAATGTTAAAATCACGTAATAAAAGAGTGGACAGAGATAATATAACATCTAAAATAATTTCAGGAAAAAGAACTTACAAGCAGACTAAACAAAAAAGCAAAATTTGCAACAAAAAAAATTTGAAGAGGCAGAAACACCAAACAGAATCGAAACAACCTAAATCACAGGCAGCTCCTGGAAAAGGGGAATTTGGAGTCGAGCAGAAAAGTGGAGCAAATAAATGCAGAAGAGCAAAATGGTAAAATAACAAAGTTAAGAGAGTTTAAAAACTTTACTGCTTGCCAGACCCGTGAGGGAGATCTGCGGGACTGATCCCAGGTAAAGGGAGGCAAATCCCCCCGGCGCTGTGCGGCAGGAAAGCGGGGTGGGCTCAGCGCAGAGCGCCAGGAGAATGCCCTGAGGAGGAGCTGAAAGGGTTCGGTCCTACCGAGGCAGAAAGGCGCTGTCCCGTTCATGGGGCCTGGCGCACGGCCGGGCGCGGCTCTCCTCGTCCCGCCGATCGCAGGGCAGCGGCTCGGCCCCGGCACGG